>JANVCL010000004.1:718563-739131 GCA_026546855.1 Erythroxylum incrassatum | reverse complement strand
AATTTATAAGGACTTTGGGCTCTCTACCTTCATAAGCTAGCTTTTGGAGTGTAATTATCCTAAAAGTTCTTATCAATTGATATCAGAGCCTGTCTTGGAGTGATGGCCTGGGAGTGCTAGTCGTGACCAACGTGACCGTGACCAACAAGGACCTCATAATGGTGACCCATGGAGTGGTAACCTAAAAGTGTCAGCCGTGATCAACATGGCCGTGATCAATGAGAACATTGGTCCTTATGAAGGGACGAATTTTACGGCTTGATCTAATTGCAAGGTATGGGACTTAAATCCCATATTGGTTGAATACAAAATTGATATGGGATTTATCAGGACTTTGGACTCTCTACTCTCATAAGCTATCTTTTGGGGTGTAGCTCTCCTAAAAGTCCTTATCCTTATCAATGTCAATCTGGTATTCCGTACTAGAGAAACCCTGTACAACATACTTGATTGAGAGAACATAAATAAGTGGATTCGAACATAGGACCTTTTGGCCATATACTCCTTTACCCTATCAACTCGATTATCTCTTAAGAAGCATAACATATTATACGTGGACTTATTGTTCGATTCAATTATTTTTTATTTTAATTTTAAAATAATGTTTTTAAAAATTTGAATTGAACTCATCAGAAATCTGAAAATTAAAAAATAAAGTGAACTGCTCGATACAAAGAAAATTATAAAGAATGCTGACTCAAATTGCTGCTTCACTTGACAAGTGCCCCTTTCGAGGTGAGCTTGATATAGAATGTAAACTTCCCTCAAGAACACAAATGGGCTTGAAGGATGGGCCGGAAACTAAACTCTGAAGGTGTAGAGGCTTAGGTTAGTAAGACCACTTTCACTTTTTCATATTAAATCTTCGCTAGAAACAGAGGCTTGACTTTGGACCGGGCTCAAGTTTAAGCTATTTAGACCCAATCTGACCGATACTTGATAATTATTTCAAAAACTGACATTATTTTTTATTTTAATAAAAAATAGGTTAAGTCCGACCCGAACTCAGCCAACCCATTATCATTCCTAGTATCATTTGCTTGACTTCGGGTTTATTATTCTCTAAAAAAGTTTATATATTTTATCAAATACACACACATATTATTTTAATTAGTTTTTTCGTTAATAATTAACAAAACGGAATGTTTTAATACTTCATATCATTTGCTTTATTTCTTAATAATCTTTTATTATTTAATATTCCTTGAAAAAGTCTTTATATTTTATTGCGTGGATTTATATATACATATATATTTACTATTTTTTATAAGAATACTTGATCGAATTAAGACGTAACGTATTATAATACTCTACTGCATTTTATTGAATTCCCAAAAAATCTTAATTATAATAATTTTTCAATTAAAACCTTACACTTGGACTTGAAAATCTTTTTTATGAGAACATTTAATCTTAACAACAAATAAAATTAGTTAAACGAATTTATTAAAGAAAAACATATCATCTTAACGTGACCGAATAACTTACAAACTCATTAACGTATGTTTAATTTTTTCAATTTAGTTAGTAAAATTTAATTTTATCCTTATATATTTTTAAGGGTTAATTAGTTACAAAACTTTAAACTTTATTCAAATTTTCAATTATAGCCCAAACTTTAAAAGGCAGTAATAAAACGCTCAAACATTTAGTTTTTTTCAATTCTAGTTCGGCGTTAGTCCCACCATTATTTGTGTTGATTTGGCACAATCACGTGTCAACGCCTCTCCCTAAGTAGACACCTTAGCTGGTTTAGGTGAAAATTGTTTGATTAGCGAAACGACGTCGTTTAGTTGTGATAATAAAACGACGTTGTTTCAACTATAATCAAATGAAAAATCTTTTGTCTCTCTTCTCTGTCGCGCATTGCTAAAAACTCTATAACCTAAAATCCCCCCAAAGTTAGTGCTTCTTCTATACGTTGGTGCTTCTTTTATCTTTGTGATTTAGTGCGTTGGTGCTTCTTCTATCTCTATGAATTATTCGTTGGGTAAAAAATTGAAGAAGCAATCGCTAGACTTCCTATGGCGCCAACTAAGGTATGATTGGTCCTCTCTCTCTCAATTTTTCTTTCCACTCCGACTAAAGTAACTAAATGCATAATGGCCTATTTGCATTTCATCTTATCTGCAAATGAGTTGTGCTTCTAGAAAATTGAATTTGTGTTGTGCTGGGGTTCTGAAAGCACATATCCAATTTGTTGTAATAAGGTTTCAAATTGAATTTGCGCTTTCAGAAAATTGACTTATATTGTGCTAGGGTACTAGGGTTTCAAATTGGATTGTGGTAGGGTACAATTTGTTTGTTATTGAAAAAGAGGATTGACTTGTATGTGCACATAGCAAATTGAACATAAATTTGTAAACGTATGTTTCTGGTTGCTTTCCATCATTTCAGTTTGTATTATCCTTGCATCTAAAAATGTGGGTGTATTATTATGATGCAATCATATTAACCTGTTTGTGTGCACTGTTAGTTGTTGCTTCTTTTTTTCTTCTTAGTTATTGCTTCCTTTTTCTTGTTGTAATATTTATCATTTCGTATTTAGTCACATTTTGTCTTTCCATATGTTGGTCAAATTTGAATTTTATTATGGTGGAGTGTTGAAAAGGTAGGAAAACAAATATGTTGGGGGTAAGATTAAAAGAAAAAAGAATATGGGTATTGATGAACTAAGCATGCTAATTCTAAAAGGGATTTTCGAAGATAAAGGACATAGAGTAATCGCTATGTTTTACAAATTTTCACATGAGTCTATTAGAAGCTTGATGGAGTTAGGCTTAAAGCATGACAAGGACATGTTGGATATGCTGAAAAAATTGGAAGATGTTCAAATATACTACGATCATGGTTATAAGAATCCTGCGACAGATGGTGTGGAGTCAAATTATGATGATGAATTGGAGCAAGATGAGGGGTTGTTTCATGTTGAATTGGAGCAAGATGAGGACTTCACTATTCTTCAGGACAATGATTTTGGTGATGATTTAGTTGATGATGAGTTATTTGGAACTGATGATGAAAAATATGTTAATGCCAGAACAAATGAGAGGAGGTGTGCAATGACTTCGCAAACTGGGCTTGAATTCAACAATGTTGTTGATGGTGTTAATGGAAGTGAAAACAATTTCAATAAAGTTGGTGATCATTCGAATGATACTGGATGAGCATAAAGAAGTTCGCATTGTGCAAATAGTGATTATGATGACAGTGATAATGAAATTCAATCACCAGTTCCTAGTTATGATGAAGCATCAATGCCAAAGAAAATACATTAGCTTTAATCCAAAATTTGAAATGACAGATTTTAAGTTTGAAATTGGAATGAAGTTCAAGAACGAGAGCAGTTGAGGGAAGCTATAAGGAAATATGCAATTATAAATGGGTATAATGTTTCAACGGTGAGATCTGGTGTATAAATGGAAGCAGTTTGTGATGTACATTGTCCTTTTAGGGTGTATGCTAGCTGGTTTGGAAATGAGAAAACATTTGTTGTGAAGAGAGTCGAAAGCACTCATACCTGCAATAAAGTGCAGAGGAATAAGCAAGCTAGCTAGAAATGGATTGCTAATGAATCCATACACAAGTTCAGGAGGACCCCCAATTGGCTTATTAGTGAAATGATAGATGAACTTCAATCAAAAAATACACTAAAGGTCACTAAAATTCAATATTATAGGGCTAAGTGCGAAGCAATTACTATGCTTAGGGATCAATGGAAGGTCATTATACGAAGCTATGGTCTTATGAACATGAGTTAATGTGAGCTGACAAAGATAAAAAAGTTTATTATTAAATGTGATTTTGACGAATAAACCGAGAGACCAATCTTCAAAAGATTTTATGTGGGTTTCAGTGCTTTGAAGTATGGTTTTCGTGGTAGATGCAGCAAGATTATTGGGTTAGATGGATGTTTTCTAAAGATTTTCCTTAGTAGTGCATTATTATCTGTTGTTGATTATGACGGAAACAGTTTTAGCAAAAGTTTGATTAGCACATAACAAACTTTTGCTATAGTTATGTACTATAGTTTTCTGCTATAGTACATAACAATATTTTAGAGACGTTTAATGGATTTATTTGTGAAGCTCGTAGCAAAAGTTTGATTAGTATGTTCGAAGACATTCGAGTTTCTTTAATGACTCGGATACATGAAAAAAGTTATATGATGATGAAGTGCACAAATGAGATTTGTCCTAGAGTGAGGAAGAAAATAGAGGCAGCACAATAGGATGCAAGGCACTGTATGCTTAGGACAAATGAAAATTTGAAATTTGAAGTCAGTGTCTTTGCAGGCAAGTACATCGTTGACTTGCAAGCACGAACTTGTCAATATAGACTTTGGGATTTAACCAGGATTCCATGTAAACATGTTATGGCTTGTATATCTTATTAGAGGGAGGATATTGATACTTATGTGAATCAATGTTATAAGCGATTAAGCGTGATTCTTATTTGAAGACTTACCAGTTTGCCATGAAACCTATTAGTGGTCCAAGTTTTGGCCAAAAACTGAAAATATTCAGCCAATATTATCTCCGCTGATTAAGAAGATGCCTGGAAGACTGAAAAAGGCAAGAAAAAGGGATTACACTGAAGAACCTCGCAATCCCAACAAATTGACCAAGGTTGGAGTAGTTAAGAGATGTCATCGTTGCCATGAAATTGCCCATAATAGAAGAGGATGCAAAAATAAGAATCAACCTCAAGCCAACCTGAAATTATTAAGATAGATATTTGAATTGTGTAACAAATATGTTATTCATCAAGTTTTATTAACTTTATGTTTATCTTCAATATGTATAATGCAACGAAAAAGAGAAAGAACACCAAAATTAGTATCTATTAAACCCCCTTCATCCAGTACTCGTAGCGGTCAAGTAGGTAGATTGACACAATTAACATCTACAAGATCAAATATTGCACCTTCTATATTACGAAGAGAGACAAGAATGGTTAGTTAAGTATAAAATTTAAGTTGTTTTCTAACATATATAACATTATAATTCTTTTTGTTTTTATAAGCACATAGAGGATATGGAGTAGCATTTGGGGAAGTTTCCGGGAATACATACTCTACAATAAGTCATTTAAATTCATGTTTATATTACTTATATGTAATTATAAAGGAGATGATAATATTTACATAATTGGTTGCTTATCTATGAGGGTCAATGTCAAATGTTACAACCTCCCAATACTAACATAACAACAACACAAGCATCCCAAAATACACATGCTAATAAAACTCATCTTAGGAGAAGGGTGGCATATGGATCATGTTCATGTCCAAAGAAGTGAAGAACAGCGATAGGAAGCTGTGTTTTGAGCCCACCAATTCAAGTTCATGTCCAAAGAAGTGAAGAACAACGATAGGAAGCTGTGTTTTGAGCCCACAAATTCAAGTATGATCGATCAGTAACTATCTATCGGTTTCGTTTTTGGTCTTAGATTTTGTAGAACTGCTAGCACAACGTGAGATACACAGCATATACGTAACTATCATGAAATTAAAATGTGACATGACTATAGTTGCAGTGTCACTGGTCGGTGATATCATATCTAGTAATAGTCAAATCAAAGTGTCCGTATGTACCAAAAATCAACATAAGAGACTATAACATTGTCCTAGCTTGATGGGTACAAAGCAACAAAGAAAATATAAATATCCAATTCTATCGTATAGGGGTATTTGATTGGGGTGATTTACAGGTTATTATATCAATTCAAAGATTTACCCAGTACACATCTAAAAGATAGCAACTGTGGTTCCTTTGAAAAAAAAACTGTGATAAATTTTAAAATTTTGGCAATTTTTTTGGATCAAATATATTATTAGTTAACTTAAATTCATAAAATTGTCCAATAAATTACTTAAAATACAATATTATCATATTATTATGGATTATCAAGGATTATGTATATACTTCCTTTACACGTGTAACAAATAATGCATTGCTTGTGAACTCAATAAAGATTAGAGGTTTAAATTCACCTTGTCTAAATTAATTAAAGATCCAAAAACATGATTTAAACTAATTTTAAATTTCAAAATCTGACAAATTTCAATTTTTTAATCTTAATTAAAGATATGATATCCACCTTGGTGTTCTAAGCCATAAAATTTTAGGCGACATATTCAATTTTAATTTACAAAAATACTCCTAATTTTTAAAAAATATTTGTAACATAACAAGAGTAATTAAATGGGTTAATTATAAGAAAATCTAAACATAACAAGAGTAATTAAATGGGTTAATTATAAGAAAATCTTAAACTTTATTCAATTTTGTAATATTATTTTGAAAATTAAAAATGTTTCAATTTCAATTTTTAGCAAAGACATCTCAATGATAAATTATTTGTTAACGTGGATAAATTAGTATTTTTATCATGTGGCTATCATATATTACATTTGTCTCAAGAATGGATTTTATTATTTAATAAACTAAAAATATCGAATGAAAGAGCCTATAATTATTTTAGAGTTTTTTAAAATTTATAATTTATTAAGTAATAAAAAATATTTGAAAGCTACGTAGCAAAAATATTAATGATGTGCTAAATTACGTCATCCTTGTCAAGGAAGAACTTAAATTGGATTATTTTTATAAAAAGTTAAGATATTTTGATGTCACTTTCTAAAGTCGAATTAATAGAATTTAATATTATAAAAATAAATTAAATTTGATTTTTTTAATAATTAACTCTTAATAAATTGTAAGAGAGATATGTTAAAATACACGTTGATTAAAAATGAAAATATTAAAGGGTAAATAAATGGTAAGATTCAACTAACTAAATTATTAGTTCCAGTTATTTTGGTGATAATTAGACCCAAACCTAATTCTTATTAATGAATCCTACATTCTACTCATAAAAATTCTAATATAGTATGGAAGCCAATGAAATCTTGGCTTACTGTTTGCCCCATAAAAGGGCCTATCATTTAAGCAACTAGGGAAGATTTTGAAGTCAGCATGAAGCAAGTGGCTTAGCAGTATTGTTAGTCTCAAAAGGGGGCCTATTTGACCTCGATTAAAAGTCTAGCCCTTATGAGGATTGTTTATGTACCTTTTCAGATTGCCTAAATTAAATAGGGACTCACATGTGATGGAGAGTGTTGAGAATACTCATATATAAGTATCTCACATTGGAGAAAGAGAGAAAAGAAAACTATCATATAAGTCTAGTCGACTACTCTTTTCATTGCCAATTCATTTTAAGATAAAATTTTACTTAAATTTATATATGGTCTAATTTTCTTCCTAGCGTATGTACATAGGACCTTTGCATATTTGTAAGAAGATAGGAATAGGAACAAAAAAAAAAAGGACAGAAAATTTTGGCAGGTTTGGAGAAACGTAGGCCCCGAAATCATAATTTATTGCATGCCTCAAATAGTAAAAACCTAACCCATCTCTTTCGCGCCTGCAATCTCAGACTCTCCAGAAGGCCAACTTCACGTACTGTCTCAAAAAAAAAACAAAAGAAAACCTCTTTTTCCCGATAATAATCCTTAAGTTGGTCAAAAAATGAATTCAATAAAGAAAAAGTCATTTATGAGTACTTTGACATTGGGGAGCCCCTGAGCTGTCATAGACTCATAGTCAATGAGTATTTTGAATGACAGATAAGAGTTGGGGTAAAATATATAAAATTTTCCCAACTTTTATATTTTAAAATTATTTTTATTAAATTTCTGTTAAGAAATAATAACAAAATACATATAATATAAATATTTAAATATTACTAATATAATAACTCATTTCAATTTTTAAATTTGAGTTTAATTAATTAAAATTTACTTAAATTAATAATTTAAGAAAATTATAGTAAATTATTAGTTTGAATTGAATTGGATTTGTTTAATTTGACTTTAAGACCTAAACTGAATCCTCGTATAATCCTTATATGGTACCGACATAAATATGAAGATGAGATAAGTTGAAAGTAAAAATGAAACAAATGATTCGATCCCTAAAAGGTGGGTCTTAAATGAGAAAGACATGTTGCCTAGATTCTGTATGCTCCTGTCACTCCAACATCAAGCATGTTTTGCTCAAATTATCAATATTTCAAAATTTGAATTGATTCAATTAATTTAAAGTTGAACTGATTTATTTTTATTTGATTTTAAACTATTTGATTCAGTTTAGTTTAATAATTTCTGTTGTTAAAAACTGAACATTTTATTAATTAATCATTCAAAAATTTAAAACTAAAATAAACCAATTAATTTTTATTTAATAGTCCCATTTTTAATTAAATTGTAAGTTTTTCGTTTGTTAAAGATTTTCTTCTTCAATCATTTTTCAAATTATTTACTTTTATTCAATCTTTAATTAATTTTATGACAGTCTAATTTCGATTGAATCATTTAAATCTTAAATTTCATATCTTTCTGATTTAACTTCTAGTTCAATTTTTAAAAGATTGGTATTTACCTATGAAATTTTATCTTATCTAATAAAATAACTTAAAATCTTAACATGAAAACTGTTTCTATAAATTTGTAGCATTACAAGATATTTTTTAATCAATTTATAGTAATATTTGAAATAATTTAAACATTTAACATAAAATATCTTTTTAAATGTGTAATGTGTTATGATATTTTTATAATTTGAAAGGAATAATTGATTAATAAGTGTTTAATATTTTAATATTTTAATTTAATTATAAAATTTTAAAATGCCTGTAAATTAAGTTAAACAGTTATTTTTATTTATATGATTAATAAATGGACATCTATATGATATTTAATGGACATGCTTCATCGACAAAAATAACATTTCAACTTGATTTGTATAAACTTTAAAATATTAATCACTAAATTAAATTTTTTTTTTAAATTATCACAAAAATGAAAATTTTTAATCTAATATTCTTAATTTAAAATAATTCAACCTGAGGCCTAAAGTGGGAATGCACTAGAACCGTGAAAGGGCTCGAGTTGTTTCGTTTTCGTACTTTTTGAGCAAATATTATTGGGCTAAATTGCAAAATTTGCCAAAAAGCCCACTAATAGAAATCATTTTCACACCTGTAACATGCCATCCCTTCATGTTGTGTTCAACTACTACGTTGCCAACTTGGCATAATATTGGAAACTTTTCTTTTTTTTTTAATAAGAAGAACTCGCAGTTGTTATTTTTTATGTGTACTGGATAAATCTTTAAATTGATTAAATAGTCTACAAATCACATCAATCGAGTACTTCACACTAGGCAAATTCTGTATGATAAGCTCAATTGAGAAAGTGGATAGGGGGAATCGAATACAGAACCTTTTAACCCTATGCCCCTTTGCTCCATTAATTGGACCACCTCTAGGGGGCCTGGAAACCATACAAGGTAAGGAGGGTAACAATATCTTTAGTTACTAGACACTTGTACTATTTATGAAATTGTAATTTTTTGCTTTATCTGCAAGGGATTTTAATAATTATGAACAATATGAACATAATTTACAATAAGTGTAATTATAATTAGAGAATTGTATAAATTATGTAAACCAAAAAGTCAAAATTACTATTATAAGAATTGCAAACCCTAATAATCTTGCAAAATTTATAAGCAAGACAATTAAATAATAGAGTTTCATTTTACAATGCGTTAAAAGTGACCATTGAATTAACTGAACAGACAAATACAAAAGAAATTCAAGTATTAATTGCACGAAGTATTGATAGAAACGAATTTGCCTGAGTTGAATGGATTCGAAAAGGGAGGATTCTTCTACGAACGATTTATGTTACAATTGGTTATTATTCCTGTCCAGTTATGACTGATTATGGAATGTTTGGTATAAAAATTTGGATATTTGTATTAACACATTTAAAAACGTTTATTCTTTTAGATATTTTAAAATTTGGTGATTGAGATTTTAAAATTTATAAAATTAGATTAAAAAATATTAATTTTACTAATGTAACTATGAATAAGTACCTATATGGTATTTATTAGACAATTTATATAAATTTTAAAAAGCTAGACACTATTTAATTTGTTATTCTTATAATTATTACAAGTCATAATAAGGATCTTGATCATATGTTACAAATTTAGTATTGAAATTTAAGATCCGAGTGTGAACGGAATGGGTATAATATAAGTACCCATTATTCAAAGAGATGTTGTAGCGTCCCATCGGAAAAGATATTTGTGGATAACAGAGGGCAAAAGCTCCTTTGAAAAGTACGGAACTTCTTCGATATCGTCTGCTAGTTGGGGACCAATCATTTCGCTAAATCTGTAAATTATGGAAAATGTTGGGCAATTCGGAGAAAACACTCCAAAAGAATCTTAAAGTAGTAAAAGTCATAGCTTGGATAACGAATTCTTTTAAGCTCCCCAAAAATTACATATTTCTTTTAAGCTCCCCAAAAATTAGTCAAATTAAACTCATTATTTAATTTTGATTTGTTAATTTATTAAAACAACATCAACAACAACAACAATTCAATAAAAAGTTTGATGATATGCGAAGTTTAAAGAGGTTCGTGATCACGCCATACACTTAAAGGAATAATTAATATTAAAAGTAATCAAATTTTTGAAAATTTTTAATTTAGTACGTAAACTTTTACATTTTTAATTGCCTTAACATTTCAGCTCGAACTGTTAATTTTTACTATTATAACTAATAGATGGAGATTTACATAATATTTAGTAAATATGTCATACCATTAAGAATAACTTTTCGAACTGAATTATGAATGTTTTAAAAAGTTAGTCACTTGATTGAAAAATATAAAAGTTTGAGGACTAAATTGAACAAATCTTTTAAATATGTTATCTCTTTATTAAATCTCAAATTTTGAAATATAAACTATATAAAAAAAAGATTAACATATTATTTGGCCGGTTGCTTATTATTTGGTCAATGAAGTGGTGATGGGAGAGAGCGCGACAATTTAGGTACAGTACTTACTTTAATGGTATGTCGCTCTCGCTGGATATCTTTGGCAGAAGTCACTTGCCTGAGTGATTGGAATGGGACCAAAGAGACGATTTCTTTCTTTGGCCAAGGTTACTAATTATAAAAACCAATGAACTTAACCTACATATTTTTAATATCATAACAATCTTCCCGAATGGCAAATTCCAAACTCATTAATTTGTATTTTACACTAACTTAAAATCGATTTAACAAAATCTCAGGGTGCGAGTGAGTTGGTAAAGAACTCTTCTAACTTAAGTGAGATCGCGAGTTCGAACCAGCTTTATATATGCAGCTGTTTAAAATTTGGAGCCAGAGTTTTACCTCCCGAAAGGGACATACCCGATTCGAACGAGGATTAGTTTAGGAGTGAATGACTTAAAGGTGTTTTCCCATAATTGGAACCTTCTTAAAACATCTCTTAAGAAACAAAAAAATGATTTCACAAATTTAATCATAAAATTGTAAATTTTGATTTTTTAATTTTTAGAATATTGATATTTGCTAAAATATTTTTAATTACGAATATATGAAGTAGTTAAAGTTCCAAAAGCATAGCCTGATCAGGAACTTTGCATTTAATGATCCAGTTCATCACCGCACCGTCCATTGCGTAGCAGTAATTACCCAACGAGGTTGGAAAGGAAGGCTGAGCAGTACACGAATCAGGAATGATTGCTTTGGTTGACTTGCCCCCTAATCATCCAAACCATAATGGCTCCAATGAAGTCATGATCAATAAGCCTTGGAGGTTGCAAAGATCGTGCTTTTCATGCGAGTTGAAATTAGATAGGGACGTCACACCCATCATCAAAATCAACGAAAATAATACTAAATTAATCACAATTTTTTGTTTAAGATGAATTCGAGTTGAAAGAAATATAGAAATTTTATGTTGCTGTTCATAATTTAAATATGTATATGGATTTTATTAATATAATAATAAAAGTTATTAAGATAAATCGAAACAAAAAATGAATAGTACAACTAAATTAATTAAACCGAACAGTTTACATAATAGCACATAAATTATATACCGATTTATTGGGTAATCGTACTAAATTAAGTTAAATGGTGAATTTGGGTATTGAATGTTAAACAAAGTTTGACATCTAATATGGTTTCAAGAGGAATATGAAGGTTCGTTACTTCTCTTTAGTTCGTTTTTCGTTATCTTTGAAGGTAGGTTGAATGTATACCAAAAGTATGAAACTAAGATTATTTAAGTATGTGGATATGCATCTTTAATTGTTATATGTAGATAGGTTAGGTTAGTTTACAACAGCCACAGAATTCTAAGTTAGCAATGATGAATCTTTGTGTGCTTTATGTATCTCAAACTCCAGCCACAAATGACTAAAGCAAAATTCCATGAGAAATTTGACATCCATCGTCAAAAAATTGCTCTAAACAGAAATGGGATGATATCTTGTAAGAAAGCAAAAGATGCTAATGTTATATGAAGAAATTATGGAATGAACAGGTGTGAGTATAATTTATATTTAAGTGATGGGTTTTTTAATTTTTTTAAATTAAGTGTCTAAATTTTTAAAAATCGAATAATTTAGTTTAAAAGGTTGCTGCTCGTTAATATTTCGTGACGCTATTGATGAAATGTGTACAATTTGATATTTAGAAGATTTACGAGATATTTTTATATCATATTTTAAACAAGCAAATTATATTTTGCATGTATAATCATTAATGTGTTTGTAATATGAGACTCAAAAATTATATTAACAAAGATAAAGAATTATTTAAATGTCAGTCTTCATATGTTTTATCATACCTCAGATCTGTTGTTCCCATTCTGTTGTGCCCCTTATGCCTGAATAAATCCCAACCATCCAACTTATTGTAATGGATGGCTGGGATTTATTAAAACACATGGGGCACATAAGAATGGGAATAACATATTTGCTCCTGATTTATTGGTAGAATATTGAGAAAATTGATTTGTTTTTGAAAATTTAGATATTTAATTCAAAATTTTATATACTAAAATAAAAAATTCACAACCTTTTTAAAAATATTTACACGAGAGGAGGCACAGGCACGGAACAAAAGTTTTAAACCATATCTCTTAATTTTTAAATATAAATAGAAATTATACATTTCACAATTAATAAGATATATATAAACCCTTTTAAGGAATTATTTAAAAATTGTGTTTTGTATAATTTAAATATGAATATGGATCTCATTAATATAATAATAAAAGTTATTAAGGTAAATCGAAACAAAAAATCAAATAATTCAAAATTTTTATAATTAAATTAATTAAACCGAACAGTTTACATAATAGCTCATAAATTATATACCAAATTATTGGGTAATCGTACTAAATTAAGTTAAATGGTGAACTTAGGTAAGGAATGTAAAACAAATTTTGACATCTAATATGGTTTCAAGAGGAATATGAAGGTTCGTTACTTCTCTTTGGTTCGTCTTTCGTTATCTTTGAAGGTAGGTTAAATGTATACCAAAAGTATGAAACTAAGATTACTTAAATATGTGGACATGCATCTTTAATTGTTATATGTAGATAGGTTAGGTTAGTTTACAACAGCCACAGAATTCTAAGTTAGCAATGATGAATCTTTGTGTGCTTTATGTATCTCAAACTCCAGCCACAAATGACTAAAGCAAAATTCCATGAGAAATTTGACATCCATCGTCAAAAAATTGCTCTAAAAAGAATTGGGATGATATTTTGTAAGAAAGCAAAAGATGCTAATGTATTTTTAAAATTAAGTGTCTAAATTTTAAAAAATCGAATAATTTAATTTAAAAGATTGTCGCTCGTTGTTAATATAACGTGGATGCTATCGATGAAAAGTGATATTTAGAAGATTTACGAGATATTTTTTACATAATTTTTTAAACAAGTAAATCATATTTTGCAAGTATAATTATTAATGTATTTTTAATATGAGACTCAAAAATTATATTAACAAAGATGAAGAATTATTTAAATGCTAGTCTTTGTATTTTTTATCGGTAGAATATTAAGAAAATTGATTTTTTTAATTTTTGAAAATTTAGATATTTAATTCAGAAATTAATATACTAACAATTATTTAATATAAATATAAATAGAAATTATACATTTCACAATTAATAAGATATATATAAACCCTTTTAACGAATTATTTAAAATTTGTGTTTTGTATGCGATTTAACTTTTTTCTCTTCGCTACAAAAAGTAGAAACTTCGAATCCGATTCTTCAGCAGCATCACAGTCCCTAATTTGTCAATAACGTTTCAGATATTTGTTTCTCGACATAAAACATTCTTGTTTAGAGCACAGATATGCCAATCTCCAATTATAGTTTTCTCCAAAGCTGTCTTTGCAACAGAGATATTTCATTTCCTACTGTCTAAATCCTCCACTAAACAAAGTGGCATATTTATCACATGCTGTGCTTCCACAGCAGCAACAAAATGAAATTATCTTTCAGAATCAGGAACGGATCTGCAAGTAAGTACCGACCCTTTCGTTGATTTCAGATCTTGGACACACGAAATTAGATGTCAACTTTTGAAGATAATTACCTTTCTTAGTGTATAGTGAAAAGGAGGGAGTGAAAATGCACAAGCTCGTGGGAAAAGTGGAAGAGCGTGAGGCTTTAGAACACAAATTTAGATGTTAACTTTTGAAGATAATTACCCTTTTAAGGGTAGAGAGAAAGGAGAATATCTTTGCAAGAATCAAACGAAACCCATGTTTTAGTTGGTGTGGTTCGATCTTTTGAAGGTAGTGGAAGGAGTTTTTAGGGCAAAACAGGTTCGGAATTGCACGAGGAACACATTATCTTGTTTCTGAAAGGATCTGATGAATTGTTTCGTTGAGATTTCAATGGCTTCGAACTTTTTTCATGACTTGCGACAGGTTTAACGAGTCTATTAATGCTTGTCTTCGCTTGGCTGGACTTGGCCTTGGCCTTGGCTTGCATTTGAAGAGCCTCTTCTGCTGTGTGTCACATCAAACAAACGTCCAAATCGTAATGCCTTTTACAACGTGTCTGATAAGTAAACAAAATTTACAGGAAGAAACTTCACCTTTAGGTCCTTTAGGATCGGATATGAAGCTCGATCTTGATTCCAATCAAATTAAAACGATGATCAAAAAAGGGTTGCCCACCTTTTATGGCTGCTCGAAGATCCAAGTGCGGAACACAAAAAGTTGAATTAGGATTAGGATATGGATTATGGAACGAAAATCTCCCACTTTGGTTGGTTTAGTACTTTTCGAACTAATGATATGAGTAGGAAGTGGTTTGCTTTACTTTATTCCCATAAAAACTCATCTTGCTTAACGTGTAAAGTCGTCAAGTACAATTAAAGTTGGATTAGACAAGAAATGATCCCATTGGCTATCTTACATATACCAATAAGGGTCACTGAAAAGTATAATTTTCTTGCTCTCTCTCTTATAATATTCTTTAATTTCTTCATTTCTTTTTTTAATTACATTAAGTATCTACTTGATTGGTCAATTGCTGATTGCTCACTGGCCCTGCTCAGTATCAGGTTCCTAGCAACTGATAGCTTCAACTTTCACTTTACCGTTAGAAATGAAACGTCCGTAATTGATCCAATCGAAGAGCTTTGTCTAAAGGTCTAGAGAATCATCAACAGAAAAAATTTGCCTTTTTTTTTGTATGACTCGAACTCAAGACCTCCTATAAGAGAGAGCCTTGAGTGAGGAGTTTATACCATTTATTCATTTCTGGTTATAGTTTGAGTGGATAATTTTGGATAAGGGGAAAAAAAGGAAATGTATCTTTAATGGGACTTAATTAGATAGGCAAGGATCTAATCTAAACTAAGTATTGAAGACTATATGTAAAATAAATAGTAAAAAAATAGGCTGAAAATTATCATAAAATTGATTAAATATTGAATAAAAATAAAGAATTTAAAATATAATTAAAAAATTTTATTTTTATATATTGAACCATTTAAAATTTAATTAAAAATTACGAAATAAAAATTAATTAACTTATTTTAATTTATAAAAATTAATTATTTAATTTAATAAAATAATAAAGATTTAAAAGTTATTAAAATAAATTGAATCAAAAATTAAAAAAATAAAAATTACATGCTTGACGTAGAACCGGCCAAGTCAGTTTTTACCGAAAAGGCACATTTAAACACGACTTTGGAGTTTGGAGATAAAAATAAATGTCAGCTTTACTACTGATGATTATTAGACCAAACTCTACAAGCCGCGCCAAAACAAAACTTGAATGGAGCCGAATCAGCTACGCGGTCTGAGAGTTACACGTGCCCGTGCCCGTGCCCGTGCCTTCCCTACGTTGTCCTTATTATGCTCACTGAGTCACTGGTCGGAAACGACGGAAAGACAAATCCGTCATTTTGTAAACGGGGTTTTGACGGTGGCCCAAGTCAAACCAAATATATATATGTATTTTTTTTAATGTAAAAAAATAACCAACAACTGAAAATTTCCCCAGCCGTTTTTTTCTGTTATCAAAAATTCAAAAATTGCACTCACTCGGTTCCTTTTCTTTTCGTTTTTTCTTAGCTTTTTCGATCATTTACTCTCTTAGTGCTACTATGTTTTACCTTCTTACACTTCCTGTTATGCTTTGTCATCTGCTCGTGTTGTGCATGCACCGCCGTCCACTATTTCATTGTACTCGGCCTTTTCCTATATATAAATGTCCCAAGTGTGGAATGAAGCATCCACAAACATTAGCCTACAACTCCGAAAAACTGAAGTTTCGAAGTTCGAACAATGAGGCTTAGTATATCATCTAGGCCCTCATGCACATTACCCTCTGCTTCAAAACACCTGGAAAATATCACTGCTAGTGTTAGACCTAGTTACTTTACTACCCCTACAAGATTACAAACACAAAGCTACTCTCCCATGGAGTCCCTGCATCGGATTAAGCATCCTTCAGCTCTCTCCACTCTGACCTGTAACCCATCGCGGAGACTAGGGAAGAACTGGATGGAGTATCAGGGACTTAATAACTGGGAGGGCTTGCTTGACCCTCTTGATGATACTTTACGCAAGGAGATTTTGAGGTATGGGCAGTTCGTAGAGGCAGCTTATCGATCATTCGACTTTGACCCTTCTTCACCTACGTATGCCAACTGTAAGTACCCTAGAAACTCGCTGTTGAGCAGGTGTAGAATCGGTGAAACCGGTTATCGTATGACGAAGAACCTACGAGCCACTTGTGGGATACAATTGCCGAGTTGGTTTGACAGAGCTCCGAGCTGGGTGTCGACTCAGTCCAGCTGGATTGGATACGTTGCGGTTTGCCAGGACAAGGAGGAGATTTCACGACTGGGGCGCCGCGACGTGGTGATTGCTTACAGAGGCACTGCTACTTGCTTGGAATGGCTTGAGAATCTACGGGCCACCTTAACTTGTTGGAATGATGATGACGATAGTAATAATGTGGGGGTGCCCATGGTAGAGAGAGGATTTCAGAGCATCTACACTTCAGGTACCCCCACGTTTCCTAGTCTACGAGATATGGTTAGAGAGGAGATCTCTAGAGTCGTTCAAATGTACGGTGATGAGCCTCTCAGTTTCACGATCACCGGTCACAGCCTGGGTGCAGCACTCGCTACGCTCACGGCGTGCGATATAAACTCTACTTTCCCGAATGCACCAATGGTGACCGTGATCTCTTTCGGAGGGCCACGTGTCGGGAACAAGAGCTTTAGGTGCCAGCTGGACAAAAGTGGGACACGCATATTACGAATTGTGAACTCCGATGATCTCATCACAAAAGTGCCAGGCTTTGTGGCTACAGACGAGGAGGGGGGCCTTCCAAGCTGGTTGCAGAGGCGCGTGGAGGACACGCCATGGGTCTACGCTGATTTGGGACGAGAGTTAAGACTGAGCAGCAAAGAATCACCGTACCTCAACAAAAGGGATGTTGCCACGTGTCACGAGTTGAGCACCTACCTCCACTTGGTCAACGGGTTTGTTAGCTCCACGTGTCCTTTCAGAGCAACGGCCAAGAAGATGCTGAATAAGCATCGTAGAGAAAAGTTGGGATTTAGATAATAGTTAAAATTAGCAAATTAGTTTTAAGGTTAAATTGTAAATAGCAATGCCTAATTAGGGTTTGGACCAATTTTGTTTAGGTTCCAATAAAAAAGTGTAATTATTAGATTTGCTTTGGTTGGTGGCAATGATGAATTTTTAGGAATCGTTACATTGATCGAAAGTATGTAAATATAGTGTTTTGCCAATATTTTATTTCTTACGGACTGACCTGATGTGAGTAGGGATTAGTTTAAAAATGGATAGTTATAGTTGGGATTCTCTTAAAACACCTCGTGAGTTAACAAAAAAGAAAGTTGCGTAAGTCTTGTCCTAAAAGGTAGAATCAGTTACTCCAGCTGCCCCCACACCTGGGACCAGCTAAATTGTGAGGGGTTAAATCACGGTTTAATCTCGGTCGACCACCTAGCGTAAGTCTGGTTCTGTACAAAGTAGATTCTCAAACTTGTACGTGTGTCTTCTACATTGAAAGTGCGTAAAGCTATTTCCATACAAAGTAGATTCTCAAACTTGTACGTGTGTCTTCTACTTACAAAAGGTAGCCAATAAAGTCATCTTTTACGTTTCAATTATAAGATTTTAAGTACTAAGGTCATTGGGGAATCTCAACCATTGTTATGGATCTTAGTGATTTAAAAAAAATATTATAAGTATGTAAATTTTTTTAATGTACATTTAAAAATAATAGTATTTTAAAATATAGATTGGAAGTTAAACAGGTATGATAATATATTTAAGGTTTAAAATATTTAACAGATATTAGATTCTCATAAACTCTCTAAAAATTAAAAATTTTAAAATATGATTGAAAATTATTATTTTTATCTATTAAATAATTTAAAGTTTAATTAAAAAATGTTAAATAAAAATTAACCGATTATTTTATTTAATAAGAACTTATTAATTTATGAAAATTGACTTATTAGTTAATAAACTAATTGATTTTTAACAACAATAGTTATTAAAGTAAATCAAATAAAAAATTTAAAATTAAACTGAAAAAGTAGACATTCAAGTTTCTTACGGTTAAATTTTTCAATAATTGGAAAATAGTTAACTTTAATTAGGATAACAAATTATAAAGTTTAAATATTTTATTGAGGTCTATTTAAAAATAATAATAAATTATATATTTTATAAATATGAAGGCATAATAATATAATGAATAATATTTGAGAGTTTACTAACACCTCTTTTTTACAAAATTATTATTATTATTATTTGTCCAAATTATGTTAACGAAATTTTTTTAAAAATATCGAGTAGCTTCGTAAATTGTATTAAAAAATAATTTTATTTTTAAAATTTTCAATATTAATTAAAAAATTTGATTAAATAATTCTAAACAAAAATTTTTATTTTTTAAAATCTTATCTACAATTTAAGGATTCAAGCAAACGAATTAAAGTATACATAACATAGCTACGTAGATGGCTAATAACCGCTTGTTGGTGATGACGTGACGTTATCGTAGAGCAGGCCCCCCTTCCGACCACACAGCTTCTTGTATTATTTCCACCCTTCACGGAAGTTAACAACAAAAGGGCAGGAGACCCATGTAACGTGGAAAACATTATCATTTGACAACACAAAAGCCCAGCAATGTCTTACTGTTACGTGATTATTATAGTTTACGCTTTAAAACTTAAACGTGAAACATCTATTTATTTCAAAGTTAAAATTAAATCGTTAAGATAAGAAGCGTAAAATTTAAAAAATTTAATTAGTATTAAATATTCTAAAATTAAATAAAATTATAAAAAATTAAATTAAAAATAAACGATTTAAAATTTTTATAATTAAATCAATTTAATTTTTTATGACTAATTTATTATTTTATGTATAGAAAATGACTCTTAAACTACTAAATGATCAATACTTTGATGTTGCAACTTTGAATTTGTTGTCCAGTAGCAGAAAATGAAAGTGACTAAACAAAAGAACGTACAAGGAGTCGGTATCTTTTACTGGAGATTGGAATCGGTCGGTTGTGGTCCTCCATGAGAATGAGCGATTTTGGGGGCGCCGGTAACTTATTTAAACAGAACTAATTTTCTCAACATTGATGTTGATTTACCAATTTCTTCTTAGAATTATGAACATGGGGCTCGACCGGGCGGGAGGTTAGGGTTGTTAAAAATATATGTTAGTAGACTAATATAATCACATCTTAATCCTATATGCTTAACCATAAATTGAATTGCCTAATGTATATTTAATAATTATAATGGGATGGTTAATATGCTAATTGCATTTGAGGCACATAGTAGTACTCTAATTACTATATGTTAGCCCATTAAACTATAGTTCAAATCATCCAATTAAGAATGAGACAACTAGCCCATTTCTACCTCTTAGGGTAAAACATGTCATATACGTGACATAAGGTGTGGTTGTTTCAAGAAATATACATTGTGTGTGTATTGGTTGAAAAATAAGAAGAGTCTTATATTATCAAACTCTTTTGCACAAGGTTTGTGTTTTTCTCTCTTTGATGGGTTTGTTGGAGCATGAAAATAGTGCAAATGCCAAAATGTCAGAGGCATATTTCTTTAATATTGTG
>JANVCL010000004.1:690518-718463 GCA_026546855.1 Erythroxylum incrassatum | reverse complement strand
ATATACATTGTGTGTGTATTGGGTGAAAAATAGGAAGAGTCTTATACTATCAAGCTCTTTTGCACAAGGTTTGTGTTTTTCTCTCTTTGATGGGTTTGTTGGAGCATGAAAATAGTGTAAATGCCAAAGTGTCAGAGGTATATTTCTTTAATCTTGTGATGCTCTAAATAAAATAGATCTTGATTGTTGAATGTGTTTAATGATGCATTTATTGTTAGCAAGGGTGACTTATGGTTCGACTGGTCGGAATAGGTCGACTTGTGGTTTGACGGGATGTTTTTGACTTTTTTTTTAAATGTATAGGTGGATTGGGCTGATTATGGTTAACTCATGGCTCGATCAACTCTGGTTAAAATTGAGCCAAACCGAGATAAATTTGACATGCATACTTAGAATGTAACATGTGTTAAGGTTTTTATTTGCCGCCCTCTAATTGTTTTTTTTCTAGCTTCTCTTGGGATACTTAAGTCAATGACTTAATTTAGTTTTTTTTCCTAGCTTTGTTATTTTTTATATTGTTTTAAAAATTAGACTGAAAATTAAAGCGATAAGATAAAAAGTTTAAAGTTTAACAGTTTCAACCAGTATTAGGTTGCTATAAAATTGGTTAAAGATTAAATAAAATTAAAGAATTTAAAATATAATTGAAAGAGAGTTTCTTATGTATAAAAGAATTTGAAGTTTAATTGAAAAAAATTATTAAATAAAAATTAATTTATTATTTTAATTTATAATAACTTATTAATTTTTAAAAATTGATTGATTAATTTTTAACAACAAAAGTAATTAAAATAAATAGAATCGAAAATTTAGATAATTTAAAATTTTTATAGTTAAATCGATTAAAGTAGATGAATTTCTTAATTATTAATTTTTAGTATTCTTCAAATGTTTCGGATCTTTTTTAACCGAGGGTTGGATTTGGATCTCCGATTCAAAATATTGGATCCGATTAGAAGCATTACGAGTGCAGTGCGCGTGTCTAGAAGGAAAAGGAAAGGCGCCGCGTGAAAAGGCCTAAAACCGAAATTTAAGGACACTCATTGTACTTCTGATGTTGCCTAATCTCGTAGAAATAGAAAATATATAAAATGTGGAAAATGCCTCAAGTCTCTCACTCAATCACACGCTCTTGATTTCACATAAAGCAAGGCCTCTCTCTCTTTGTGGACCTTATCCACCAATCATCGTAGTCAAATTTTGAAGTGCAGGGTCATTATGAATTAGCGTACATATATATAGTGAGCCAAATGAAATAGAACTTTCTACTTGGGAGACTTTCGAGGCATCCTGATTTATTTATAATATATCACTTAACGTTTATTATTATTATTCCTTGATATGTTTTACATGTATGTTATTTTGTGTTACCAAATTTTGATGCAAAGAGGTTGGTGTATAAAAATGGCTCATTTATTCCGAGAAGGGAATTCGGTTGCAGTTTATCTAGCTAAGTTCGGGGAAAGTTCTCTGATTATTGACAATCGTGTGCTAGAATTGTGATAATAAGAATTTAAGAAAACTGTGGGAGAAGGGAAGAAGACAGGAGAAAAGAGTTCTGATAATGCTCGATGATCCTTATTCATGCTCTAACAGCCTTTAAATACAAAAGTGTCTTAAATATGTGGAACTCTCACACAATTGAAAAACGAAATAACGTTGGTGGATTTTCCACCTACAACTGAAAATCAAAAGCAATAGAAAATCAAGCCATTACTCGTACAAAGCTACTAACAGGTCCTGCACGTAATGATCGTAAGAGAGAGAGAGAGAGAGCTGCAAGTTACTTGTACAGGGAGATGTTCTACTATCAAATTGCCACCAGCTTCTGTTTCTCTTTTGCTACTGAAAGATGCAGCTGGCACCTTGTATTTACGAGATTGAGTTCTTTTTACTACTTCCTTTTAGTTTCCTCTTTGCCAAAAATTTTGTGTTTTATTTATTGCTCTTGCTTGATATTTTTCTTTAGTATTTATCTGTTTTGTGTTGTATTTTTTATTTAATTGTTTTTTATACTTTTTTGTTCATTTAATTGATTGATTTTATTTTATTTCTTCTATATGTATGTACATTCATTTATATTGTAAGATTTTCTTAAGGCAATACATGTGGATCTATCGAAAATAGTCTCTTTATTATATAAGAATAAAACTATATACTATTGGACCTCTCTAGATTTCATACTTTAGCAAGACTTTAACTGAGTTTTGATAATAATGATGATGATGATTTTGACACTAAATAGTCTTTAATTATATACGATAATTACGAATTATGGTCTTTAATTTGGTCACGTTAATGCTAATTAAACAGATATTAAATTCTTAATTCACTAAAAAAGGGTTATTAATATGAATAACACAAGAAAGAGGATAAGAAGGATGGAGGGGAATCCGATGCATTTACTTGAGGAAAAGTCACAGAATATACACACTTGTGAGGTTATTTACGTTTTCCAGGGTTTTCCAGGATTTTCAACTGTGTTTTCAGCCATGCGTGCTCATCTTGTAACCTCTGGAGCCAGGTCTCAACCATGAGTATCTCATCTTTTAGGTGGTGCATCCGCCTTTCAAGCCATGCCACGGTTTCAGGTGATCGGTCACCCGATACACTGCCTATGCTCGCCATGTAGGAGTCTCCTGGAGAAGCTAAATGGACCGTTTGAGGTCTGCTCAATAGCACAAGTACACTCATCTGTAGTTGAGTGAGGAAAAAAGAAAGGAATCAAGATTCAGAAGCTTGAGTCAATGATACATTGGTCCAGTTGGTGCAGAACAGCTCAATTAGATTAACACAACCAAGAGTATATGAAAGAAAAATACTTATTAGTTGGATTCCGACTCGAGAAAAACAAAAGCGGAAACAAAAATGTTTTGCATACCTGCATCAGGAAGATCACCAAAAACGCAACAGCCAAGATCAAGGAAACTTGGCTGTGATTTTTAACTGTTGAATAGAATTTCGAAATGTATTCTCTGACCACCGACATAAAGGTCGGTGCATTGTTGAACTCTTCTAGCATAGAATTACCAAGCTGCCTACTAATGACCGCAATACCAGAGATCTGTGCTCTTCTGTCATCTGACTTGCTTGCCCTTTCTGAAAATTCCCAAGTCTTTACGTCCTCCGGAGACTCACCGCCATTCTGAGTGAAGCTAGCAGATTGTGCTTCTGCTGCTCAAGAGAAAAGGTAGATGTTTTGAATTAACTATTCTTTAATTTTAAATAACAGCAGAGATAATATATAACTTCAAGAACAGGTGTAGGATTGTAACCTTGCTGCTTTTCAAGGTTTTTCTGCTTCAATAATTCATGGGCCTGCATAATAGTTGATAAAACATATTTACTACAATCCAACTTACAAATTCAACTAGAAACAAGGAGTGAACATGGACTGATAACAAGTATCGGAAGACAACTTATCACCATTTTCACCCATAATCCATATGTTTCACGACACTCTTCCAAGGTAGACTGCACTATTTTCCCTGCGATGTTATAGTCGCCCCAGAAATCAATTTCAGGCCTTTAAGATGTCCATGCAAAAATCTTATGAATTAAGCAAAACCCTAACAGAATTGATCAGCCATGGACTATTAGGATAGTCCATCATCAACTTAAATAATATAGTGAGGTGACACAATGATGTTTAAACCAGCCAATCAAGATAGTTAAGCAAAAATCTAAGAGAAAAGATACCTTTAAAAACTGTTCTTTTGCTAAATGCCACATTTACAAACATCTGCAAACTACAGCCTTGATTAGATTCATCACCATCTCTGACCACATCCCATAACCCCTGATATATACCCAACCCAGGAAAAGTGCTATTAGCCCAGAAAAGAATTACGGTTAACTTAGTGATATAACAACCAAGAAAATCGTTAACAATGATTGAATATGCTTCATATCCTTTTCATGCAAGAAATAAATGCATTAAATATGTTATTGTGTTACATTTCATCAAAATTCTATCACGTTTCATTTATTTCAGTTATTATATGAGTATGTTCTTCATGTGCCATTCTCTTTCCACATGCACCCTCCCGTCCTCACTCTTCAAGACACACCCACATATAAAGAAGAGAGAGAACAACCTAGATAATACCTCCTTCCTTAAAAGATTGATGAAGAATCCAAACTCAGGATGATGCAAGCAATGGCTAGTTTCAGCACAAATATCCAGTAAAAACCCAAGTATAATTGACATTACAGAACCCTTTTCAAATGCTGATAGCACAACAAAGGTAACAGGTTATCCCTTCAGATGTCTGAGAAATAACTTGTACCTCTACACGAAAATGATCTCCATAGGGCACATCATTGATTACTTGGGATGTCTCGATAACTAAGTGACTGTTAGAGAAAAAGGACAAAGGTCATAAAGGAGAAAAGAAGAGTATGCCAAATCATTGTGCTAAAGCAATTGACCAAAACCTGTTTCTGTACATACGATATTTCTGGACTTCCTGGCAGCTACCACATTTTGCACCTTGGAAGAACCAAAAGAAATTAATATAATTACATAATCAAAATGAATTACATCTCTTTAGCATGTAAAAAGTCCTGAATTAATGGCAACTAGATAGTCTGACAGATGAGTGAAATACTTCCATACCAAAATATATCTTTATTGGATGCTGGAAGAACACTTGTCGAACGTGCCCAAATTTCTCATGTTGGGACCATGAAGAACACCTAAATTCTGTAAAATAAAAGAGTTTACTCAGAGAACTAGAGAGTTATAGATCAGCCTCTCTGTATTGATTACAGAGATCCAGTAACTGATTCATGAATTTTACCCCAACAACTCCAAGAAAATCAGACAAAATTACCTTTATCTCCACATTCCTTGTGAAAAGATTTGACAAAACCAACAGCATCGTCTGAGAAGAAGAAGTTAAAGAACTCCTCTACTTTTATCTGCAGTCCATGTAAATCAGGGAGTCAGGGACAAATTCTTCTTAATTCCTGATGTTATAAGAGTCATGTGTCAGAAGTTACCGAAAACTTTGATTGTGCAACTTTTGTATATGATTCTAGTACTGCAAGTCAGAAAAATAGCTGCTTCAAATTTTCGAGACAAGACATAGAATGAAATGGTTGAAATCGTACTGAATAATCAAAGAAGGCCACAAAACATTTTCTTATAATATCAGCAACAGCAAGCCGCAGCAGATCAACTTTGTTGTTTTAACAGAAAACTAATCATGATCTGAAGGCTCTAACCCAGCAAGTTAGCAAACTAATACTTCCCATGTCTCCTATACATCATCACTATCATTCCATGTCTCCCACGGTCAAAAATAATTCTAATTTACCGAAACCCACAATTATTCTCAGTCTGCCAATAAATGACACTAAGAAAAATTGATAGCTAGAGAAAACAATATGCTTGACTATCCAGATATCCTATAATTTGCTGCCACTGTTAAACAAAGATGCCTTGTTTAATACCGTATGTACAAAAAAGAAATAACCGGAAGTATAGGATAAATTGACTAACTCTCAGGAGGATCAAAATTTTCTCTATCCCATGTACAGGATCTTGCTGAAGAGGAAGATGGGATATTTAGAGTTGGTTCGACATCTTGTCCAACATTATCTTCTTCTTGTGTAACTGAGATAATCTGATTTTCAGTATGGGCTGGCAGCTGAGGATCATCTGGAAGTGAATCCTTATGCCTGATTCAATATAGGCAATTAAACTAAAACCGATTCCTCAAACCAAATACAATTCTCATAAGCTTCAGAAAATACCTGTCACTAGAATCTGATTCATTAATTAGTTTAAAGCCATCGACCATTTCAACTACAACAAGTCCATTATCCTGGTTACTTGGCCTAGATGACATAGATAATGATTCCTGAGGCAAAATTAACATATGAGATAAAAAAGCAAACAATCTATCCTAACAGAGTACAAATTTTTGAAATTTTGTAAACATTTCAGAGCATAATCAATCTTTATGTCCAAATTAGCCAACAATAAGCATACATATAAAAGACATGGCAACCTCCAAAAACCTTTCCCTCTATATTCAATTATATGGAAATGAAGAAGAACAGGAAGAAACATGATTTCTAAAAACTAGCAAGATGAGATTGTAAAATTCATAGCAAGGTTGCACTCTGGCCTGTTTATGTTTTCCAATAGTTCAGCCAAAGAACCTGAGAAAGCTATAAGCCAAATGTAGTCAACTTACTATATCTTTAAGCCCTCTGATTTAAACAATATCATTTGTTTTTCACTTTTTTCCTCCAATGTTCTCTTATTGTCTAATTCAAGCTGTTAGATTAACAGCTTTTCTCATGAATCAATTAAGACAATCAAGAAAACTGGAGATATCAATTACCTGTTGGTCTGTTATTGCTTTTGCGGCATCACCTTGCTGCAACCATCCATCATTGATGAGCTTGAAAGCTTCATCACGTGATAGAAATGATGCAAAGAAGTACTGCACAAATCAATAACTATATCTAACTATTGCTATTATTATGTTGAAAAGTAAAAAGATCAAATTTCAGGCTTCCATCTTTTAAATAGAAGGAAAAGACATTGATCAAACTTTTACCCTTTTCCCTCCAGCAATTATTTCTATTGCATTAGGGAAGATTCCTGCCGTCTTTGCTCGTTTCACGCTTGTAATTTCACTGAAAGGAATTATTTTCTAAAACACAAATTTAAATCGGGTATAAGTCCAAATCAAGAGAACCAGAAAGCAATATGGGTATTTATGAATAATTAGAACAAAAGCTGAAGTCCAAAGACTACCTTTGTCTCAAATCCAAATATGTTTGCATAAAAACAAATATAGTGCACAAAAAGATACATATGACCCTGCATGTAAGCAATATAGGACAATTAGTAAAGAAGTACAAATGGCATTTAATCGCTGAACTTTTGCAGACAATCTCATTCAGAAAATTCAGGTTCGTGAAGCATTTATTGAATAAAGCATAGAACTCCAAGCATAAAATGCACGTGTACATAAATTACCTGAAGAAGAATACTCTCCTGGAATGCGCAATTGAAGTCTCGTACAAGAGCCTATAGAAAAAGTTTAGCATCAAAATGAGATTGAAATGATTTAGAAAGAAAAAGGACACTCTCCAGAGTACGGATTTAAGTCACTCACTTCATCAGGCGGAAGGCGGAACAGTTGCCGGTACTCTTCACTCCTCAAAGACGCTAAGGACTATGGCGTAGATCAAAGAACCAAAAAGAATTAGTTTTCAGTGTTTAATTAGCATCTACAACCTCGTGAACAGCTTAATTTCCTCTCACGGCTCAATTTGATCACCTTTAGTGACCTAGTTTATTAACGCGTAGAGTACAAATTCATTTACTTTACCTTCTTCATCTTTTGTTTTTGTCCATGATTCAGTACTAAACAAAGTATACGAGCAGAGGAATCGATATATCAAGAATTGGAACGTAAAAACTTTAGTAACCGACGGACTTTATGTACAGCTGAATAAACAAAAGGTCAAAGACTAGTACCTGTGAATCGGCATCTCTATTAGGGTTTGCAGAAGAATTGGAATGGTCAGTCCGATCAGGCGCGCCGGTGGAGGACGAGAGAGAAGCCGACGACGACGACTCTGAGATCGCTTTAGGATGAGTGGAGCCCATTGGCGACAAGTCAATCCTCTCGGAACTAGCGGAGGCCATTGCCGTCGAAGATCGATGGCGTCCGATGAAAGAGGGCGAGAATCGTTGAAGAGTTGGTTTAAGTCGTAGTTAACAGTCAATCTGTCAGTGTCATCGCCAAGTGAAGTCCTAAATTCTCGGACGTTGACCTGTTGACACGTGGCCCGACAGAAACAGAATAACGACCGACATATTTCTCATACGCCATTTTCTCCATTTTGGATCCTTAATATATTCTAATAAAATCCTAAAAGAATAAAGAAAAGTATAGCGAAATAAACGAGAATAATGATAAATATGGAGTTATAAAAGGGCTGTATGCTATTAAAATGTACGATTTAGTTTGACTATATTTAAATTTCCTAATTTTTTATTTAATTAATTATAAAAATATGTTTAAACGAAATGAAATTAGTAATAAAAATTTATATCTAATGAAACTCAAAAAATATTTATGTATTATTTAACATGCAAAATTTTTAGCTTGAAATTTTAAAAAATTCACAAGTTCATTTCAGTATGAATTTATTATTAATTAAAATGATTATTTAAATTGTTAATATAATAAATTTACTTAATGAATTATTTTAATTGTGTGATTGATATATTGTTATTTGTTATAAAATTAGCTATAATGAAAATTTCAATTATTTTTCATAAATATCAAGATTCAAAGATAAAAATTGTTTATGTTTGTTCACTAATTCCTTTAATTTTTATGAGTTGTTTATTTTCTTTATTAATCGAGATGAGATCGAGATCCAAGAATAAACATTGTTTGTGATAGTTCATTAGTTACTTTAAATTTTATGAATTGTTTATTTAAATTATAAACAATTCATAAAAATAAACAATGTTTATGTATGGATATTGCGTATGTTTTTTGATCTTAATATTCAAACATTAAAGACATAAATCATACATAAATCATGAATCATACGTAAATCATTCATGTCTATTTAAATCTTGAATATAATAATAACCACATAAATAAAGCGAATAAATCACGTACCTTCAGGAGAATTCGTCATGATGTAGAGAGAAAGCTGTCAACGATCACGAACTAGTTTATCTCTCTTAACCTTGTTTTAGTACAATAATTTGATAGATAGCCTAATATACAAATACCTACATTTTGTACTTGTTTTGTCTGTAGTTCATTAGGGTAAAGAGAAGATTAGTTTATATACAATTTCCTATTAACATTAAATCTTATACGTCCATCAAGTACTAAATTAACAGTCAAGATTTAATATACTAAATTTAATATAGGCTTACATAACATATTGGCCATAACATCACGCCATACATTTGTTACATTCTCCCACTTGGCCGGATGTTTTATCATCACATTTAATAGTAGATAAGGCTAGAAAAATAAAATCTTATAAATCGTTAACATCATAAGTACCTCAACATAACAAATCACAAAATGTAGGTTATGGCGATCATACACAGTATAGTCGTACACTCCCTTCCATATACTAGTACATTAAGAACTTATTATGTTTAGGTTCATAAGTTGTATATAAACAACATACACACCAGTTACTTGTTATGAAAATACATACAAATTTTTTATTCAAATAATCATGTATACATAAACATAACGAATAAGAAATATAAAATTCAGAAACATATTATTATTGAGCTAAAGAGTGCTAAAACATCATCATCAAATATTATTATCAATCATCAATACAACCAAGACTCATCCTAAGCAAGTGTTCTTTGAATATCTTTGATTGTAAATCGTTAGTTAGTGGATATGCTATCATGATATTCGTCCTATTATGTTATATATGCATTCTTTGTTTCTGAATCTCCTCTTTAACAACAAATACTTTAATTCCATATGTTTTGCACCTCTAGAGTATTTGTCGGTTTTGAAAACCATTGCAGATTTATCATAATAAATTTTCAGCGGCTTGCTTATTGTGTCGACAATCTCAAGCCCTGAAATAAAGCTCCACAGCCATAATGCATGAATTATAGCCTCCAAACAAGTGACAAATTATACTTCCATAGTGGATGAAGCAATGACGGATTGTTTGACACTTTTTCATGAGATTGTTTCTTCAGCTAATAGGAACAAATAGTCAAGCGTTGACTTTCTACTATCAATACACCCAAAAAAATTTGAATCTGAATGTCCAATCGCTTCTAAATGATCAAACCTTTTATAAGTAAGCATGTAATCTTTTGTTCCTTGAAGATATTTTAACAATTTCTTTGCATCTTTCCAACGATCAACACCAAGATTACTTTGTTATCTACCCAGCATCCCTATTGTAAAACTAATCTCAGTTCTAGTACAGGTTTGTAGGTATATCAAACTGCCCACAATAGAAGCATATGGAATTGTTTCCATTTCCTTACGTCCCACTTCATTATTTGGACATTGCATAAGATTAAATTTATCTCATTTTTTAATAGGGACTACACTTACTAAACACTTGCTCATTTTAAATTTCTTATCAATTTTCTTAATATATTTTTTCTGAGACAATCCTAACAATCCTTTTGATCTCTTACGAATTATTAAAATTCCAATCACATAGGATTCCTTTCCGATATCTTTCATTTCAAAATTCTTAGAAAGAAATTTTTTACTCTTATACAAACCCAAGTCATTAGCTGCAAAGAAAATGTCATCAACATACAGAACTAGAAATATAAACTTACTCCCACCGATCTTTCAGTAAATACACCGATCAACAGTGATTTCCTCAAAACTGAAAAAGTAATGGTATTATTAAACTTAACATACCATTGCCTGGAAGCTTGTTTAAGTCCATATTTACTTTACACAATATACTTTTTTTACCTTCAATGGAAAAACCTTCAAGTTGATCCATATAAACTTTCTCCTCAAGATCCTCATTAAAAAAGGTAGTTTTTACATCCATCTGATGTAACTTTAAATCTAATTGAGCCACTAATGCTAGAATTATTTTCAATGAATCTTTCTTTGAGATAGGTGAAAAAGTTTATTTATAATCAAGTTAATCTTTTTTAATGTAACCTTTAGCAATAAGTCTAGCTTTATATCTTTCAACATTGCCATTAGAGTCGTGTTTGGTCTTAAAGACCTACTTATATCCAACTCGTTTAGAACCTTTCGACAAGTCTACAAGATCCCAAACATTGTTTTGAACCAATGATTTCAACTATTCTTTCATAGCATTAATCCATCTTTTAGACTTATCACTACATATTGCTTGTAAAAACAAAATAGGATCATTATCAATGCCACAATCATAATCTGACTCTTGCAAATAAACCACATAATCATCATAAATAATCAATGTTCTAATCCTTATAAGTTTATTTAAAGTTATACCAATTGGTTCTGATGCATGAGCTAGTGGTAAGTTAGGTTTTTCAGGGGGTGCTACTTCATTGTCCAAATGTTGTTCTTGATTATTTTGATATTCCAAAGCAGGAACAACATTTGTTGTAGTTGTGGTTTTAAAAACATTTATGGGTAATGGAACATTAACCCTTATTTCATTAATATCCACAGCTTGATTTTCAGCACTTTCACTAACCTCACCGTTCTCTAAAAATTTGGCATTGGTTGTTTCAAAAATTCTAGAACTATAGTTCGGATAGTAAAATCTGTACCCTTTAGATTTCTCTAAGTAACCAATAAAGTAACCACTAATTGTTCAAGAATCCAATTTTCTTTTATGTAAATTATAAATATGTGCTTCTGCAGAACAACCACAAACATGTCTTAAACTAGGTTTCCTTACAGTCCATAACTCGAAAGGAGTTTTAGGAACTGCCATACTAGGAACCCTATTTAACATAAACATAACAATTTTAACTGCATACATTCACAAACTTTTAGGTAATAAGGAATTAGTTATCATACTCTTAACCATATCCATTAATGCTCCATTTTGTCTTTCTACTACATCGTTTTATTGTGGCGTGCCTAGTATAATATGCTGTACATATATGCCATGACTTTCGAGGAACTTAGCAAATAGACCAGGACACTGTTCATATTCATCATACTTTCCATAATACTCACTACCTCTATCATATTTTATTATTTTCACTTTTCTATCTAATTGCTTCTCAAAATCCTTTACAAACACCTTAAGGGTATTTACAACTTGAGATTTTTCATGCAGCAAATAGATATATCCATACCGTGAAAAATCATCTATAAAGGTGATGAAGTATTGTCTCCATTAAAGGATGGAGTGTTAAAAGGTTCGCAAATCTCGTGACTCCTTTCTTGTTATGTTTGATTTGCTTGTCCTTAATGCATTCTACACATAAGCCATGATTAGTAAAATCTAGATTCGATAGAATCTCATTCTTTACTAATCTTTCTAACTTTTCTTTGGGTATATGACCCAAATGTTTATGCCACAAGTAGCAGAATGTTCATTCGCCAAACTATGTTTCATTCTAACATTATGATTAACAATAAATAGTGATTAAAAAATAACATCAAGTTTCAATTTATATAAATCATCTATAAGCATTTCATAATCAACAAAGGAATTATTTTTATACAAATTGAAACAACCTTGTCCACCCTTAAAGGTATATCTATTAACATCAAATCTAGAAACAAAAATTAAATTTCTATAAATTAAAGGTACATAAAGAATATTGATTAGATCTAAGTGAAACCTAGTATCTAATGTCAACCTGTAAGTCCCTACACCTTCAACTGAGGCCTTCATTCGATTCCCCATAAATAGAAAGTTGCTAGTTGACTTATGATTTGGATTGTAAGGAATCCCTGCATAATATTGGAAACATGAGTAAGAGTACCAGAATCAAACCACCAAGTATTAGAAGTAACTTTAGATAAATTGGATTCAAAGCATACAGAAACATAATGTATATCTTTCTTTTCAAACTAAACCTTACGTTTTAGGCAATCCTTCTGATAAGGTCCTTCTTTCTTGCAAAAGTGACATTTATCTAAATTTTGTCTCTTCCTTTTACCATCAGCAACCTATGGAACTTTAATAGGTCCTTTCTTCTTAAAAGTCCTGGTATTTGGTTTGAGTTTCTTTCTAGCTCCTTTACCTACTAGGTTAATAGAATGAACTCCTTGTTTCTTTAATCTCGCTTCCTCCTGATTAAGTTTACTGGACAATTCATCAATATTCCACTTATTATTTAATGTGTTATAATTAATGTGGAATGATTCACATTTAGTAGGAAGTGAGTTTATGATAAACTACACTAAGAAGGAGTCTTCCACAGCCATAACCAACTTCTTAAGTCTTGTTGTGATGTTAGTCATATCAAGGACATTCTGCTACATACTCTTGACCTATCAAACTGTATGGTCATGAGTTCAGTCATAAGTGTAACTGCAAGTGCCTTATTGGTAGAACGGAACTTATCTTTCACAAGCTTAAGAAAATCTTTAACATTGTGTTTTTTAGTGCTAGGAAGAGTAAACTTAATGTTGTTGGTAATTGTCATTCGTATGAAGTTTAAACATAACCTATTAGACCTTACTCACACTTTATGGTGTGCCTTTTTAGCCTCTGTATCAAGTTTAATTCATCAAAATGTTAATATTTTCTAATTAATTATATTTAATTTATGTATCCCATTTATGATGACATAATTTTTAATGGGTATATATTATCATTGGATGAATAATATTTCTATAAATTACCATGAAATCAAGTATATTGAGGTATTTCCTTTCCAATATTTAAATAAACTATATAATAACAAAAAAATTCAGTTCAATTAAATTAAGAATAATTTAATATATTTATTAGATCAAGTATTATAAAATATCTATAATCTTATTAAATTAAAATTAACAGTACAATTCGATCTAATTTTGATAAAAATAAGTTATCAATATAATTTAAATTTAAACCTTTTTCTTTGAATCTTTCTACTTGATTGTACTGCCTACTAACTACTAGCGGCAATTAGATATTAGAAAAATGAATATAAACAATAAAACATTCTCAGTTGCACTTTAATGTTGTAGATGCTCGTTTCTATTGTATGGAGTGGGAGCAAAATATTTTTCTACATAAGTCATTTAAGAAAGTCATAGGAGCGATAAGAATTTTCACGTTCGTGACACTCTTGTCACGCAGGTGACAGATCCTGTCACACCTGTAATACTTCTATAATGTTTGGTCACAGTTCTTGTCACACATGTAATATTTGTTTTTTAGGGGAATGACTTAACATGTGATCCAAAAGTTTATTAAAGAGTAAACTTAAGGTAGGAATAAGAAGAAGATAACAAACCGTAATTCAATTCTTCAGTGTTGGTCGGGTCTATAACTGAGAGTCTTTGAGATTGTGGCTCAACCTTTTGAGACCAAGAAGAAGATAACATATCTATCTTTACAGATTTTACAGATACAGCTTAGGATAACAGCAGCTCCATATGCTGTCCGCAAAACTGTCACCTGTGATTATCTTTATTATCATGTTCACCACAAACCTAACAATTTGCCTATGCGCCAAATGCTGGGTTGCCTCATTTATCGGGAGCTTCAACATCATTCACCAATTTTGATTTGTGTTCAGGTTGGAAAAAAGAATGATCCATAGCATTAAGATAGAACTCTGGTCTAAAATCCTCCAGGAAACGTTGTATAGTTTCCTTCGAATAGTAATTAGAGTATACAAATAAGCACACAATACAGAGTCAGCTTGGCACACGTTCCAATCAACATTTAAGAATAACAATTCCAACGATTGTTGCATATTTAAGCTCCAGAGATGCTGAGAGTTCCATTGTTGATCTTCGAGAGCAGCAATAGATTAGAGCCTCATTGGCTGACAATAAGATGAAACCATCACATACTAGTAGATCAATTGTAATACGAACAGTACCTTAATTACGTATCTTGGATTGAACATGAAAGTAAAAGAAACGAAGAAGTATGAAAAATGCTTGATTTTGATCTTTATAATTTCAAACAAACTTTTTAAAGTTGAAATGAGCATGGATCTACTATCGCCTTCACAAGAGCTACTTTCTGAGATGCGGGTAAAATCTCTCTACAATTTTTTTAAAACGTAAACTCTCTTAACAGGTCAGAAAATCCTTATGCTTATGATTAATATGAATAACTGTAGAAAACCTTAACTTTTATATATCACTTTCACATCAAACTTTTCTATCATAGGCCTGATATAAGTCTTGTCTATACTGATTGAGATCTATTTTTTACCCAAACTTGACCCATTGATTTAGATCATTTATTGAATCATTTTATTATCTTTATCCGGATCAAATTACCTAACCGATAAGTTATTTAAAAACTAAAAAATGTAATTAAATATTGTTCAACTTTACAAGAAATTACAAAAATGTCTAACTTCAATATCATAGACAATGAATACCTAACCATGGAAGAGATAAAGTAAGGAATTACACCTAAAAAGTTTTTGGGGCTGCCCTTTTGATCATTGAAAGGCTTCAACCTCCCTAGATTCGTTGTTAGATCCATTTTCTGACATATCTAATCAAGGATTGTTTTTACAGTGGATAGTACACCGAGGATCAAGCAACAGGAAAGAATTTTCAGATCCCCCATCCAAATTCTGCTTAAAAGCAACTGGCTGATGGTTTCGCCATTCCTTCACTTTTATACTTGCAAGAGAGCTCGGTAGAGACAGGTGACTCGGATCTGCCAGAATGTTTTCGTGAAAATTCGAAAGGTCTATGAAAAAGCAGGTGAGCCACTGTTCGGTCAATTGGATTGGTCTTTGTTTCCTCCTCAGGAATGTCAGAATTCCTGTGTAGGAAAGTATGCAACAAAATTAGAAATACAGATGCTGCAATTGCAAGGTTATTGATAAATTCTGAAAGTAAATATCGGTACTGGTACTTAAACCATCAGAACAACACCAAATGCACTAACCTGTTATGGCCTGAGGTTTCTTCTTTCACACCTTGCTCATCCCTGCCACTATTGTTGATCCTGCTAGTATCACTAGCATCTTGTCTTTGCAATGCACTTTGAGCCAACCGGAATAAGCTATCTCGTATGCAAAGTCTGATTCTGACATCCAACTGTGGTAAAAGATTGGTTGGACAATAAATCCAAGTACAAATAACTCAAATTTTGAGAATGCATGTACAAGTCAGTCGTACCTTGGCAATTATCTCTTCAAGCTGGAACAGCACAGTATCCTCTGCAAAATCTACCAAAGAGATGGTACTGGATTCATCTTGTTCTATAGGAGAACTATCATCAAAAGTAGGAAGAGAGCTTAGCTCATCAAATTCTATATTTGCAAGACAGGCTCCCTCAGCATTCGACATTTCATTTTCCTGAGAACATTTTCGAGGAACAGGCTGATCACTACAGTTAACCTGATGGACAAACTGAAGTTGTTGTTTCTGGATTGCCTGAAGTGCCTGCATTTGCTGCCGCCTCCTCAACTTTTCTATCTTTTCCTGAGGTGTCATTGTGTGCCGACCTGAAGAGTGCGCTATTTCGCCTACAGGATTACTTGAAGAAGTTTCATAGCCCGAAAGCAAAGGCTGAGGTTTAAATTCCCTGGACTGAATGTGGGTCATCAATGGCATGGCGTTACATGGACTTGCCACTCGCCCATATGCAGAAGAGGAAAAGAATGAATTACAGATCTGGTGGTACTGTAACGAGTCAGCTCCCTGTAACTGTTTCTGCCGGCTTGGAACTGTAGAGGAAGAAGATCGCAAAATTGGATCTGCATTTTGATTCTTCGGTTGAGTTGAAGAGGCTCCAGATGAAAAACAGTTACCATGTAAATCCTGGTATAGACTGTTCTCTTCCAAGTTTTTCCTACTTAAGAGTTTCTTTTGCTTCTGGACCTGCTTAAATGAGAAGATGATGATAAGTAATATCCTTTTAATTTTTCAGGATTCTTGGGGAATCATATACATAGTGTATACTGGAAGAATCAATTGTCTCAACCAACTCTAATTAGTTGGACGGGAACAGAAATAAAGATTTTGCCATCAAAAGGCATGAATCTTCCCTTCTGGTAAGAAATATGCAATCCTCAAGTTAGACTAAGGATGGCAATCAGCCAGGGTCGGCTTTGAGTGGATTGGGTAGGGTTAGGTGTGTAAGGCTGCATACACCCGAGCTCGACCTTGAAGTGTTTTTTTTATATTGAGTTACCAGATGAAATAGGGTTTAATCCGTTGACTTTGGGCTAGCCCGGGTCTAGGCCTTTTTGCCAAATCCTTGCAAGGTATAGGAAGCAGAAATGTTAAGGAGACAACTATTTACCTTAGCAGTCAACTCACTTGAGAGAACTTTTTCTGAGGCAAGTTGAGAGTTTGTTGAGCTGTTCTTTCCCCTGTTAGTCAGTTCTGTCTACAAACGACACACAAGAGATTAACTTTCTCGCACATTCTTAGCTTGAACAAGAGGTTTTGATACATCAAGTAATCAACAAAGGTTAATAATTCCCTTTTCCAGTATAACGTACATGATTCGAGATTTTCCGTGAACTCCACGGACCATGACGTATTGGATGGTCCAATTCTCCATGGCCAAGGGTAAAGGGCTGATCATCTTCATGAAGATACTCTGTTTTGATCCCAAGATGCTCAGATGTATTCCTTAAAGGCCCTAACCCTGAATTTGGAGAGTCCAAAGACAGGGGAAAGGACTTCACTGGGCTGTTAGTAACATCTTTAGAAGAAGACCATAGCTCATCAGCATTAGCAAGACTTCCATTGCCAAATATTGGATCATCATTGCTGCAAAATCATCACTTTGTGAGAATAATAAGCCGCCGTTTTATCATTCCAGGTTCAATAACATTACCTAAAAATCCGATTGAGATCATCAAAGCTTCCAATGTTAGCCCAACCATAGTCAATGAAATTGCCCGATTCTTTCCCTTCTTGCGGATTTTGAAACATTGCAGTCATATTGTCCAGTTCAGCTATCTCTGTCACCAGAAATTTCTTTTGTTAAGAATGAAGAAATAATGCAGTATATGAACATAACACTTCTGTGCTTCAAACATCTCACAACCTCCTGAGGAATCTACTTTTGCAATATCAGTTAGATCAACAGATACTGAAGCATCCAACGATTCTTGATCAGTTTTGGCAGTAGCATTTGTTACAGGCAGATTAGGCCAAGAATCAATGCCAGATACAGATGCAGAAACTCCTTCACTGATTTCAAAGTTTGAACTACTCTCCAGGTTGGTTCCATGTAAATCGACTTTAGCAGTGGATTGCTTATGCCCAGTGGACTTAACATTACCATCTTTATCACTCCATTCCTTCTTCGCGGAATAACCGTCTCTTGCCTCTGGATATGGCACAATACAGTCACCACCCTCACCCGCCTCACCCCATATGATATTATCAAGCTGAAAATGCAAGGGTATTCAGGTATCAACATTAAATGTCATGTTGCAACACTTATTTTAACATACTCGTATGTTTTCTATTAGTCTACTTCAATTATGCAGAAAGAAAAGCGTTACATTCCAGCTAATTATGGATCCGAATTTTCGATATAGGCAGTGCAATAGATGTTGTTCATAAAACAAAGGATGAATTAGTAAGGTTCTCAGGTGAAGAACTCGACTCGAATTACAAAAATTTAGTTGAATGTCTTTCATATGCACAAAGTAGGGAAGTGCTAAATGTGTAACAAACTCCAGTTACCAACATTGCCAAAGAGCTGCAGGTTTTGCTGATATAAAATTCACTGAAACCTGTTCGTAGCTCTCTTAAGCTCTTCTGATCTACTAAACAGAACCATAATTTTTTCTTCCCTATACGGCTATACCTTTTCATATTGTAAAAACATAATCACCAACATCATTGTTCAGCATCCTCTAAAAAAGTATTTTGCTTCTCAACTCCATCATGAAATTCTTCAGATTTCTTTCTGCAAAATGAATTTCTCTATACTGAAACCTGTTCCTCACCCCCTTGAGCTCTTCTGGTCTACCTTTACATATTCTACCCATAATCACCAACTAAAATAGCTAAAAGGACTTTCTTTAGCATCTAATCACATCACTGCAAGTCTTGTGCACCCCAAAACTGGATTCTAACCTCAATTTTCCATGCAAGTTTCATGTTAATCACTAACAGAAAACCCAAAAAAGCTCAATCTTTCAAAGATCAAGAGAAAGAAAGAGAGAGATAAGAGAGTCCTACCTCTTCGTCGTTCCAATCAAACATAGCTGATATAACCACAACAGTCGAAACGAAAATCCAAGCACGAGACACGATATTGATTTATTATTCCAACATCTCCCAGTCTTCCAAGAACCTTGGACACAACACAAGATTATCAGAACTTACGTCACTGTAAAGAGAGAAAACATCACGTAACCTTAAATAAACCCAAAAGAAATCAAAAGATTTAAAACACCAACACGACTCTTAAACTAGTAAACCAACGAAAGACATGTGTACTCAAAACCCCAGATAACCAGAAACATAGGATTAAGGATTTGAAAGGACAAGTCAAAAACCAACCAAAAGCAGTATATTACAGAGTCTTCGGTGGATAGAGAACCGAGAGAGAGAGAGAGAGATAAAATTTGAGTGTGGGGCCCGTTTCATGTTAAAGTCTATTAGACTAACGGCCAACTAGTCGACACGTTTCGTCGTAGAGTAATCTAAATTAGCGGTTAGGAGAGGAGTAGATCTAATGCTGCAATGTGATTGGATAGTGTGGAAGTTGTGGATTAACCATTGGGGCGCTGTCTAACTTGTGGCTCTGGTTGTGTCCACGAGTCGCTTTCATTGTCCGAATGTGGGACCCGCGTACCGTGTAGTCTTATTCTTATCCACACAACATTAGATTCGTTTAAACTTTTCTATATTTATATAAACATATGTATAATTGGGCTGCTGTTAATTTGAATAGCTTTGGGATTGGAAAATACTGGATAGGATTTTGATTATGATTAACATAATAGGTCTGGTTTATTATATACTAGTAATTTTTTAAAATAGATGTTTTAAAAATTGGACCTTTTGATTGATTTAAAAATAAAAATTTTAAATTTATTAATTTTTACTTTTTTATTTTATTTAATTTAATAATTTTGATTGTTAAATTCGATTAATTTATTAAATAATAGGCAATTTTTAAACTAATTAATCTTTATAAATTAAAATAAATCAATTAATTTTTATTTAATATATTCTTGCTCAATTAAATTTTAATTTTTTTATAACTAATGACAATTTTTCAATCATTTTCTAAATTCTTCAATTTTTTAATCTTTAATTGGTTTTATATCAGTCTACTATTAATTGAACTTTTTAAACCTTAAATTTCATTTTTTACGGATTTAACTTTCAATCTAATTTTTAATACATACTTGTGGGTCCAATTTGCGATGGTTATTGAAAATATAGTTATGTGTTTATCAAGATTCATTCATTTTTTAAATTCTTCAAATTTTCAATTTTTAACTGATTTTATGGCGATCTACTATCAATTAAAAATTTTAAACGTTAAACTTCCTTTCTTATATATTTAACTTTCAGTCTGATTTTTAATATATACTTGCATGTTTGTTTTGCAATGGTTGTTGAAATTATTGTTATGTATATCTCAAAATTTTGTATTCGATGCATGAAATAATAATAACAACAACAATAATTCGATAAAAAATTTACTCATACACAGAATTTGAAAATTTCCAATAACATGAAGCCCCGTTCGTAAATAATAAAAAAACTCTTTATTACATTAAATAATAATAGCAATTAAAATCAAATTCGATTTGATTTAGTTTAAAATTAATAAATTAAGTTTAAGTTTTGAGTTTAATCTTTAACATTCAGATTTTGTTGAATTCAAAATTGAACCATAATTTAACAAAAGGGAAAAGTAAATGATATGCCCATTTAATATATTAAATAGTGTCAAAATAGAATACATTTAATGATGCTCCGACTCCACTGGGGATCGAACCCAGAATCTCTGGTTCCGTAGACCAGCGCCTTATCCATTGGGCCATGGAGTCCTTATTGAAGGTGCCAATAGTAGAGACAATCTAAATTATAAAACTCAATTGACAAATTACCCTACCAACATAGGGACCAGATTTGCCCGATTTGCTGTATTCGCTTATCTAAATAAATTCTAGTCATCCGTTACAATAAATTAGACGGTTAGGATTAGTGTTTTAAAATCTGGATCGGTCATTAAACTGAAAGTTTTATTAATTACCGGTTTGACTAGTTTGGTCGGTTCAATCACTGGTTGAATTGGTGTAACATCATAATTATACAATAATTATATTTAATATTAAAAATATTTTAAAAAATAAAAAATAAAAATTTATTGAACTGGACCGATCCTACTAGTCAATTGACCGATTTTAACCGATTCTCATTGGTTCAACTAAGAGCTGGTTTTTAGGGGTGAACCGGACCGTATAGTCAACCGGTCATCGATCAAACTGGTCGGACCAACCGATTCAATCCAATTTTCAAAACCATGGTTAGAATCTTAAAGGCATAATGAGTCACAGCAATTCGAAGCAACAGATCTGCTCCTCCAACATAACTACCTATTCTAAATAATATAATGTAAATACATAAATATTGGTTACTCTCTGTAACTTGGAATTTGATTAATAAATAGTTAAATAATTGTAAAATGATATTACTAAAAAAATACACTTTAGATATTGTTATATTCTCTATTTTATAGGTCTCTTGATGAATCATATTATTATATAGACATCATAAATTTTAAATATATAAATAAACAATAACAACAATTTAGTAAAAGTCCGCTGATTGCGGGTCTAGAGAGTAAATATATAAGCATAGTGTAAAAAAACAATGTTTTTAGTGAAATAAGTAATACAGCAACTTTGCCACAAAGTGCCACTAAATCTTCTTTTCATGAAAATAGTCTTTGTTCCTTAACATTATACCCTTTCGATTTTGGGCAAAGAATTAACATTCCAACTTCCAATGGGACCAAACACGAAACTTCATCTCTTGCTTTCACCTTCACTATCAAATTTCCTTCACCTAAGTATACAAGTTTTTTCTTGTTTCTTTCTAACTTGTAAATATCATCAATTGGCCAAAAATGTAAAGGAACGTTATACGAATCAAGTTAATCGCTTGGTTCTAGATGAACCCCTCCAACCAGAATCATTGGAATTCACGGTTACAAGAGATAAATCTCAAAATTCCTGTACATAGCAGCAAGTTAACCATTAAGAATTCTGTTGGAGCTCAGTGCTATACAGTTTTATGCGGTACCAAATTACGAAATGACCTGTTGTTATCGATTTCTTCGGGGTTTATAATTCTGAAGTTTGTAGTTTTGTATTCATATTGGCATGTCAGGACAAGTTCAAGCATTTCCAATGAGCGCTGGATCGAAACAGAGTCTGAAAAGCAGCAACTGTAATAAAAAGACAAAGGGTGTCTTAATTATGCCTTACAAACATTTTACGTGCTCAGTTGTTCACCTACCTAAGTAGGCTATGTCCTGACAGAAACTTTCCATAGTCTCTTAATTATGCCTTGAAAACATTTTACTTCCTCAGTTGTTCACTTATCTAAGTAGGCTATGTCCTGACAGAAACTTTCTATGTGATTCATCCAAAGTGAAAAAATCTTCACAAATTAAGTAGCGCCAAAGGCCTGAACCTGACGTTGATTTCTATGAATCCCTTCCCTTGAATTTGATATAAATATATGGCCAACAGCTTAATCTCAATTCACCTTCCCGAGAAATCACAGATTTCTAGAGACGCTTGAAACAATGGCGACCCTTGTGGCTCCTGAACAAAACGTCCCTGTTCAAGATGCTGAAGGTCTCTATAAAGCTTGTAAAGGTACACATCTCGTCATCTTGTCAGTAATTTAGTGAGTTGCGGTACACCAGCTTTCCTAGGATTCGCACTTTTGTTTATTTCAGTTCCGTGTCAGGAGCTGAATTGATGCTGAGTAATGCACTTTCCTTTTGTTAACTTTTTTCTTAAAAAGATAGAATCACAGTTAATGATTTTTCTTTGCCTGGAATGGTTAAAATGGCAATCTCGAATCTGATGTTCAGCTATATATAGACCTTTGAGTACACATAGTGACCCGCAAGAGAGCTAGTTGTGTGAGAGATAATAAAGAGTACTTGAGAATGGCTACTATTGTTGTTCCCGAAAACTTTTCTTACCAGGAAGATGCAGAAGGTCTCCGAAAGGCTTTCGAAGGTTAATCTGCTCGATTTTCCATATTTCCCAGTTCCTGTTTTTGACCCTTTTTCGTATATTTCTTCATCAAGTGGTGGTAATGGTGGAAACCCAATTCCTGATTAAATTTTGTTTTTTCCAGGGTGGGGTACCAACGAGAAGGCTATCGTTAGGATCCTGGCACATAGAAATGCAGCTCAAAGGAAGCAAATCAGGCAGGCTTACCATGAACTGTATCAAGAAGATCTCATCAAGCGTCTTGAGTCTGAGCTCTCTGGGGACTTCGAGGTTAATGAATTTCCCAGTACTATTAACTTAAAAATTCAGTCATTTACAGCTCAAAATGATCAAATAAGAAAGGAAAAATGATAAGTTCAATTACAGAAACTGGAAAAGCAACCGTGATATCTTATATAATAGTAGTTGAGCTTTACGAAGTTTGGTTCATTTCTCAACACAGAAAGCTGTGTATCGCTGGATATTGGATCCAGAGGATAGAGAGGCTGTGTTGGCTAATGTGGCATTGAAGAAATCTGGCGATTTTCATGTCATCATTGAAATTGCTTGCGTCCATTCTTCTGAGGAGCTCTTGGCTGTGAGGAGGGCTTATCAGGCTCGATACAAACATTCCCTGGAAGAAGACGTTGCTGCACATACTTCAGGAGATATCAGGAAGGCAAGTTGCCAATACCAACATTGAAAAATTCCCTTTCCAAGTTCTGAAACATAGAAATTTTACATTCCTGACAATTAGTTTTCATTCGTTTTGCAGCTCTTGCTGGGTCTGGTAACGGCATATAGATATGAAGGTAGTGAAATTAATGCAAAATTGGCTGACACAGAAGCTGATAAGCTTCACGGTGCATTCAAAGACAAGGAATTTAGTCATGAAGAAGTTATCAGGATTCTCACTACTAGGAGCAAGACGCAGCTCATGGCAATTTTCAATCGATACCGAGACGATCATGGAACTTCCATCACCAAGGTATAAGCCTAGAATAACTTTCAATACCTTGTGATGAACTATTTGTTCTAACTGCAGAAGAATTGACTGCTACTTGTGGGATTTGTGTGCAACAGGCATTGCAGAGTGAACCTGCTGATGGGTTCATAAAATTGCTGCGTGTAGCCATTCGATGCCTAGATAACCATGTCAAGTACTATGAGAAGGTGAAACCCCTGAAGCATTTATTTATCTTATTTCAGTAAAATGACCTTCGATGGACTTAAACCTCTGATTCCATTGTGAAATACAGGTTCTGCGCAATGCGATCAAAAGGGTCGGGACTGATGAGGATGCGTTGACTCGTGTGATTGTCACGAGAGCAGAGAAGGACTTGAGGGACATCAAGGAGCTTTACTACAAAAGAAACAGCGTCACTCTTGATCACGCTGTCAAGAAGGAAACTCGTGGAGACTATGAGGATTTCCTTCTTGCTCTGCTTGGGAACGGGAACTAATTGTTACTATAAGCCCTATGGTTTCAGAGAACTTTGCTTGTGTTAGATTTGTTTCCCTTCGTCTTCGTCTTATGTTTTGTGTCTCGTGTCAGGAATATGTAATCCCCGTTCTATGTCATCTTTATCAGAGTTTTTATGCTACCTAAGATGTTTTACAGGTTGGTCCTCTGTTCCAGGAATTGCATTTCATCAGAAAATGAAAAGGATCTATTCTCATCAAAGAGTAAAGATTATTTATAGCTTCTAAACCAATCCAAGTAAGTTCATTGTAGAGATCAAAGAAGCACCAGAACACAAGGCTTCTATTTATGATAATACAACTCAAAACATGCATAAGATCCCCAAGTCAGGGACAAGTGAATGAGAACTTCAAGCATATCCAGAAAATCCAGTATTTGTAAATCTCTGCGCTTTGAGTCAATTCTCCCTTGATATCAGGGAAAGTAACAAATCCTTGTAGCTTCCATTTGCTGTTTCTTCAATTTTCTTGGATAGAGGAACTCCATACAATTTGTTGTACTCATCTTTGATCTCCTTCACATCTTCATCACCTCGGCTGATGATTACCCTGGTCAAACCCTTTTTGGTGTTCACATCAGCATCAGGTTTCATTGCTTCATTCACGATCTAAGCAAAGAGAACAACATAGCCCATAAAAATCGTTGCCTTTAGCAGTTTAAGTACTCAAAACTCCATTGTTATTCGAGCTTGGCCTTTCCTTACCTTGCTGAAATAAGCATAAGGGGTGCATAAGCATTCGACAGTCCGTTTCAAGATTGGGTCAAAGCCTGCAAGATCCTGAGAAAACAAAAGAAGTGATCATATAGCAAACTATTATCCCTGGAGATTTTCCAGGATTCAAACTAGTGGTGTAATGCCCTGATAACTGAAATTATTGGAATAATTCTAAGTGTAATCAATGAAGAAAAGTGTTGATGAATTATGTTTCATACCTCAGCAATGCTTGTGCCAGATACCTCCTTGTAATGTTTGTACAATGCCCTGAGATGGGCCTTGCTTCTTGTTGATAGTATTCTGATCACCTCATCATCCTCTACAGGATTCTTCTTATCACCATGCTTGATCGTATTCGCAAGTATCTTAGCTTCAGCTCTTGCAATATCATCCTTCACGGTAGGCCCTTCATATCGATAAGCGCTTACCAGTGCTACCAACAACTGTTTGTAAAAAGAAATCAAATCAAACAACTTTTAGCAGCAGTCTAACTATAACTAGAAATTTAACCGTAGGTTCAATTTGATACTTGTTCTCAAAATCAAATTAAATAAAAATGGGTTTTAACACCTGCATTTCATCATTGTTTTTCTAAGAGCACCCAACTAAAATCTTAGGCTTATTGAACTTTCCAGCCTTCCAAGTAACAGTCTTGTTATTACGATTAATTTAGAACACGCCCGAGTCGAAGTTCTGATCAACTAACTCAAATTGAGCTGGAGCTTAACAGCCATGTTAGACAGTAAATGGGTTTTTAACGCCTGCATTTCATCTTTTCTTTAAAAATACCATCTGAAATCTTAGGCCTAGTGAAATTTCCAGTCTTCCAAGTATTGCTCTAGTTACTACCACTAATTCCAAAGCCGCCTGAGCCGAAGTTCTGACCACCGCCTGAGCCGAAGTTCTGACTAACTAACACAAATTAAGCTGGAGCTTAACAGCCATGTTAGACAGTAAATGGGTTTTAACACCTGTATTTCATCATTTTCTTAAGAACACCCATCTGAAATCTCAGGCCCAGTGAACTTTTCAGCCTTCCAGGTATCGGTCTAGTTACTACGACTAATCTGGAACATACTCGAGTCGAAATTCTGATCAACTAACTCAAACTAAGCTAGAGTTTAACAAACCTGATAAATAACATTTCTTTATGTGCTTGTATTCTAAGTACCTTGCGTGTAGGGCCATGAATGTGAGTAGCAACTTCTTCTTCAATAGAATGTTCGTACAGGGAATGGTAAGCTCTCCTCGCACCCAAAAGCTGTTCAGATGATCTGGTACATGCAACTTCCACAATCACAAGATGAGGATCTGGATCCTTGACCAAGGCCTCCTTTATCAAACGAGCATCTCTTTCCCAAGGATGCATGGCCCACAGCACTACCGCGTTCTATGTCAAGAACAATGCGACAGATAGAGTCATAAAACAAAACCACAAAGCAATCTGACTCCGTTTTCGAAACTAACAATCCATTTCCTGAATTGGGTCAGTTTTACAAACACAAGAAATGCATCAACTACTGGAGTGAGTACCTTAAATCGCATGAACTCGTGCTTCAGAAGTTTGACTCGGTGATCATCCCATCGTTCAAAATAATGCCCGTCGACGAACAAGTGTGGACTCGACTTTCTGAAGGATCTCCTGTGCTCGGGGTTCCATCTTCCCAAAGTTGACACGAACAACTTCTCATCGATTCCAAGCCCTGCCAGTAAGAAACTCACAGCTACATTAGCAAACAACAACTTACATAGTTACGTAAAGCAAACAGAAGAGTGAGGGAGGAACCTGTGAACGCGTGGTTTAGAGCTTGCAACTCTGCAGGACGAGCCATTGTTTTGAACCTTAGTTCCTTAAACGAAACTCAGCTATGGAGGAAACAGTACTCAGCTTCTTATGACAACCCGGATATGGTCCTATGGAGAGGTGACAGCTGATGCTGCCATATTTATACCAACTCCGTAGGCTTTTTGTGTCATTAAGAGAATTTAAAGGGTGAGTTTGTGTAGTTATGGAAACTTACTAGACAAATATGGTTTTTTTTTGTAATCAAATCTTTTCCTTATATTTTATAAAATATATATTTTTAAATTAATTAATCAATAATTCAAAATAAAATAAAATTTTGGTGATAACTTTGATTTAATTGAGATATAGTATTTCTATTTCAATCAATTATTAGATAAATTTATTAATAATTTAATTCCTTCAAATTAATTATTTTTAATTTAAAATTAACATTTTACTCTAAACTCTTGAATTAAGAAATTTTTAAAAAGTGTGCTTCACTAATTAAACCATCCTTTAATTTTTATTTTTTATGCATTGAAAATACTATTTTTAAATAAATTAAAAGAAAGTAAGTGCTAAATTTTGATATCTAAAATAGATTTTCTAATACAAATTTGAGAGGCACGTTTAATATAAGTTATAACGAGGGAGTTGTAAACAATAACACAATTTACCCATTAGGAATCTGTAAATAAGTAAATATAATGTACTTTTTAGATTCAAAAGAGTTCATGTGTTATTATATCTTCTTCTTTTTTGCAATCAAGGACACGAATTATGTCATTTTCTGTTGTTCGGTGGTTCTCTTTTGGCATTATACTGTACTTGCCACGCAAATCTTGAATTTGCACTCATACCCCTCCCCCTAACAACCTTATCAAAAGCCTGACCTCAGACGTCCAGTAACTTAAAACTTTTTTTTTTGCTTTTTGGAAATCAAAGTCAATGTAAGAGAGTTGAAGGGAAAATTTCAACTACAATGGCTAGCATATAAGAAATAAGATCTTTTGTCTAATTTTATGGTGTCTTATTATATCCGGTGAAGGGGCGCTTGGTTTATAAAGGGTAATGAGAATGAGAATAAGAATGAATATAGTGAGGAATGAGAATGGATATAATCATTATAATTA
>JANVCL010000004.1:647932-659513 GCA_026546855.1 Erythroxylum incrassatum | reverse complement strand
TTGTAATCATGGTAATTGGCAGATATCATGACCTGAGTGCTTCACGTGGTTAAAGTTTAGAGTTGAACCATCATAAGGTTCTAAAAGCAGGTTTTGTGGGGGTCAGAGTAAGCTTGGCAGTATAGTGGAGTTCCAATATGCAAATTTTAAGAGAACCCGGTAGATGAATGTGATTGTAACGTCCTTTCATCTTAATTATAGCCTGAATACACGTAGGAAAAAATTTGAATGTTTGATAAAAGCCATCGCAGAACTTATTCTTGTCTGAAGATTGCAAAACTAGGTGTGATATTTTTATGGCCAATGTTGCAGGTGGATGTAGACTTTTTCACTGAGTATGGTGAGGGAGCTGGTACATAATAGAGGAAGTAATTGGAAAAGGAAGCTATGGTGTTGTTTCCTTAACTTATGACACATACATTGCTATTAAGAAAATAAATGATATCTTTGAACGTGTCTATGATGTCATTCGCATCCTTTGGGAGATTAAACTTCTTAGGTTGCTGCGGCACCCAGATATAGTGCAGATAAAGCACATCATATTACCTCCTTCCAGAAGAGGGTTTAAGGATATATATGTAGTTTTTGAATTAATGGAATCTGATTTGCATCAAGTTATTAAAGCAAATGATGACTTAACTCGAGAACATTATCAATTCTTTCTTTATCAACTTCTTAGAGGGATGAAATACGTACATACAGGTAATAGTAACATTTGACTGCTTGTTTATTGTGAATATTGTGATGTCCCGTCCTTTGCATTCTAAGTTCTATTACTATCCTGCAGCTAACGTTTTTCATCAGGATCTTAAACCTAAGAATATTTTGGCAAATGCTGAAGATTTGTGATTTTGGTCTTGCAAGAGTAGCCTTTAATGATAGTCCTATGGCTATCTTTTGGACAGTAAGTTTTTCTTTCTATTTTCTTTGTTTAATACTATACTCAAATTGCCACTTAGGGGAAAATTCAGCAGCACCTGATTTATGTTAACTGTCGAACAGGATTACGTTGCAACCAGATGGTATAGAGCTCCAAAATTGTGTGGATCATTTTTCTCTAAGGTGCTGGAATTATCACTACTGCCATATGCTTAATATTACTTGATCTGATGTTCTTTTGGTGTTTGAGTCGAGCCTCCTGATACTTAAAACTGTAAGGCATTATACCTTTTTTAACAGCTTTTGTTGTTGCTCAGATATCTTGGAACAGCTTAGAATGAAATATATTATTTCCATAATTCTATAGACCCAAGTGTTGCACTCATATTGATTTCTCTGCAATTGAATTTTGCTACTTCTACAATATTTTTGAAGTGTTGAAGACCGACAAGTAGTTAATTAGACACCCTCCTCTTCTCTTAGGTTAGTTTGGGGATCTGCAAGGGTGTGATGCTGGTGAGGGTGAATAACTGTGGGCTAAATCCATTAGTGTGCAAATGCACTAGCTTTATCTTTGGTTGTAGGGTAACAAATTCGTTTTACTTTGTCTAAAGATGATACTCTGTGTTGCTTTCAGTGTAACCCAGCAATAGACATATGGAGCATTGGATGCATCTCTCCATCATTGTAACTTTGTATGTCTTGTATTTGCCATTTTCTGGGTTGTGCATCAACATGCGTCATATTCATGGATTGGACAAAGTTGGCTCCAAACAAAACCAAGCTACAGCTGCAACAATAACTCCCACAGAGCTGGAAGCAATGGTGCTGAGTCACAATGAGAGACTTGAAACTAGCAGCATTACTGAGAAAAATTAATTGGAAAATTAAATCTGTAGAACACGGAAAATTCTCAGCAATCATGCAGAGTTGCATTAAATATTCAGGATATGTAACTTTTTATGCTTTCCATGATGAAGGTGGTCATTTTTCTAGATGCAATTGGTTCAACTTCTTGCTTCTCTTTGCTCTCTTTGGTGCATATTGAAGGAAAGCTGGAGTTAAGGCCAATACTTGTATTATAATTGTTTAGCTTATGAATCCAAAGATCTTTTGTGACAATTATACTTGTAGACTATGATTTATTCTCAAAGTTGAATAGTATTGATTTGTTTTCAAGAATGTTAACCTATGAATACACATTTATATACACCTTGTTGATAAATATGTACAAATTAACTTAAATACTCTACTTTCTTTTCACTTTGTATTTACAAAATATGCCTCCTGCACATGGAGCTAGACAATCACATATCTCAACAAAACCACCTATATCTGCACTATCGTAGTTAACATTACTGTTTTGTCGTGAGTTATTTATCATCATATCACTCATACTATGTGGTTGTTGTGCCTATAAGAATAAAAAACAATAGGATCATTAGTGAATTGTGAATAAGTTACTAAACATAATGTCATTAGTAATAGTATTCTGGCAAAAGCTAAATACCAATTGGGAGTAGGTCATGTCCATAAATAATGGAACACCTTCAATAGAATTTGTTTGACTTGAATTGGCAGAGATAACATATCATAAAAAAGTTAAAGAGTATATAATCAAAATACTAGACTAATTGTTATAACATAGAATCATGGCAATCCACCCAAGGATGACTTTCTAGGAACAAATGTGCATCAGAATAGGCTACTAGTTGCAGAGAGTGCAAGAAATTAGCAAAAGAAGCAAAACTAGTATACAAGACCCAAGGAAGATCAAGAAAACTTTTCTCATAACAACAAAACACAATTATGTAAGGTAAAGATCAGAAGAAAGTAACAACGAAGTTAACAAATAGTTATCAATTCCTATCCATTTAGGTATCAGATTTGTCTCAAATCACGAGCAAGCGAATATATTCTGTTAAACACATACCTGAAGGCAAATTGTATCACAAACAACAGCAGATCGACAATTCCCATCATTTCCTTCTTTCACCAACCTTGGGATAAGTTCCCTGAAGTACATATCCCAAACTTTCTTATTTATATTAATTGAATTAACAATTGGATGCAGTAACTGTTTCATATTGAAAGAGCAACTAAAAGTGGCTATGGTTCTCTAGTGTTTTTAATAAAGAAATATTTACTCTAACGCTATGAGCTAAAGGATCGAAGACCAGTCTATACAAGAAACAAAGTCATCTTGAATAAAATCATCTCTAGACTCACTTCGGAACAGCAGTTGCTGTCAAAGCCAATATTGGCACATCAGGAATGCAATTCCTCAAAGATGCAAGATTACGGTAGGCTGGTCTAATTAAAGCAAAAAACAAAATGAGTATAATATAAGGAAACAAAGAAAAATGAATTATGGACATAACCTGAAACAAATTTCAAACAACATAATACCATCTTAACAACATACAAACAATAGCTCACACTTGCGGAGTAAATGGTCGTCAGAAGAATCTCTTAGGTTAGAAGCTTTTGTTGGAGATGGCGTCACGTCTCCGGGAAGCAAACTGACGGAGGTGATTTTGTGAGGATATGGGCTGGGCAAGGGCTTAGGGTAAGAAGAGTGATCGAGAGCATTCTATATGTCAACTTACTGTGATCTATCTTCTTGCATAAACAGTTAAAACAAAAAGACAAGGATTTATGAATCAGCTCTGTTTTCTTTGTAATCCAAGTGAAAACAAACTGTATATTCACAGATAAAGGCAGAAAACAAAATCAAAGGGAAGTCGGAACTAAGAGTAAGATCGAAGAAATAAAGCGGGAAGCAAAATCAAAAGAAGGAGGAGACATTGGCTTCGCTTAAGTAGAGGAGACACTAGTTTTAATTAAAATGTTAGCTTGGCTTGGGTGAAAACAAAGTGGAAATTATCATTTATTAAAACGTTGACATTTTAGTTTTGGCACAGAATAGGTACAGGCTTAGTGGCACAGACGATCTGATGCCCAGGGATAGACCAGGTATGTATAGACAAACCAAGTGTTTATAGACATTGTGGTACTTTCCAAGTCTATCCAATTGAGCTAAGCTTCCATTGGAGAAGTTTCTAGTGAACCTGGGATCCATGAGAATGCTCTGGACTTGGTGTTGAAGAAGGAAGAACGATCCGATCCATTTTGGAGAACCACAAATGATACATGCTATAGGCCCATTACTAGATCCAATTGACCTCTCCAATTGCCTTGAAAGCCCTAACAGAACCTTTCATCGTCCCAAAATTCATTTGCTCAAACTCTGTTCTTTGACGATTCCTAAATAGTAAAGGCAAAGATGTTGCCACGAAACAGTAGATTGAGGAGAGACTATCTGTGTCGGAAGAGCTTGGAAGGCAAAGAACGACTGCTTTACGAAAAGAAGCAAAAAATCAAAGAAGCCCTAGTTGGTATTCTATCAATCGAAGAATACACTAACTAGTTCTAACCTTTTTGCAAATCTTCATGGTTTCTTGGGTTTTGTTCTAATTTGTAAAATTGCTACATAGAGGGAAAACTGATTCCTACCGAGCTTAAGAACGAAGAAGTTGCTCTTCACCAAGAAATCGATCTTGAAGGCAATAACACTGCTGGTGTGTGTGTTTTTGTTTAAAAATTTGTTAGAAAGATTTTGAATTTTCATTATTTTGGGTTTATTATATTAATTGTTGTGGAATCTTCGTGTTTTTTTTGGTGAAATATAGTTCTAAAGACTCACATTGATGATGAGTGTGCAAATGTCACTGAAAGAGACCCAAAGATTACAATGATTGCTTCTTAAAATCCAAGTTCTCTACTTAAATAGTTCGTAAAGGTAATTTGTAGTACTCCACGAGTGGCTTTAGTCTCTAAATTAAGCTTTATTTACGTTGCAACTACCTCTTTTGTGAGTATCAGTTGGGATTAAAGTTGTCTCTTATTTATAAGAATTGAAATTTGTATTCCCTAATGCTGAAAGAATCAATCGCGGTGGTCATGTTAGCCAAGTTGCCCCTCCTTTATTGTTACAAATTAGCTTTACAAACTGTATAAGTAGGATACTTGGATTTCGAGAAGTAGTCAATAGAATCTTCGAGTCTTTTTTCATTACATTGCATACTCATCATCAATGTGAGTACCATCAGAGTGAAATAAGCCTACAATTAGTTTATATTTTGGTTCAAATCTTGCATAACTGAAACCCTAACAAAACCTGTCACTGTCTCAAAATATAGACAACAACGGTACTACATAAAGGCAACTCGTATCTTTTGGCTAATCGAAGCTTTTTCATTTTCGCTTTTTTTAGTGAATCAGTATCTTTTAAAAAGAGTTAAGCACTAAGCTAAAAGATCTGATTATGGCTTCCACTGCCTCACTTGTTTCGATCCTTCCGTTTTAGAGGTAAAGCGAAATACTCATGTTCTTTAAAACCCTTTTGGCTACGTATTTACTTTCTCATGTTGATACTGATCTTTAGCTATCGCTGGCTTTGTATACTTTGTTCTTCTGGCTCATTATCGTTTCTTGTTTTCAATGAACTTATTTGTGAATAATTTGGGTAGGTTTGGTACGTGATCACGTTTTGACATCAACAGCTAAGGAACTGTATCATAACTTGACGGGTTACTGAAGTTTTGACATTTCGGATTATATGTTTTGTACTGATATGTAAGATGCGTGTTTTTATGACTGATGATGCTTTTAATTCATTTTGATTGAGATATCAAGAGTTTTAGATTGATTTAGTGTCGAAGCTGTGCTCCAATTGGTCTCTTTACAGATCTGTGTTTGATGCAGCGAGTGTATTTAAAACAAGAAAAATAAAATGAACAAAATGGACACAAAATATTTAACGTGATTCACCCTTAATTTTAGGTTAGCATGGATAAAGCTTGTAATAATTCTTCCATTATTACAAATAATAAGTATACAGAGATAAAACTAAAATAGTGGTTCACAAGGTGTTTCTCGACCTAAAAATACTAACCTTATTATTTTGTCACTCACCAATTCTTTAAAATAATATTTCCTAAAATCAGAGCGTTGCTTTGTTATAGTTTTCTTCTACTTTTTGTGTGTGTGTTTTTGTATGAAGCAGGGAGTGCCTATATAAAAGCTACAAATTTAACAAATGCAGTCTTCCTTTTGTCAACAAATGCGTCGGGTTCCTCATATAAAGAGACACCATTTTTAACAAATACGACACCGATATGCAAATTCAATAAATGCAGCTCTCTTCTTTTTGTTTTCAACAAATGTGGCACACTTCACAACTTCCAATATTTCTAGAAACAACCTGCAATGAAATTAGACGCCACTAGTTTATATAGTACTAGATAATACAATAACTTTTATATACACTAAATGATTTCTTCATCATTTAATTCTTCTATTACTAGATCAACCAAGACCGTACAAGGTTAACTATTAGAAATTTTTTTAAAGAACAATGCAATGTCACCTGTATAATCATGTGCATAGAAGCTTTTTCATGAAATTATTCGCCACTAATTTATATCATACTAGACAACAAAGTAACTTTTATGTACAATAAAATGATTTCTTCATTGTTCAATTCTTTTTTAATACAAGGTATTAATCCAAAACTATCAGACGAAAATTATAAAGAAAAACAAATGCTATGAACTCCCCAAAAATTCCAAAATCAATCAAAATATAAATAGGAAACTAAAACCTAAAGATGAAGCCTAAAAATTGGAAACACATTTTTGGGATAGATATGATACACATAACATTAAACATCTATCAGCAAAACAATAAAGGAATTTGTTCATTACCAGATGATAGTATTCTCAAAGAGAGGCCTTTATAACGAAACAAAATAAAGTGAAAAAATAATTAACTAACCTGACCACCACGATTGATTCTTTCAGCATTATGGAATACAAATTTCAATTCCTGTATATAAGAGGCAACTTTAATCCCAATTGCTAATCACAAAAGAGATAGTTGCATCACAAATAAAGCTTAATCTAGAGACTAAAGCCACTCGTTGAGTACTACAAATTTCCTTTACAAATTGTATAAGGTGGGCACTTGGATTTCAAGAAGTAATCAATAAAATCTTGGGGTCTTTTTCAGTGGCACGTGCATACTCGTCATCAATGTGTGTCTTTGGGACAGATATTTCAGTAAAAACATGAAAATAATAAACCTAAAAATATGAAAATACATAATATTTATAACAAATTTAAAAAATAAACACATGTCAACAGTGTTATCATCTTCAAGATCGATTTCTTGGCGAAGAGCAGCTTCTTCTTGCTTAAGCTCGGTAGGAATTGGTTTTCCCTCTGCATAGAGATTTCACAAATTACAACAAAAACCCAAGAAAACATGAAGAGTCAAAAGGATAGATTTATTTAGTGTTCTTTTCGATTGATTAAATACCAGCTAGGGCTTTTTTTATTTTCATTTTTTTCATAGAGCAATCGTTCTTTGCCTTCCAAGCTCTTCCGATACAGATACTCTCTCCCCAATCTTACGTTTCGACGCAACATCTTTGCCTTTGCAATTTGGGTATTGTCAAAAGAACAGAATTTGAGTAGTTGAATTTTGAGACGGGGGTTTTGTCAAAGTTTCAGTTAAATAAGAAAAGAATTGGGCGTTTATAAGTAACAATTAAGAATTTTTTTTGCCAAAGAAAAGAATTGGGTGTTTATAAGTAAAAATTAAGAATTTCTTTTGTCATTTGGCAAAAGAAATTCTTAATTGTTACTTATAAACACCCAATTCTTTTCTTATTTAACTCCTAACAAAACCTCCGTCTCAAAATTTGGCAAAAGAAATTCTTAATTGTTACTTATAAAGCCTAATTCTTTTCTTATTTAACTCCTAACAAAACCTCCGTCTCAAAATTTAACTACTCAAATTCTGTTCTTTTGACAGTACCTAAACTGCAAAGGCAAAGATGTTGTGTCGAAACATAAGATTGAGGAAAGTATCTGTATCGGAAGAGCTTGGTAGGCAAAGAATGATTGCTCTATGAAAAGAAGTGAAAAAAAGCCCTAGTTGGTATTTAATCAATCGAAGAGAACACTAAATAATTCTATCTTTTTGACTCTTCATGTTTTCTTAAGTTTTTGTTGTAATTTGTGAAATCTCTATGCAGAGGAAAAACCGATTCCTACCGAGCTCAGGAATGAAAAAGCAGCTCTTCGCCAACAAATCGATCTTGAAGACGATAACATTGCTGGCATGTGTTTATTTTTTTAAAATTTGTTATAAAGATTATGTATTTTCATTTTTTTGGGTTTATTATATTCATCTTTTTGCTGAAATATAGTCCTAAAGACACACATTGATGATGAGTATGCACATGCCACTGAAAAAGACCACAAGCTTCTATTGACTACTTCTCGAAATCCAGGTACTCCACTTATACAATTTATAAAGGTAATTTGTAGTACTCAACGAGTGGCTTTAGTCTCTAGATTAAGCTTTATTTACGATGCAACTATCTCTTTTGTGATTAGCAATTGAGATTGAAATTGCCTCTTATATACAAGAATTAAAATTTGTATTCCCTAATGCTGAAAGAATCAATCGTAATGGTCAGGTTAGCTAATTATTTTTTCACTTTATTTTATTTCGTTCTAAAGGCCTCTCTTTGAGAATACTATCATTTGGTAATGAACAAATTCCTTTATTATTTTGTTGAAAGATGTTTAGTGTTATATGTATCATATATATTCCAAAACGTGTTTCCAATTTTTGGGCATTATCTTTAGGTTTTGGTTTCCTATTTATGTTTTGATTGATTTTGGAATTTTTGGGAAGTTTACCGCATTTGTTTTTCTTTATAATTTTCGCCTTATAGTTATGGATTAATACCTTGTATTGTCTTGATCTAGTTAAAAAAGAATTGAACAATGAAGAAATCATTTTATTGCAAATAAAATTTACTTTATTGTCTAGTATTATATAGACTTGTGGCGACTAATTTCATGGAAAAGCTTTTGTGCACATGATTATACAAATGGCATTGTGTTTTTCTTTAAAAGTTTCTTCTAATAGTTAACCTTGTACAGTCTTGGTTGATCTAGTAATAGAAGAATTAAATGATGAAGAAATCATTTAGTGTACATAAAAGTTACTGTATTATCTAGTACTATATAAACTAGTGGCGTCTAATTTCATTGCAGGTTGTTTCTGGAAATATTGGAAGTTGTGAAGTGTGCCACATTTGTTGAAAACAAAAAAAGGACAGCTGCATTTATTGAATTTGCAGATCAGTGTCGTATTTGTTGAAAATGGTGTCTCTCTATATGATGAACCCGCTGCATTTGTTGACAAAAAGAAGGCGACTCATTTGTTAAATTTGCAGCTATTATATAGGCACTCTCTGCTTCGTACAAAAACACACAAAAAAACATAGGAGAAAACTAGAGCGTAATATTAGGAAATACTATTTTAAAGGATTGGTGAGTGACAAAAAATGAGATTAGTATTTTTAGGTCGAAAAATACCTTGTAAGTCACTATTTTAATTTCATCTCTGTATACCTATTATTTGTAATAGTGGAAGAATTATTATGAGTTTTGTCCGTGCTAGCCTAAAATTAAGGGTAAATCACGTTAAATATTTTGTGTCCATTTTGTTCATTTTATTTTTCTTTTTTAAATACACTCGCTGTACCTAACATAGATCTATAAAGAGACTAATTAGAGCACAGCTTCGACACCAAATTAATCTAAAACTCTTGATATCTCAATCAAAATGAAAAAAAAGCATCATCAGTCATAAAAACAAGCATTTTATAGATCAGTATAAAACATATAATCCTAAATGTCAAAACTTCAGTAACCCGTCAAGTTATGATACAGTTCCTTAGTTGTTGATGTCAAAACATAATCATGTACCAAACCTACCCAAATTATTCACAAATAAGTTCACTGAAACCATGAAACGATAATGAGCCAGAAGAACAAAGTATACAAAGCCAGCGATAACTAAAGATCAGTATAACATGAGAAGTAAATACGTAGCCAAAAGGGTATTAAAGAACATGAGTATTTCACTTTACCTCTGGAACGAAAGGGTCGAAACAAGTGAGGCAGTGGAAGCCATAATCAGATCTTTCAGCTTAGTGCTTAACTCTTTTTAAAAGATACTGATTCACAAAAAAAAAGTGAAAAAGAAAAAGCCTCGATTAGCCAAAAGATACGAGTTGCCTTTATGTAGTACCATTGTTGTCTATATTTTGAGACAATGAAAGGTTTTGTTAGGGTTTCAATTATGCAAGATCTGAACTAAAATATAAACTAATTGTAGGCTTATTTCACTCTAATGGTACTCACATTGATGATGAGTATGCAATGTAATGAAAAAGATTCGAAGATTCTATTGACTACTTCTTGAAATTCAAGTATCCTGCTTATACAGTTTGTAAAGCTAATTTGTAATACTAAAGGAGGGGCAACTTGGCTAACATGACCACTGCGATTGATTCTTTTAGCATTAGGGAATACAAATTTCAATTCTTGTAGATAACAGGCAACTTTAATCCCAACTGATACTCACAAAAGAGCGAGTTGCAATGCAAATAAAGCTTAATTTATAGACTAAAACCACTCGTGGAGTACTACAAATTACCTTTAAGAACTATATAAGTAGAAAAATTGGATTTTGAGAAGCAGTCACTATAATCTTCAGGTCTCTTTTAGTGACATTTACACACTCATCATCAATGTGAGTCTAAAAAACATGAAGATTCCATAACAATTAATATAATAAACCCAAAATAATGAAAATTCAAAATTTTTTAACAAATTTTTAAACAAAAACACACATACCAATAGTATTATCGCCTTCAAGGTCGATTTCTTGGTAAAGAGCAGCTTCTTCGTTCCTGAGCTCGGTAGGAATCAGTTTTCCGTCTGCGTAGCAATTTCACAAATTAGAACAAAACCCAAGAAACCATGAAGATTTGCAAAAAGGGTAGAACTAGTTAGTGTATTCTTCGATTGATAGAATACCAACTAGGGCTTCTTTGATTTTTTGCTTCTTTTCGTAAAAGAGTTGTTCTTTGCCTTCCAAGTTCTTCCGACACAGATAGTCTCTCCTCAATCTACTGTTTCGTGGCAACATCTTTGTCTTTACCGTTTAGGGATCGTCGAAGAATAGAGTTTGAGTAATGAATTTTGAGACGGTGAAAGGGCTTTTGAGGCAGTTGGAGAGGTCAACTGGAATGAATTTTGAGACGGTGAAAGGGCTTTCGAGACAGTTGGAGAGGTTAATTGGATCTAGTAATGGGCCTATTGTATATATCATTTATGGTTCTCCAAAATGGATCGGATCGTCCTTCCTTCTTCAACACCAAGTCCAGAGCATTCTCATGGATTCCAGGTCCACTAGAAACTTCGCCAGTGGAAACTTAGCTTAACTGGATAGGCTTGGAAAGTACCACAATGTCTATAAATACCTGGTCTATCCTTGCGGCTCATCATCGGCTTGAAAAGTAAGTGATTCGTACTACTTCTGCTATTAAGTTCTTCCAACCAATCTCTTATGACTATTCAACCATCAATAGCGAATAGAACCTCATCGAAGCTCAGTTAGGGAAGATGTCGTTGATCCCATGTAACATCCCGGTACCAGCGAGAAGGGTAAAATGGGAATTTCGAGTGAGCAGTGAGGAGTTAGAAATGCTATTACTTATTCATGCATTATGTGGCATAATTGTATTGTGAAAAATGACATTATTGCACAT
>JANVCL010000004.1:592063-630089 GCA_026546855.1 Erythroxylum incrassatum | reverse complement strand
AGAAGATGAAGGGAAACCGAAGTCCCTGAATGGATCCCATGAATCCAACGCAGAGAATGGATCGAAGACATTGCTTCGTCGATTACCGAAGACGCTTGGGATCAACGACATCTTCACTAACTGAGCTTCAATAAAGATTATTCGCTGTTGATGGTTGAGTAGTTATTTGGACGAGCTTAATAGCAGAAAAACTAGTACGAATTACTTCTTTTAGCCGATGATAAGCTCGAGGGATAGACCAAGTATTTATAGCGAAGTGGGATAGACATTCTGGAACTTTCCAAGGCTATCCAGTTGGGTCAAGCTTCCATTGGCGAAGTTTCTAGTGGGACCTGGAATCCATGAGAATGCTCTGTTGAAGAAGGAAGAAGGATGTTGATCCATTTTGATGAACCACAAATGATATACACTAGTAGGCCCATTATTAGATCCAATTGCCATCTCCAACCGCCTCAAAAATTAATGATGGGCTGGAGTCTGCTTAGATTAATTACCTGATCGAGCTCGAAGACACAAGGTCTTATTCAATTTAGATGACCCAAAATTTGATCGGATTAAAATTAAATTAAAAAACGAAATCATTTTTGTCTAAAATTGCTCAATGCATGCCTAATTTTAAATAAAATTTAGTAACAAATTAAGTATGACATAATTTAATTTTTTGCAATTAATTAGATTTAAAACTTTTCAAATTTAAATTTAAGTCTAAGTCTAAATCTAATTCTATTTAAATTAAACTATTATTTTGATGTAAATCCCATTTTCATGTAATATAAGTTCATAAAATATAATTATGAAGGTTAAAATTTTAAATCATAATTAAATTTAAATAAAATATAGCATAACAAAGTCTTACTGTTCGAGTGGTGAATTCACCACTACTTCGACCTGTAAGATAATCGAGGGTTTTGGTCGCTGTGAAAACAGTAGATTTTGGAACTTTGTTTGGAGATAGTCAGGTTCTCAGCGAATTAGATCTTTCGTGTAGTTGCTTGGTAGAGATAGATTACTCACTATTCAGCAGCGAATTTTAAGACATTTATTTGCTGATGGGGCGTGCAATTGTTGTGGTATGAAGGAATTTTCCATTCATGTGATTCGGGATTGTGGAAGAGCACGAGCTATTTGAGCTGCTTTTCCTTCACATGTTATTGATGGGAATTTTTCTAGTTAGATAGACATGCATGGAAGAATAGCAACCTAAAGTATCATCATCAAGTTTATGGCTTTGGTTGGTCTATTATTTTTGGAATAACTTGTTGGTTTATGTGGTTTTAGCGCAACAAAAATTTGTTTGATGATTAAGTTGTTTGCCCAAGCAATGGTATCGGCATCATCCTAGATTTTGTTGCTTAATTTGCTTTAGCTAAGGAGGTGCAAAATCGTGCCTTGGTTACGCCTATTTTGCATACTCAAAGAAATGTTGGATAGTCTTTTCCATGTGATGGTTAGGTGAAGCTTAACACTAATGGTTCTTATAAGAGATCTTTGCAACGAGCTGTTGTTGGTGGTGTTATTAGGGATGTTACTGGTGCTTGGTTAGGTAGATTTGTCCATGATATTAGTTGTTGTTCTCCCCTCGAGGCAGAGTTGTGAGGTATTTATTCGGGTCTTCTTTTGGCTTGAAATTTAAGATATCGTCGGGTAGAGTCAAACTCAGATTCTTTAATTGTCATCAATATTTTATCGAATTCAATAGAGAGGAGTTTGACAAATTGTTCCTTAGCTCAGGGTATTAAGTTATTATTGACTAGAGAGTGGGTGGTGAAGCCGCGTCATGTCCCTCAAGAAAGAAATCAATACGCTGACTGGTTAGTTAAATCTACAAGTCTATATCAGATCGGTTTTATGTACCTTCAGGAGCCCCACTCAAGTTGTCTAACCCTGCTATGTAAGGACAGTTGATGCTTCTAGCCAGAGGAGTAGTGTGTAGCTGTTTAGTTTTTGTGTTTCATCTCCCTTGTATTAAAAAAAAGTAAATAATCCAAACACAATTGTATGCAGTTGTTTAAAACTTGAGGCTAGAGCTTTGCCTCCCACAAGGGACCTACTCGGTTCAAACGAGGATTAGTCTAAGTATAAATGACTTAAATGTGTTTTCTCATAGTTAGACCTTCTTAGGACATTTCGCTGGGAAATTTTTGTTTTTAAAAAAAGTATAATTTTAATCTCAATTTTTTAATTGATTAAATTTATTGTTTTTTTTGGACAACAACGGTACTACTTCAAGGCAACTCCTATCTTTTGGCTAGTCAAGTCCTTTTCTTTTTCGCTTTTTTGAGTGAATCGGTACCTTTTAGAAAGAGTTTAAGTAATAAGCTGAAAGTTCTGGTTATGGCTTCTGCTGCCTCACTTGTTTCAACCCTTTCTCGTCAGAGGTAAAGCGAAATCTCCTGTTTGTTAATACTCTTTTGGCTACGCATTTACTTTCTCATGTTGATACTGATCTTTAGCTACGCCTGTGTCTGTAAACTTTGTTCTTCTGGCTCATTATCTTATCTCGGTTTCAATGAATTTATTTCTGAATAATTTGGGTGGGTTTGGACCGTTTGGTACGTGATCACGTTTTGACATAACAGCTAAGGAACTGGATCATTACTTGACGGGTTACTGGAGTTTTGACGTTTAGGATTATATGTTTTGTGCTGGTCTGTAGGATGCTTCTTTTTATGACCGATGATGCTTTTATTTCAGTTTGATTGAGATATCAAGAGTTTTAGACTTATTTGGTGTCGAAGCTGTTCTCTAATTGATCTCTCTATAGATCTGTACTTCTGATCAAATATTAATTCTATCTGGAGGCTTTTCCTCAATATTTATGTTCATTCATCTGTAATAGAAGTGTAAAGTTTCACTCAGAACAACTAGGAGGCTTCTTGACAACTTGTGCAGCCAAGATAAAAGAGCAAACTTGGCGAGCGGTGGTATTTTTGTTGCAGCACTAAGAGCAGGCAAAAGGTTACTATCAGATTTAACCAACAAGTCGAGTTAATTCCTCAGACAGGATGATGTGCAGTGGTTCCCATCAGAATGATCCCGAGGTTTGGATTTAGGATAGTACAAAGAGGGTAAAGAGGAATATGGTAAACATTAACTGGACGTATACATTAGCAAATCCAATGTCGCTGCATGGTTACAGCATCTAATGCATATGATTTTTGGTCTTTTTAGAAGCTAACTACAATTTGGTCAGATTCTGCTGTGTTTGATTTGATCCTAATCTGTTTAGCACACGTACATTTGGAGTTTACACTCTGTTGTAGTTATAGTTTTACCCACTTCTAATCCTTGTATTCATTTTTCTTTTTTAGGTTATCAGGGAAAGTGGCGTTGGTCACAGGTGGAGGCTCGGGCATTGGAGAGAGCATTGCTCGTCTGTTCCACAAACATGGGGCAAAAGTTTGTGTTGTTGATTTGCAGGACAACCTTGGACAAAATGTCTGCAACTCCCTTGGTTTTATAATAGTATTGAGATTCTATAAGACCAATCAATTCTGCAACTCTTGTTTTTCACTATCTCGTTCTTGTAATCATTTTCAACTTGACATTATCTTCCTGGCAAGCAGATTATCTCTCTGTTCCTGATACTGAAAATTGATAAAAGATTCCTTCAGACCCCTTGTGGGGATTAGACTCGGTCTGCAACTTCTTACTTTTCTCCTTACAGACCCGTTTTAGTAACTACATTGCATTCATCATCACAAAACAACGATTCCACCAGACTCTCTGTTTCTTATTCTTGCTAATTGAATCAACCTTTGGCTCATTTTGCTTTGGTAAACAAACATTATTTTATTTCTGTTATGTGAATAGAATAGATCTATACCATGTTCTACTTGTAGATAGATCTACCATTTTTTTCTTTCTGATAATAGAATATAATCGTCTTCATAACAGGACGTGCTTGATGATGCGATTAATTAAGAAAACGATAGTGTGTTGGTCAACTGAGTTGTTAATCATATGTTGCATGTGAGTGTGGGCATATCCATCCACAGTGGGGAAGATGGCCCATGCACGATGTTTCAGTTCTGCTCATTCAAAATTTTCAACCTTTCAGTTGGTTCTAACTCGTCAGATTATGTATACCTAATAATTTACTCAATTACGAATTTGAAACTCATTCGAAAAGTAATAGCTGATCTTGATTCCTTCAAACAGAGAGTTCTTTAAGATGGAACATGAAGAAAAAGGATACTCCTTGATTTTGACCCTTGAACTAAATTTTAATCCGACAAAGAATAGTAACCTTTTAAGAATCATTTATGGAATAATGGATCCAGATCCTGTAATGTTACTGAATGGTTTTGCCTTATGCACCTAATCAATATTTTTATCAATATTTCGTACCTTTTTCTTCTGGTTTAGTTTCCTGTCATCTGCACATATGTTCTTAAAAGAGTTTCACTCGAACTAAACCTGTTCTCGTTAATCACAAGAAACGAATGCTTATGGTAGCATAATCAATTCTATACGTAAACTCCATTCCTCTTCAGATAAGTGTGGCGGTATAACATCAGAGATAGTTAGTTGACTAAGAGAGGCTAGATTTCACTTCCTTATTACAAAAACTAATAAACTGACAGCCATTGAAGACATGCCCAACTTGACACTCTTTCCTTTCAAAGGTTTAAAACTTAAACCTGCTTTAACTCTCTGTCTCTCTGTTTCTCTCTAAAGAATGGATTTTGGAGTTCAAAGATTCTGTCTTTTCCTTTCCATTGCCGTCTTTTTGTCATCTTCAGTCCTCTGTCTGCAAGCCAACTTGGTGGATTTCCATGTCAATACAGATAAAGTGAAGTACCTGAGAAAGCCAAAAAACAGAACATGCAATCTTTACCAAGGAATGTGGGTCTACGACCCAGTGACATTTCCTCTCTATGACTCTGCAACTTGCCCTTTTATTCGCAAGGAGTACGATTGCTTGAAGTATGGTCGTCCTGATCATTTTTACCTCCATTATAAATGGAAACCTACAGGCTGCGACTTGCCAAGGTAAAGCTAAAGAGTTCAAACTCCTTTCTGCTCTTGTTTGTGATCATGCATGTTCGTCTAGTGATCATATTAAAGTTTGGTTACACCTGAGTTTGAGTAAAGCCATGTTTAAAGATCAAAGAAAGGTTCTGTCTTTCTTTCTCTGTGTGGATCGGGACGAGGAATAAGATCTGTGGTCCTGAAGTTAGCATAAGATTCCACTGTATACCCGTGATCATAACCTAACAGGTTCTGGTTTAATGGTTTTGTCCTTAACGACGTGCCATTTTCTCATTGAATATGATTTCAGTACGTAGGAATCTTAGTTGTTTCCAATAAATTCCAAGCTGAAAGGTGCTTAACGTGGCAGGTTCAATGGTCGGGAATTTTTAGCAAGGTGTCGGGGGAAGATAATTATGTACGTAGGGGACTCTGTAAGTGTCAACCATTTTGAGTCTCTTTTGTGCTTGCTTCACTCTGCCGTGCCTGATCTCAGTGTCACTAGCAAGTCAACCAACACTACTTTTACAGTGACGTTCCGGGTAAGGAATTTCTGATGTAATGTTCTACAACTCTGGAGTTTCAGGATTCTTGCTACCAACAAAAAAAACTATCAGCAATTTATATATCTAAATTTATGTTTTTCAGGATTATGAGGTATCAATAATGATGTTTTTAACTCATTACTTGGTAGACATTGAAGAGGAGAAGATTGGCAGAGTACTAAAGCTCGATTCTCTAAAAAGTGGTGTCGTATGGAAGAAAGCTGATGTTCTGATATTTAACACATGGCTTTGGTGGTACCGGGGAGGATCCAAGCAACCGTATGAGCTCCTAAACCAACCTTTTGAATCGAACAGATATTGTTTATGTATCCTTCATATGATTTAGAAACATGGGTTTTCCAATTTCAGATGGGACTATGTTCAAGAAGGTGACACCGTAGTTAAAGACATGGATCGAATGGTTGCATTTCGCAAAGGTTTAACAACATGGGCAAAGTGGGTCGATTCTGATGTTGATACAACCAAAACAAGAGTCTTTTTCCAAGGAATTTCCCCTTCTCATTACAAGTTCGTTCCCCTTCATAGCTGTCCACTTAACCATTATACATATGCTTTGTTACCGCAGATCAGAAAGTTTTGATGACATTGAGTTCATTTCTTGTTATGTTAGTGGTAAAGACTGGAGTGAAACCGGAGTGACAAATTGTGGAAAGGAGACCAAACCTTTAAGCGGGTCAGTGTACCCTGGTGGTTCACCATTGGCACTGAATGTAGTGGAAGATGTGTTAAGCAGCATCAAGAAACCTGTTCATTTGCTCAATATAACTGCTCTGTCACAGCTAAGAAAAGACGCGCATCCAAGCTCTTATAATGGCTTCAAGGGCATGGATTGCACTCATTGGTGTATTGCTGGAGTTCCTGACACTTGGAATGAGCTACTGTATGCAGCTCTGATATTAGATTAGAAGAGATTCTGCAGATCAATACATTATCATTCTAATAACTTTTTTTTTTGGGTGGTCAGGATGATCTTTGATTAGACCGTTTTATTTCGACAACAATGTAATAAGTTTTATTATTGTGCTAAGGGAAATGAAAACTGGAAAAGTGACAAGTCAATGCCTAATAATGAGACAAGGGGTAATGAGCAAACCTAAGAACAAAGAAGAATCTTCAGAACAGAGACTCAAAAGAAAAAGGTTCTAAGTGAAGCAGGTATTTGTTGACTCTGGTACAGCAGCATGATATATGTTTTTCTATCATAATGCCCAACCACATACAGGTTAAGTGAAAAAGAGAATCCAGGTCATAGACACATATAAAGGTCAATTTTGCAAGTGAACATAAACAGAGATACCATTTGGCAGATACAATGACAAATATCTTGCTGACAGATTGATCTTTTCCGGAAATGTTATTGTTTAAAGTCATTCTTCTCCAACACTAATCTACCTCAGATAGAAAGCGTAGACACCAGTATAAAATTTCATGAATTTATAACTAAATTTGAGGTTTTAATTCATGCCATCAAGCACGGTATACAAAGAAAGAAAATAAAGCAGTCAAAAATCATCCCTCCAAATAAAATTCCGGACAAGAGTTAAAAAACATTTTGAAATCTCAAAAAGTCGACTACATAAGAGAAGCAATAAAGCACCTTCTGAATTTCTCATCAGAAGCAACAATCACAATCAAAAGGGCAAAGTGGGGTACCACCACCATTACCATTATGTATACCCAATTCCTCTTCTGTGTATACGGTGAACCCATCCTCTGTTTTCCTTCGAGATTTAGCTGGTGGATCAGCAAAATTTCCCTCTTTCTCTTCTCTACTCTTCTTCTGCTTCTGCTTCTTCTTTAACAATTTTGGATCCTCAGCAACACTTCTATTGGGCTGTTGATCAGGATTCTTCCTCTTCTTTCCGGAGAAAATTGCGTCAATTTCATTGCTGGGTTTCTTCGTAGCAAAAGAGGGTTTAGCCTTTTTTGAAACAGAGGAGGTTTCTTCAACTTGCGTGTTTGTATTCTTCTTAGAAGAACTCTTTTTAGGCATCTCGAATCAAGTTTAAAAATGTGCAATATAGATGAATCTAGTAAAAGCATCAAACCAACAGACACAAAATGTCAAGAATGAGAGATTCAATCCAAAATTTGAGGATGGTACACCAACATAATGAAATTTGAATTAACAAAAGAATTAACAAATTTTCCAATCTTACCAAGTACAACAAAAATTCAAATTTCAAGCTGCTCTATATCAAATACACTTGAAAATCCAGCAACTATTCAAAATCAATTGAACAAACCAGAGTAGTAGTAAAATCTATATAAATGAAGTTAACTGAACAAATCAAAGGAGATAAATACCAAAAGAAGCTTATGCATACGAAATTAATGCCGATGTCGTATATGTACAGCTTTATTTTCTATTCAGCTACAGCATGAGAATATACCTTAACCCTAGGCTTTGATCTTTAGCTCCTCCACCCTCTATAAACATCAAGTCACTAATTCAACTACCTACTGTTTTTTTCACCCTCTCCTCAACGACGAACTTTTATCTTTTTTTATGGTCATAATTGACTAACAGATAACACCAACCGTAAACTCTTCCATAACTTCAAAATCAGGGCAGAAGCAATTGCAGTAGTAACCAATCGAATTTCGGCTGGTATCAACAGAAGACCAACAAGCATATTCAATTACCTTTCAGATCAACCTCATAGCTAGGTTCCAGGTCCTAAATCTGGACCCAATAATAAATACTAAACAGCACACTAAAAAGAGCTTGTCCTTTTCGGTACAAAACTAGGCTTTATGGCCTTCCTCTGCTACAATAAACAGTCATAATTAACTTCAACAAAAAGCGGTTCCCAATTCCGTATGATAGTCGAGTAATCAGAGTAAGTGCATGATATAGTGAGAAGATTCCATGAGCAGAAAAATCAGTAAAAACCAGTAAATTACCTAGAGTGATGGTAAGCAACGAAGAGCAAGGATTGTTCTTCTAGAGTAAGCAATATCAGAATAACAAATCTGCAAGTTTTCTAGCTGGATTGAGAATGGGATTTGGGACTGATTATCTTATATCTGCAGTAGGAAGGCCAAGAACAGGATGAAAAAGAAGACGTAAGAAATCTCTGTATTTATATTCCTCCACTGGACACGCATTCAACAGTACTGAAGTTCTCGACTTTCCAATACGAAAAAGGAAAGATATATAAACCTGCTTCCAAAGTTCTCTCAAGCAGCGGCGAAGCTTCTCAAGTCCTCTCAAGCGGCGGCGAGCGCAAAGATAGATTAGGGATTTAGTAAGGATTCAGCAGCGACAGGGAAACAGAGCGAGACTGACGGAGGAGGAGGCAGAAGGAGAGGTTCAGCACCTCAAACTTGACAAACGATGTCGTTTTCATTTTAAACAAAACGCGCCGTTTTGAACTAAATATATCTTATTACAATACAATATCTATACAAGTATACATACTTTGTTATTGTCAGAAAGTTTTGACAACCTTAAGATATATATACTTTGTTAGTGTCAGAAAGTTTTGATGACCTTAAGATTGTGAGAAAGTGTAGGAGGGACATGATGACTCTGGTAGATTTATCAGAGCTTTTAGGTATGGACAATTCGTCAAGGACCATAACCTACTTCCAAACCTGTGGGAAGAGCACAACAGGGCATTAAGTTTTGCCTCTGTAGAAGTTATTACAATGGTATTGCATTAACCATTCTTGGGAAACAGAATGTGAGGGAAATTCCAGTCTTTGGGGGTGCCATTGTCGAGTTTCTTCTAAGCAAGTTCGGAGCTAGTAGTGGTAGTAAAGTAGAGCACCAATGGTTTCATTCTTCCGTTCAAACACTATGCAATTCTAGATTAAAGCTAGCATCTTTTTATACAGGAAAATGGAAAAACAAAAGGAGAAATCAAAAGCACAAGCCTCACAACATCGATGATATTCTAATCAAACCTCCTAAATCTCCAGGCTGAAACAGAGAAAAGGGGTCTATCCTGCCAGCAAATAACCAGACATCCATTCTCTTCTTTGACATTGTAACCTTCATATCCATTGCTCTGCAGAAGTCTGCTAGCTTGCAGCATACCATGAAAACTGAGAGGAAGTTTCCCAAACCCGGCCAACTCGAGCCGAAGAATCCATTTCTCCAACTTCTCGTGCCTCTCCTTTCTGTCAATTCCCTCGCACGCAATTATGTTTTTGATTTCCTCTCCAAATAACATCTTCTCGACCTTTTGTCTTTCTATTGATGATCTTGGCACTGTTGACTCCAAGCAATCAAACAATGCAGCATAAAAGTTCAATGCTTCTTTAACCCTCTCCATCAATGTAAAACCATTATGATCAGATTCCTGCTCAGTTATAACCATCAACTTTGGAGAATGACCCCGAATTGCAGTTAGAAATTTGTCCATCTTTGGTGAAGGAGCTAGTGATAATGGGGATAAAGCTGAATCAGGACTGAGGTTATAGAGAAAGGCTTGATCTTTCTTTAACCACTCACCCAAAGTTCGATGGTTCAGGTTCATCTTTGTTACTATTTTCAAAGGGTTAGAGCTTTGGATGCTTGTTGCTGATGGTGATTTCATTTTTAACGTCTCATTATCAGTTGCCAAGAGAGTGTGCAACTTGAGCACAGAAATGACAGCCAGAGCTTCACCACTTTTAACCCGCAAGCTTTCGGGATCAAGATTTTCTAACTTGCTCACTATTGGAGTGAACTGAAATGGGACGTTCAACTTTTCAGCTTCTTCTGTCAACCGACTAGCCATTTGATCCAACACCTCTTTCTGTTGGTGAATACCTGTAATTCTCAAATGGGGTGGTCCTTCTGGCCTTGCATTTAACAACTGAAGAATATTAATCCATTGTGCAGGCTCAAATGCATTTAGATCAATAATATGTACCATCTTCTCCCCTTCCATTGCTTCTACAATGGCCTGATTTGTGATCACATAAGCGAGCTTTAGAATTGGGCATAGCTCAAAGAACAATCTTTGAACTAGAATTTCTTCAGATACCAATGATATTTTCGTCGAATTTAAGGCTTTGTGCAAACCAGGCCAACCTTTAAGCAGGCGATCTGCAAGTGCCTCTGTGAAATAAGCAGCAATTCGTTGCATAGTATCACCATCAGGAGAGGCAAGCTGAGACATATGCTCCAGACCAATATTAGCATTCTCAATACTGCCTGCTGCAACATGATTGGCACAAGCAAGAAGAAGATGGATCAAATACAAACCCCTCTCCTCAGATGGAAGCTCTCTTAGCCATGGATATGATGATCCCATTCCTGGAGATGGAGAAAACCAGGGAAAGAACTGAAGGGGTGGTGAAGTAACAGATGATGATCCGTCTCCTTGAATCATTTCCACCATCAAGAATGAGATGACAAGTCAATTCCCTGAAAATACAGATCTTTGGATTAAACATAGTCCAGAACCAGATCAAATTTGAAGCATAATTAGTTCCCACCACCACAGCTAAACGAACAAAGCTCGACTGGGTACCTATCAACTCGCAAAGAGAAGATGAAGTTAAGAAACAACCCGCTTTGAATCCTCCATTAATGTTGTATGAATATGATGAAGAGAAACAGGACATAGAAGGAAAGAGCAAAGACCGATGCAGAAAAAGCTCCTGAAGAAAATGAACTTTACTGCAGATTTTAAAGCCAAATCATCACCAGGCTGTAACACATCTCTTCCATTTCTTTCTTTCTTATAGCTATCCAGATATACAAAAGAAAAAGAGAAAAAGCAAAAGAAAAAACGAACAAACAGCATGCAAACTAACGTTCATCACAAAACAGAACAAACACTTCTTGTTGAGAAAGCTCATAAGAACAGGAAAGCTTTTGTAACATAATCAGAAAGCAAAGACAAGGAAATACCAAAGAGAGTTCGCTGGCTCCTCCTAGGGGGAGCAACTATTCATACTCGGCTCTAAAATGAGGACCCAAATTTGCTAAAATTCGACAGAGATCCTGAAGAAATTAGCAAATCTTGAAAACCTGGTTCTCCTAGTTCACAGAACAAAGATTAAGAGATCTCTGCTAAAGGGTTTCTAGGATACAAAGCGATCAGCAAAAAATGAGATTAAAGATGTTGTCTTTAAGGACCTTCCATGGCTGCGTTAGCGACAACAAAAGGGGTTGCTTTTGTCGTCATTTGTTTCTTGTCCTTTGGACTGATCAAAGGGAATGGAATTTCTTGGAATTCAAAGAAGGTTCAGATTTTCTCTCTGTGTAATGTGGAATTGTTTGTTTCTTTCTCTACCCCCCAGAATTTCCTTTGTCCATTACCAATCCTCTCTATCCACAGTTCGAGTTCTTTTTGTCAGTATATAACGTGGACTGGAATAAGAGGTTGGCCAAATGGCATCATCCTCAAGCACAAGAACAAGCCAAGCATGTCCGAACACAACAAGAACAACTTCTTGCTTGTTTAGTGGGTATCGCAAGAGAAAAAGCCTCTAACTAAACCCCTTTTTTGTACCATTTCAAAATGGCATTGGTATATTAGACCTCTTGTTTGTTACTTTCTCATTCATGTCAGGACAAAAAGTACTTCTCAAAAAGACCAAAACCAGACAAACTTCAACTTCAGACTTTGGAGTCTTCGGACGGAGTTCCTGATATACCTCTCGTCCTCGCCATAGTTATAAATCTGTCACCCTTCAAGAATTTGCTGTCTTCAGACCAAAGTCGAGCTTTAAAAAAAATCGGATTTAAAGCTCGAAAACTCGACCCATCAACCATAACTAGCTTGATTTTAGTTTCAAATTCGAAATCTTGGATTTCAAGGGCATGAACCCCTGCTAGTGGTATACCACATCAGAGGTAACAGATAAGTTGAGCATGCTAGTGGAAGATTGAAACAGCATATATGTGATACGCACAACCACTTGTAAGATCATAATTTCTTTGAGACAGACATTTGACACATTCAAGGGCAGAAAAAGAGTGAACAAAAGTAGATTAATAATGGCCACAGTAGTGGCCACCATGAGTTCTTGTTAGTTCTCTCTTTTGGGGAATGCTTCCAAGTGAAACTGCTGGATCGTGTTTTACCAAACCTTAACAAAGTCTTTCTTTTCTCCTTTTTTTTGATAAAGTTTTAAATATTAAGGTTTATTTATAAAAAAAAGAAGAAAATTATGGAAGGATTTGGCAAACAACTTATCATCTATTTTTTAACTTATTGATTAAAAGTTAACTTTTTAACTGTCTTAAAAAGTTATCGTTATGTTTAGTGAATGACTTATTAGTTAGCTTATTTAACCTTAATAAATTGATTTCTAAAAGTTCTATAAAAAGAGCTTTTGGATTTAACCGTTTGTCTAATGACAATATTAATCTCCATTTTATTTTGTATTTTGCTATGTGTATTTTCAAAGTTAGCTTTTTTATCGTACAATTATGTCTTGAAGTTTGAAATAATATAATAAAGGGATTAAACTTTTTAACCTTTATTTAATTTTATAATACATTTAAAAATACCATAATATTAAGTTTTTAAACATAAAAAATCGTATCAAATTAAGAGGGTGTTTGTTTGAGGGTAATGCAAAGAAATGTATGGGTATGGAATGAAAACTCATGTTTGGTATCAACAGAGATAACACTTTCATTCCCTCATTTTCAGCAATATTCCATACCTGTGGATTACTAGAGGAATGAGATGCATTGTCGGCTATACTTCATTTCCATTCCTTACTATATTCATTCCTATTCTTATTCCTATTATCTTTTGTAAACCAAGCTCCCCCTAATGTTTTTAATATATAACTACTATATATAGTATTGTGTTATACTATAAGTATAGATCTGCTGTCTGTCTGCCAAACATAGCTTTAATTTGAAAATAATTTTATAAAATAAAATTTTAGATGACTTAAAAGAGTTTTTTTAGAAGAAGAACCTTAAAATATATATATCTTTTTATTAAGTGACATTCATCAAATCACGTATATTTTATATTTTATATTTTTATTTTCTTGTATTTTTTTCATTTTATAATCATTAATATAATTTGATTAATTAGTCATGACATTGCTCTAAATGGTGATTAGGAACTGTATCAGACGATAACGAAAGGGACAATTTGAAGCATCTCTTGTTGTTGTTTTTAACGTTAACATGTGAAAAGGTATATGCAATCCTGTTCCTGCCGGATGTTTTCAGGTCGATGTTACCTACGTCTTCACTTTCATCTGAAAGTGCCAAACATTGGGAGGTCAAACTAAATAGGATTTAAACCTGTTCTTGCTTCCTTCACAAATACGTAAACGGGCTTTGTTTATTAGGACACGCGTGAGCTATTATACGACCTGTCGGTAATCGTATGTTTTAAAAATTAATGAAAATTTTGAAAATTTTAATTTTAATTAAAAATATTATTAAATAAAAATTAATTGATTTATCTTAACAATGAAAGAGTTTAGATTGTACAACTCAATCTTAATTTAAACTGAACTCTAACGTACCTTTAGTTTAGCCTTTCAAATCGCCCGACTTAACCTAGTTATGCTTGAAGTCAAAAGATCAGATTTAGTTTTAGACAAGACGTAGGTTTGGGTTATCTAATCTTAACCCGACCTGAGACTCGATAAATATAAAGAAAATAATGTTATTATGTAAAAAATAACATAAAATTATATTTTTATTTTTATTTCATTTTAAAAAGGACCTAATTAAGTCAAGCTTCTAGCTATCTTGGCCTGATAGGGCTTGAGTTCGGGTTCGACTCTTTCAAACCCGATCAGTCTTGAGCTTAGCCGAGTTGCCACCCCTAGGTCCTATACATACCTGCGCTTAAGCAGAAATGGGGGACCTTTTAGTGATTGACAATAGATTTTGTCGATAAAAGATGAGTGTTTCTAGCATTTTGTTTTAAATAAAAATTAATTGATTTAAATAAAAGGTTAGTGTTTCTGACATTTTTATTTAATAATATTTTAGTTAAAAATATTATTAAATAAAAATTAATTTATTTATTTTAACAATGAAATAGTTTAAATTGTACAACTCAATCTTAATTTAAACTGAATTCTAGGATACCCTTAGTTTAGCCTTCTAAATCGTCCGACTTAACCTAATTATGCTTAAAGTCAAAAGGTCATGTTTAGTTTAGTTGAACCTTAGACAAGACGTAGATTTAGGTTATCTAATCTTAACTTAATTTGAGACCTGACAAATATAAAGAAAATAATATTTTTATGTAAAAAATGACATAAAATTATTATTTTTATTTCATTTTAAAAAGGACCAAATTAAGTCGAGCTTCTGGCTATCTTGATTTGATAGGGCTCGAGTTCGGGTTCAACTCTTTCAAACCCGATCGGCCTCGAGCTTAGCCGAGTTGCCACCCCTAGGCCCTATACATACCCGAGCTTAAGCAGAAAAGAGGGACCTTTTAGTGATTGACAGTAGGTTCTGCCGATAAAAGATGAGTATTTTTGGCATTTTGTTTAAAAAAGGGTTAGAGGATTGAAGACAAACGAATTGGTCTTGTCCTATAAAAGTTAGTTCCTTGTCTTGAGCAACATTCGGCCTTGAAAACAATGCCCTGCGCTGTGTTGTGTTTGTGGGGGTGTTTTCTAGGGAACATATGTTGGTGTCTTGTAGCCGTGCAAACCTGCCCTTTTCGATTAAGTTAAAGTAGGAATTGTATAGGAGTGCTCGAAACATTCAGCTAAAGTAGGAATATTTGCATTGGACAGGGAGGTAGAAAATAAAGTATTTAACTAAATACCCAGATGAGTATTCTGGCAAAACTAGCCCGATTTGGCCTAATTGTGGCCCGGTTTGAAAGAGTTACGGATAAGTCACGAACTAATTATGATTAGACCAATCGAACCACAGGCTGAATACAGACGGGCCACTAGTAGGCCCGGTCAAGCCCATAGCCTAATTATTCTTTCAAAATTGATGTCATTTTTTTACTTTTTCTTTTAAGTCGAATTTGGCTCGCAGCTCACGAGTCGACTCATCCTGACCACACAAGTTGGGGGTTGAACCTAGCCGAGACACGAGGGATTAATCTTTTAAAACTTTACACTTATATATCATTAACCATAAAGATTGCTAATTGAATTAAATTGTGAAGGTTTTAAAAATTAGTCAATTCGGTTACAAAATTTAAAAATTTGAACACTGAATTGACATGTTGAGGACTTTATGATTATTTTAATTTTGGAAGGGGGTATTGCTATCTTACTATAAGCCAAAATAGCAGAAATAGCATTGGACAAGTCTTATTATTTAACGAAGAAGACAAGACATGGAGGAAATAAGACAACTTTAGTTCAACCACTACCCGGAAACACAAAGTGTTCCTTTTTTCTTTCTTGCTTACAAGGAGATCAAAATCTACCAATTAGATCACTCTTTCAAGACACAGCAAACAAAATAGATCTGTCAGTTCTTGTTCACCTCATTATGCTTATCAAATAGGAGAGATAGGATTTTCTGTCTAATATTATGGTGTCTTATTTTGTCTCATAAATTACAGTCATTTATTTATACGAATCTCGTGTTTATTTATCCGAGACTCACGTAAAATTCACATAAATAAATAACTGAGATTCATGAGACAGAATAAAATATCATAATATTAGACAAAAAATTTGAACTCTTCAAACAAGTTAGTTAGCGTGTGGAACAAACATGGGGTGGTTTGCTTAGAACTGAGCTCAGGTTTTTCAGTTCTAGGCCTGATTCAAATTCGTTTTGCCATGTCTCCGTTAGTGTTCGGGAAACCTGAAGAGTAATGGGTTAGACTTGGGGAAGAGCCCAAGGTGAAGTAGATGGACTAGGAGGGCCCTAATTTCAATGTTACGAGGTTTGTTAAGTGTATTCAAATTCTCAATTAAAATAATATATACATAAATTTATAATCTATTGCTTAAAATTGAAAATATAAATATTTTTTATACACAAATCAATCTTTTTTTTAATTTAAAATATAGTCAGATAATGAATTCATGCAGATGAAATTGCAAAATCAAATGCGGCTCTAATCTATGCTCAGATGAATGAACCGCTAAGAGTTTGTATGATCAATCATATATTACTAATATAACAATACAATTCGGTTCTTAAATTTGATGTAAAATATTTAAGTATAGTAAAAATAATGATTTATTATAAGTATATTATATTATTGACCTGAATCAAATTTAATTAGCTCGAGTCAAATTTTTTCATATTAATAATATTTATGATTTTTATGTTTTATTATCATTTTTAATAAAATTCTAAGAGAATGACTTTTTAAAAAATATCCAAAAGTACAAAGTTTTTTTCTAATAATTTTAAATTTTAGAAAGTTCCTTAAAATTATTTAAACTGCAAAGAAAATTTGTGTCTTTTATCTTTAAAGAATTAAAAAAACTTAAAATATTTGTGAGTTAAAAAAGAAAACCTTATCCTGGCCCGACCCCTCATTGAATCATTTGATTGAATAGTTAACTTAGCTATTTGTTGTTTGAAAAACTCCTCAATTCTAATTGAATTTTTTTTACGAAAAGTAAACATGAGATAACAAATTCAATCTTTTGACGTGATTTTGAATGGTTGTCTTGAATTTAAATTAATTATGTTTCACTCTTTCGAATATATATGAAGTATTAACATTCTATTTGATCCAAAGGAGATAGATTGTGAACAAATAAAAAAGAGGAAACGTAATCAAATTTTTTCTTTTATATACTGTATAATATATGTTCTTTACGGATAAAATAATAAATTTAAAAGTTGTATTTTCAAATAATGAAGTCACAGGTGGGTCGGGCCGATCCAACCCATTTTTACATTTTTATAAAAAAATTTACAAAATGATGTCATTTTTGTTACTTCGGTGCCTGTGCCCCGGTCATATTAAATTGTTTTAGCCTGTCGCCTAATCAATCCGGCCCAAAATTGCCAAGCATACATAAGTAACCATAAGAGGTCTTGATGTGCAATTTAAGGAAATAAGTTGAGTGATTAAAGATTTCACTGTTGCTTAGCTACAAAGCTTTCAGAAGCGTGCACGACTAATTCAGGGATCATGCTCATAATTCATATTTCGTAGGAGAATTTATTAGGATCTATTTCGGATAAATTATTAAAAACATATCATAATTTATTAGTTATGCGAATATGCGAAATGAATAATTTTTTAATAAACTTACAACTTTAAATTAATTATTATTTATATTGGATAGTTTGATATTTTTATCTCAATTTTTATAGTTTAAAAATTACCACTTATCTTCTCAGAAAGAGTATTGTTTAACTATCACCAAAGTCCTATATATATATTTTAAACGGAAGAATCCACAGTCGTTATCTTTTGGATGTGTATTGGATAAATCTTCGGATTGACACAATAGCCTACAAATCATACTAATTGAGTACTCCACACTAAGCAAGCCTTGTACGATAGGTTCGATCGAGAGAACATAAATAGGGAGATTCAAACACAGGACCTTTTAACCCAATACCTCAACTCCACCAACTTGAATATTTGGTTCATTCATAATAAAGAAAATTATGCAATGGTTAAAGAACTGAATTAATTAAGCCGATTTAATAGTAAAAATTTTGAATTAACCAATTTTTATTTAATTTTTAACTTTTCCGTTTGATTTACTTTAATAATTTTTATTGTTAAACCAATGAATTTATTATGTAATTTGCCAATTATTGTAAACTAATAACCTTTTTAAACTAAAATAAATCAATTAATTTTTATTTAAATTTTTTTAGTTAAATTTCAAATTCTTTAACGAATATGAACGATCATCTTAAATTATATTTCAAATTCTTCAATTTTATTCAATCTTTAACCGATTTTATGAAGGTGTAATAGCGATTGAATCTTTTAAACCTTAAATTTATTGTCTTATTGGTTTAACTTCTGACATAGTTTTTAAAACATTTGAATTATGTAATAACTAAAGAATATCATAAGAAATAAGGCCCCCAAGGAGTGGTCGAATTGGTAGAGTGAAATTTATGGGGTCAAAAGGTCTTGTGTTTGAATCCTCTTACCTGCGCTCTCTCGATCGAGCGTGTTGTACATGACTTGCAAGAAAAAGTATAGAAAGTTTTAACCCGGGTTTAAACCTTAAGCTTGATTATGGACTTAAACCTTAGTGATTAGTACATTAATTGACTAGAGGTTATTGATATTTACCTGTTAGCATGTGGGAATTAATGACTCAATTAGTTCTAATAGCACCATACAAATTAAAATAGCCTCGGGACAACATTTTGCTGACACAGTTTCTAATAATAATACAGAGACCTGTGCCTAACGTAACCTAACCTAACCTTACATATCGTTTTGCTCATTTGCCTAATTTCTCCAGTTCTTGCACGTTACATAGCTTCATTCTCAATGCATGCACTACACTACAACGGTGTCATGAATTGTGTCCTACTGTCAACAATTGACAATTCACGCGATGACCTATTATTAGACTGGACCGCCTTTCTGAGAGATTGGGTGGGATCAAACCGTGATTCAATCCTCCAGCGGTGGTCGGGTCTGCGACTGGGGGCCCTTGAGATTGAGGATCAACCTTTTGAGTCCAAGAAGGTATAGGTGTATGTAGTATTAGGGCTTAGTATCTACTAGTTGGATCGAATTCATTATTTGATATAATTATTATTTTATTAAATAATTTGTTTAAAATATATTATTTATAAAATTATTAAAATTTTATTTAACATATAGATGATATATATTGAACCTAAAAAATAGAATATTTTTCTGTTTAAGGTCCAGAGAAAATATGATAATTTTCCAGAAATTAAGATATGAATATTAGTGAGAAGATAGAATTTATTGAAGTGATTATTTTAAAAAAATCCATTCATTTGTTTTCTGGTAATGAAGATCCCTTCTTGAAAATTTTGTAATACTGCTCTATTGTTTCAGAAAATCCAACAATTTGGAGTAAATTAAGATGCTTGTTTTTTGTTTTTTATGGTAATTCTCAATAAATCTAATGATTAAGAGTTTTTTAATTAGTTAAATTACTAATTATATTAGACAACAAGTTCTAAGCAATATTTTTAAAATTAGAAGTTAAATTGATAAGATAAGAGGTTTAAAGTTTAAAAGGTCTATCGATATTAGACAGCTATAAAACGAGATAAAAATTGAATAAAAATTAAAAATTTTAAAAATAATTAAAGAAGACTATCCTTATCATAGAAAATTTTAAAGTTTAATTAAAAAGAAAAATTGTTAATTGAAAATTAATCAATTTATTTTGGTTTATAAAAACTGATTGATTAATTAATAAATTGATCAATTTTTAACAACAAAAATTATTTAACTAAATTAAATTGAAAAGTTAAAAACCAAACCGAGAAGTTAGCTAATTCAAAATTTCTACTGTTAGTTCTGTCAAACCAATTCGGCTTTTAAAAAATTCTTTATTAAAATCTAAGAAGGAAGAAACAAGTTTATAATTTTTTTAATCTGCCTCTAGAAACCCTCAATTTCAGCGCATAAAGTTCTTTGTTTCAATTACCTTATTTTAACTCTATTTTATTAAATCTCATCCAAACATTTATATGGACCTATTGGGACGTGATAAGCTCTTGTAGTATTTTTTTTAGTCTAAAACTAGGGATAAGATCTTCTGTTCTGATTACAGTATTCTTATCATATTCTATTAAATTTTATTTACACATTTTTATTCACACATTTTTATAAATGTGTATATAAACTTTAATAAAACATGATAAGAATATCATAATCAGAACTAACAATCTATTCCCTAATTTTTGACTCAAAAAAGAACACTACAAGAGCTTATCACGTCCCAATAGTTTCATTTCAAGACAAAATGAGAATTGCAAGAAAGAACATCATTGCGAACACCTCAAAATGGTTTAGACATAACAGCAAGAAATTAGCAAATATTAAAGAAAAATAAAAAAAAGTGTCTATGACCCTCTAAACGTCACGTCGTCGAACTCAAATCAATATATATCTACGTAATGTTCGGTTAGTCGCCAATATGTACACTTCAACGAGTCTATAAATACACAAACGCAAACTACCATCTGTTATGTCCTTATTCCATGTAACTGAAACCTTAGAAATGTGTGTTCTTCAGCTTTCCATATTTACAATGACTCCTTAAACCACAAACGAGCTCAACCTTAAAGAAGATCCATCAGGATTACAACCTCGTAACTCAATCCTGTCTAAAGATCACAGATTTTGACATGGAACCCTCTTGTTTTCCCTGGAAGTTCTCTTCCTTTCTGTATCTACTGTTCTTCATTTCCTACTCTTCCTCACATTCACTTCCTCCTGAGATTGCCAAATCAGCTATGGAACACAGGAACTACACGGCCGTGTCGAGTTTCAGGGTTCTTAACAGAAGAAGTTTGCTCTCATGTCCTGGAGGGAACCAGTCTCTGAGACTAGATGTTGTATCGAGAAGTTCTACTCTATCAGATGAAGAAACTGTGAAGGTGATCGTGAGTGGTGTTAGAGATCCTTCAAAGGATGATTGGGTAGCCATGATTTCTCCTTCTGGTTCCAGGTAATTTGTTACAGAAGTTGGCGTTGATCATTTTGATTCTGTCGATGACGAAGTTTTGAAAGGTTGTATTTTCATGTATTGAAACAGTGTGCAATCTTGTCCTCTGAACGCAGATCAGTACATACAAACTGGTGATTTAAGCAATCTTCCTCTACTTTGTCACTATCCTGTCAAGGTAATTGAATCATAAAATGTCCGATTCTAACATGTATGTACTGTTCATAGGTTAATAACCAGAACTAATTGGTGGCTATTATTTGATGGTTATTAATAGTTATTTTTATTAAATAAAATATTTTATTTTGTAAAAATAATACTCGTAAAGTCAAAAACGGGTTTCGCGAGAGCTACAACGTATGCAACTTTCTTTTCGTATTTTTATAAAGAGATTGTTTTCAAATAATATTCTTATTATTTATATTAATAATGGCTATTAATAAAATGATCTTCAAGCTTTTTTCCAAAGTATTATGATAATAAATTACAAAATTTTGATCTTTTTAGTTTACTGTCTATTTTTTTAATTTTCAATTAAGTGTTTAAAAATTCAATTCAAAAGATTATGTATGTTAATATTTTATTGATACGTTAGCTTGTCGAGATTGAGATAGAGATAGGCAAAAAAGAAGTTTTTGCTATTTATGGGTACCTCGGATAAATGCAGAAATTAGAACAAATAAGGTATTCGACATTTATAGTTATAGTAAGTTAACTATGTTTTTTAAATTTTCAATATTTAATTAAAATTAAGAACATAAATACTAAAATAAAAAATTTAAAAAGATTAGAATTAAAACGTTTTTGAACTAATGCTGGAAAATGGCATGGCATGCAGGCACAATTCCTGAGCAATGATCCAGGGTATCTAGCATGCAAGAACAATGGAAGGAGGTTTGCTGTTGCAAATTGCAGTGGAACATTAACTTTCGATGTGATAAACATAAGAACAGACATCGAATTCGCCTTCTTTGGTGGCGGATTCGATACTCCATGCATTTTCGTCAGGTCCAAACCCCTGAAATTTGGAAATCCAAACAAACCATTATACGCGCATCTCTCCAGCATTGATTCCTCTGCAACCTCGGTAACATCTTCGTCTTCGTCACCATCAATGTCTTTTGATCGACTTCTCCGTTAAGAAAAGAAAAGACAGAGACATAATAAAAACCTTAACAAGCTTAGTTCATGTTGTGTTGTGTGGTTAGTTACTAAGCTGATGAGGCTGTGGTTGGTAAGGAACTAAGTAGTAATTATAGGATGAGATTGGTGGAAGCAACCAACACACCTTTCACAAAATATGCCGCAAATGCAGAAAATACAAACAGTTAGGAATGATAGTAGATCAAATTGAATCTAAATTTAAGTTAAAAGTTTATTAGATTTTTTAATACGAGCAGAGTGTAGAGTCTACTAATAATAGTTAGACTTGGGCCAACCATTGCTAAAATAACTAGAACTAGTTATTTAGATAGTGATCCTTACCACTTATAAACCCTTTAACATTTCCATGTTTAATCAATATAGGATACTCTAACACTTCCCCTCAAGTGACAACCGGATAACCGGGCCGCTGGAGCTGGACATCCAAACGGATAACCGGAAAATTATGAATCCGGACCAAATTTGTTCTGTTATCACATTAGATTTTTTTAATATAAGCAGAGTGTAGAGTCCACTAACAATAATTGGCTTGGGTCAACCGCTGCTAAAATAACTAGAATTGATTATTTGGATAGTTGACCTTTATCACTTATAAACCCTTTAATATTTTCATGTTTAGTCAATATAGGATACTCTAACCAAATTTTTAGTAGATCTCAAATCTGGGTACTAAGTGCAGTCTAAGTTTGGATAGGAGAGTTTCAACTTGTGTCTAATTCATCTTAAATAAATGTCTGGCTTGAATTTAAGCAATTTTTCGAACATATTTTAAAAATTCAAGTTCATTTTTTGAATTGGAATTTAAGTTTTTTCACTTTTAAATCTATTTTCAATTTAATTCTTATATATATGTAATTATTTCAAGTTGAATTTCGATTGAAATGCTCTTATACCTGAATGAATCTAAATCTTTTTAAAGATTGAACGGTCAATTTTAGATTAGCTTTAGGCATTTTTCATCCTTAATATTGAAATTATTATTGCCTTATGTAATCCAAAATATATGGTACGATAATTGAGTTAATGCAGATGAGAGTAACATGGGTTAGTGGTGACAAGAAACCCCAACTCGTTCAATATTCCAATGGGAAAACTCTGACATCTCAAGTTACCACCTTCACTCAAGATGATATGTGCAGTAAGTCTCTCTATTTTCTATTCACTTCACTTCTGCACATTGGAACTGAAACTTACACATTGTCCTTTAAGAATAATTATTTATTGTATTGGAAAGTATTCCCGACAAGTGTGTTATTTGATAAAATTTATATAGGTACTTTGGTTCTTCCAAGTCCAGCCAAAGACTTTGGATGGCATGATCCTGGATATGTTCATACAGCAGTAATGACGGGCCTAACCCCTTCAGGCTCATTCTCCTACAGATACGGCAGGTATGTACTGTATCAACATGATCTATAATAACTTGAAGCTTACATATTCCTAACATAAAAGTTCAGTGTTAGAGCATGCAATTCTCTTGATTGAACCTAATTTAATGGCGTTACTGTTCAAGTACAGTGATTCTGTTGGATGGAGTGATCAAGTCCAGTTTCGGACTCCACCTGCAGCAGGATCAGGTGAAGTTAAATTTCTAGCCTTTGGAGATATGGGAAAAGCCCCTCGTGACGCTTCCATTGAACACTTCATACAGGTAAGTGCTTCCGTAGGATTGCAGCAATTACTAACGATCTCGAACATAATTCCGATATTGCAATCCACAATTTAAATCCTTACTTACTGATCGTGTTACTTTCCTGGAAAATTATACAGCCAGGATCGCTCTCGGTGGTTAAAGCAATGACAGATGAAGTAATATCGGGAAATGTAGACTCTATCTTCCACATAGGAGACATTAGCTATGCAACTGGTTTTATGGTTGAATGGGATTACTTCCTCAATCTCATCACTCCAATGGCCTCCAGAGTGAGTTACATGACTGCCATAGGAAACCATGAAAGGTTGATAGCTGTTTAACATTTCTATACATGGAGCTATATATGATAGAAAAGGTGAGCTTATTGTACATAAGATTTCAGGGATTACAAGAACTCGGGATCGTTGTACCAGTTGCCTGACTCTGGAGGAGAATGTGGAGTACCTTATGAAACCTACTTTCCAATGCCAACTCCAGCTAAAGACAAGCCTTGGTATTCTATAGAACAAGGAAGCATCCATGTCACAGTCATTTCAACTGAGCACGACTGGAGACCAAATTCTGAGCAGGTACAGTTCTTATTCCTCATTTCACCTTCCATGCACCTTTCAGTCACTGTGATAGGGATATGTTAATTTCAGAGCTTATGGTCAAATAACGTCTCGTGTTCCTTCAGTATGAATGGATGCAAAAGGACATGGGTTCAGTTGATAGATCAAGAACTCCTTGGCTAATTTTCACGGGGTAAGTTAAGTGCATCTTTAAGAGTTCCCTTCCTTCTTAAATTGCACGTTAGGACTGAAGAAGAAACATTCACCAAATGCAGACACAGACCGATGTATTCATCCGGAACTGGATTGTTCTCAGTCGACAAACTCTTTGCTCCTGCTGTAGAACCTTTGCTGGTGAAGAGTAAGGTTAGCATCCTTACACAAGTGGATCGAGAAATTAACAAATATCAGTTTTTCTTCCATTCTTACAAGTGTTCTTACAAACGTTTTGATGTGAACTAGGTTGATCTTGCTCTGTTCGGCCATGTTCACAATTACGAGAGAACGTGCTCAGTATACCAAAACAACTGCCTAGCTATGCCAACTAAAGACGGAAATGGAGTCGACACTTACAATCACACCAACTATGTAGCTCCTGTTCAGGCAGTGATAGGGATGGCTGGCTTCAGTCTCGATGGTTTCATTGAAACTGTAAGTCGGCATCCACTAAGCTTCGAATTATTGATTCCATTAACATTCCTTTCAAGCACAAGTTTCATACTTTAATGAAATAATTCCTGTTGACAATCGACATAACTGACACAAATCGCACTGTCACCAATTTCCAGCCCCGCAGCTGGAGCTTGAAAAGGATTTCACAATTCGGCTATCTAAGAGCACATGCGACAAGGCAAGAGATCAACTTAGAGGTCAGTAAACAACCCCACATTCCAAAAGATTACATATCTATATATATATATGCATATATGTGAGTATTGTGTTCAGACATCATCTAAGCAAATACATTTTTATCTGAAGAATTTGTTTTTCATTTTTGTTTCAGTTTGTGAATTCAAACACCAGAAAGATAGAGGACAGTTTCCGCATCATCAGAAAATAGACGGGCAGCATAGTCAACAGAAAGCAGAAAATATAGATAAGATGTGAAGGTGGAATGTCGTACCCGTCAATCAAATAAAGAGGGGATTTTCTATGTTTTTGCTTACACTTCCGGTCTATGGATTGTGGTGTCCTTCAATTTGGAACCACTTCATACAGCTTTTCTTTACCAAGTTAGTAGAGGTTTAACTTAAAAAGTTTAAATTGAGCTCTTGAGGTTTTATTTCTCTTTTTTTTAGCACAACAACTAACAGAAAAGATAACGAAATTGAAAAGAGAAAAAGACTCAACCGTATGCTGCATCAAAAGTGCATATGCACGTATCTACACTTGATATCCGCAAGGTAAAAATGGAATTTCAAATTTCATCGCCCCAGACAAAATGGAAGATGTTCCTACTAGCAACTGCACTCACAGTGTTGTTGCTCTGTTTTCTTAGCATCTCTGCTTGTGCACATGCATCCCCATCCTAGATCAATTAGACAAACTATATAAATCAGCAATGGAAAAGAAGGAATAGATAATAAAACAGCAATGGAACATTAGAAAGATACATGTTTTAATTTTACCACTTGGATTATAATTGATATTTTTTTCATGAAGAACTCACAAGGAGAGAATAAGCTTGCGCAAGAGACTTGAGAGTTGGGTACAAATCAAGAATAGCCATGGCAACTTCCTCTGTGACTTGTGACACCTGAAATCATAAACATGAAGATCTTGTCAGGTTAACAAAAGGAAACACTTAGATAACAATCTATTTCTAGTTTCAAAACACCAACAAGAATATGCAAGTGGGTGTAAAAAACATATGCGTAACTATAGAAGAGACCATAAAAGCATTTCAAAGCCCAAATGTCAAGAAGAATGCCCTTCCTTTTTCTCAATCAAAGAAAGGATAAATCAATTGCCAAAAAAATTTCTCTAAAATTTGAATCCAACATAGTATACAAGACATCAAATATTTCACTTAGCTGTTGGTCAAATACATTTATACCTATACTTTTATTCGTACCCCTCTTGTAAGGAAAGTACTACCCACCTGCATGAGCTGCACTGCAAATACATCACCAACAGTCATTTTGTCTAGGTCTTGGCATCTTTTGACAAATTCATCAAAAGGAGGACAGATGCAAGTACTTTTGAAATTGCCACAGGGCAGCTGCGACGTATAATAATGAGTGAGCGCCAGAGTAAGATACCCATACTTCTGTAGTGTATCAGGCAAGCTGTTAGTTCTCTGCACATCAAATCCTTCCAGAATCTCTGTTGTGAAGCAACTACACAGGAAGTTTAAAAGACTGTTAAATATAGAGCATATACAAAATAACCAATTTCATATTAAAAGAAAATGTTCACAACATGCAGCCTCTAATTTCAACAGGTTATCATCCCATCCAGAGGAATAGAATTTGAAACAAATAGTATGCTGATAGAACATATCAGGTATCATCATAGATAACTAGACATAAGCACGCCCAAAACACCCATAAAATATATATTATTATCTTGTTTTTGCCAATTAACAATCAAAACCATCAATGAGTAAAATATCTAAGCGTTGAAAAGAATACACAAGATTAGGGGCTTACGCTGTCTTGATGCTTTCAGAAGCTTCGGAATAGTTTGGATCTCCTTCAACAAGATATATCAACCTCTTAAGGCCACACCTCTAACAATATGCAAAATTCATACGCAAATCAGAGACTATAGCAATAAAGAAACATAGTTGTTAAAATTAGGTTCTGGTAATTAATTATAAGCAACATTCTAGACTATAAAAACAAATACATAATTACTAAGAAAACTACATATTAAATCATAACTTGCTACTTACAGCAAGTAAAAATGTCATGAGAAAATATTATTGATCAAATTAATCAAGTAATTTTGATGGAATTAACAATTCCTAAGCTTTAGTCCTCAATAATTCACTAACTGATCAGCCCCTTCAAGGTCCAAAGAATACTAACATCTCAGCTATATGAAATAGCACATACGGAAATACTTCCACTTCCAAGTGTCATCAGGAAAATCATGTAGGCTAGTAATGCATCTAGTTAGATCAAGTTCTCAATTCTAAAACAGAAACAAAGACACAGAAAGACAATGGACATGTTTTAACAAATCATACAATTAAAGTTGATAGAAATTCACACATTATAACAAATACAATAAACAGCACAGTAACTGGGCAAGAAGAAAAGGATGTAAAAAATTGAGACATCTTAATAAGAATCAATACCAGAAGCCTCAGTTTCTGATCTTTATAACGGTTATCTGTGATTGAAGAGCGCAAATCATCAACTTTCTTCCTCTCGACAATAAAATCAAGGACATATTCAGTGTTGAAGTACTTATGGCGAGCTATCCAGATTCCATCACCAACTGGCAACCGTCTAACCTGGGGGATAGTCAACATAAAAACCACTATCAGCCCAAGTGTGCAGGAATCAAAACTAGAAGCACGAAACATGATCTTGGAATCATAGGAAGAAACCAATCTGAAAAAGAAATGGTGATAAAATGTTGGTTTATCTTTCACATCAGTATATCAAAATATGAAATTATAAATTCTGCTTTCAAATTGAACTCTTAAGACATTACACAAAGGGATTACACTCCTAGATCTAAGCTTAAGACGCAAGAAATTTTTAAATCATCAGATTTATTCTGAAACTTTCAACAAGCCCACAACACATCATCAGCCACCCAATAGATTCTAAAGCAAGGACTGATATATTTTAAACCATAAGACCAATAGTCCACAATTATTGATTTATCCATTACCAGCTAGGTAACCTTCATTTGTTGATGCATTAAAATATCAACCTGTTAACAAAAAAAAAAGGCTTACTAATATTTTAATTTTGTGTTCCTTGAAAATGTTGTCAATGAGTTTCCTGCCCCTGGACCTGCACATCACAAAGCCGCGAGCAATTTGTTAGGTATACCAAGCATCAGGCAATGCATTTTCACAGCAATAACATGATTTCAACAACTTACCCGTGACATGCAAACTGCTCTCTATCATCCAATATCAACACTATTTCATATGCATCCTCAAATTTCTCACCGTAGCTCAGAGGTGGCATGCTCAAAGGTGCTCTGCTTGCTTTGGGACCAGTCACAGTACAATCCTGAAGGATAACAGGCAACAAGACACTAATATCTATCTATATATATATATATATAAGCATGTGTGTGTTATCAGAACAAGAGAAAGTAATATATAAGAGTTGAAAAAAGCGCATAGAAACTTTTGACATATACAAGTTCATACGTACAAATGATGAGCAAGCCCTCAAATTAAATGAAGCAGGATTAGTGCTGGAAAAAGAGGACATTGGCATGTTGGCAGTGTCAGTAGTCAAACCCATCTGACTAGTTTGGCTAGCATCAAATTGATCTAGACATTAAAGAGTGGCTCTTGTAAGAACAACATCTAAATTTACTAGAGAAGAGCAAGAGCATAATTTACTATCTGGAAGGTAATGTTAAACCATGTCTTGACGAATATGAAGTTGAATTCAATACGTCCTTTACAAAGCTTTGAGGTTTTGAATGCAGAACATAAACTTGATCTTCTCGCAGACGACACAGAACAGCTGGCCAGAGTGATGAGATTTGCTTGTTCTGGGAATCATTAGAAACTTCCATGAAAGCATGAACAACTTGCTCTTTAGAGAACCCCATGCGCATTAACTATACAAACAGTAAATTCAGTTATAAGAGAAAATCTTCACTAAAATTATAGAGAATCAACCTTGGGAGCTAGGGAATATACAGGCCAGATACAAAAGAAACACTGTATGAAGTTTAAGACAGTGGATAAGCAATTATGTTTACAAGAGTCTTGGTGTTGATAGGTGACATCCACCACCTTCCTTTCACGATATGGGGAAGGTTCAAGAAGAAGCAAAAGATCAAACAGCTGTTTCAGGAAGCTCAAAAGAACAGGACAAGTGAGAGAAGAATTATTACAACAGTATATGAAGTGGTAACACTAGAACTAGATCATAAAGTAGGAGACAGATGATAGAGGAGAGGAGAGGAGAGGGACAGAGGACAGATATGAAAAGAACCAAGGTTGGCAGAAAAACACACCCTCTCGAGAGAATCAATAGGGACATCAACAGATTTCTGCAGTCGACTTAAACCAACAGAAGAAGATGATTCTCCAGCAAAGTCAACTTGAGTTGATTCAAGGTCTGATGCAACGCGGGTTTGCACGTCAGAAGACCCTTCTACATTAGCCGGACATTCTCCAGGATCAATTAGACGAGATCTCATCAAACACTCACGAGCTGTTTCTTGCCCCTCCTCAGTGAGCATGTACCTATAAAGGATTGGGACATCCGTCAGAACTCCAAGCATTAAACAACAGGGTGAAGAAGCATGCAACATTTACTCCATCACACACATGGATCTATACACTTCCCCAAGGTTGCAAGACAACATATATGTGATGATCGAAACAATTATGCAGGACAGAATGCTAATTCATCACCCTATTTAAACTTAAATACACACGTCTAAAATTAAAGGAAAAATCAGCATTCCATCGGGAACCACCACATTTTGGTATCATTGCATAAAAAAAATATGCCGAGTTTGACATTTCTGGTAGTCGAAATAAACAGGAGAAAATTGTAAATGTTCATCATTTGCTTGCTATTTTCAGGTTGATATGAAGAAAATTCAGGAGGCAATAAAATAAACAAATAGAAGCTATACTTTGCCGGGCAGCTCGATTTAATCACTAATCCCTTGGTTATTAATGTCTTCATGCAGTTCCAACCACTATACCAGTCCCTTGGAGAGCTTCCGAATTGGATTGGTTTCCCTTTTCCCTTTTCTGGCCTAATTGTATGAAAAAAGGCCGAAACAATCAATTTCACCATCCAGATTAGGTGGATAAAAAGAAAGAGAGTGTTAAAAACACACCCGATTGGAACCCTAGAAAGCCCACTTGCTTCAGCTGCGTCAATAAGCTCCTTCTTTTGCATATACTCATTACCACTTGCAGTGCCCCTGGGAAAAGAAGACACCTTAACCTACTCGAGCAGTCATGTTGACTAGAAAACAAATGAAAAGATAATCAAAAGCACCGTTGTTTTGACAAAGAGGCCATTCTTACCTGTACAGGGTAATCAATAATGCGTATGCAACCGAATTCTTTTGAGGCACGTAACGTTTGGTGCCTCGACCGCACTTACCTACGTAATTAATAATGAAATATGGCAGTAATTCAATATAAAGTGGTGCGAGTTTATGCAGAAATAATGATCAAATGCTATGATACCCTTATTCACTGAGTCTTCTGGCTCAGAACTTTCGCAACCAGTATCAAAATACCCCTGCATTTGCTTTAAAATCCATTTTCCCACACCCCTGTCATCCAGATACTGGTGAGTATTTCAACAAGTCCCAAAAAAATTCTCAACTCAAAAATTACACACCAAAAACAGTAAAACAAACGAGGAAAGTAATGTACTTGATCTGAGACAACTCCTTGAGGTTCCGGATGGGAGCTTTAGCGCAACAAACATTGTTATAAGCCTTAGAAAGAGTAGCATCAAGTTTCTCCGATATTCCTTTAGGCTTTTCAGCCAATTCTTTTCTCTTTTGCAACATGTAGGACACAAGTGGCTCGTTTTCAGGGCACAGGACCCTTTTCTGGTTCTCCATCGTCGGGAATTTCAAGGGTTTTCAATGAATTTGGAGGTTCCTGACTAATTATTCAATCCTTAAGGTTTCAATCGATTCGGGAATCGTCGGACATGTAGGGGTTTAGGGTTTGTGGAGAGAGTAAGATCGGAAGAGAAGTTGATGAGTACGTAGAATCGGAGAAATGTGGTTGAGAAAAAAGAGCGCGAGGTTTGTTTCTTCTGAATTTTCAAGATTCTGGGCCTGACCTTTGTCAATTGCTCCTTTACCCAAACCTTCGTTGGGCCTACTTGGGCCCATTTTCTACTTTAAGACCCACAACGTAAGCCCAATAATTAATTGTAAAATAATTACACGAAGACGCCTTATGGGTCTTCACACCATTGCCAGGCCACTCCGTCGTACTTCTCACAAGTATCATCGTACCGACGAACAAAATCCTCGTGAGAGTTTTAGAGTTCACGTCCTACTCGTTTGGAGCTTCATGTTTCCCAAACCTCCAACTTCACGAAAACCCGAGGCCTCTGAAACAAGCACACACTATATAAACTCACACACAAGCTTTAGGTACACATACAACAATGGTTGCTCTGAACATCAATCACCATTACTTTGTTGAAGCATGATTCAAAGTCTTATCTATTTGACTTAGTCTGTAGTTTGTTATTAAGTTCAGATAGTGTGCCGATTGTTTTGTGATTTGATTAGTTAGAGGGTTCAGTTGTATTGATTCCGTAAATTTCTAAATGATCATTTGTTTGTAAGCATATCTAAGGCAGGTCTGTTATGATTTTTAATTAATGAATAAATAGCTCACTTTCAAGTCATAATAATTATCTTATCTTGTTAATCGTTTTTTATTTCTTCTTCTCCAACAAAATTGTTATCAGAACACAGGTTGCAAAGTAAATTGAGTGAACTCTAAATAGCTAATAACAGCAACGCAATGGGTACTGCACAACCATTAATTCCCATCTTCAAGGGAGAGGATTACGAGTTTTGGAGCATTCGTGTGAAAACTCTACTCAAGTCTCTAGATTTATGGGAATTTGTAGAGTATGGGTTTACAGATCCAGATGAAGAAACAAAATTGTGTGAGAACAAGAACAGAGATTCCAAGGCATTGATGATTATCCAGCAAGCTGTTCATGATAGCGTCTTCTCACGTATTGCTACGACAACTACCTCGAGACAAGCATGGTTAATTTTAAAGAAGGAGTTTCAAGGAGAATCGAAAGTCATGGTGGTGAGATTGCAATCACTTCGACATGACTTTGAAATTTTGATAATGAAAAGTGGAGAATCAATTGTTGATTTCTTGTCACAGGCAATGAAAATAGTCAGCCAAATGAGGTCTTACGGAGAGTAGATTACCGATCGAACCATTGTTGAAAAAGTATTGAGAAGCTTGACTCCAAAATTTGACCATGTAGTTACTGCTATAGAAGAATCTAAAGATTTATCAATTTTTTCCTTTGATGAATTAATGGGGTATCTGCAAGCTTATGAGGAGAGAATTAACAGACCACTTGAAAAGAATGACGAAAAGGCATTTCAAGTGAAGGAGGCGGGGCAACTACCAGGGTTGGAGAAGGTGAAAGTTTCACAAGAAGAGGTAGATTTCGAGATCGTGATCGTGGTCGCGGACGCGGACGAGGTAGAGGTAGATATGATAGGCATAACCAGTCCAACGAGCAAAGAAACTACAAGCAGAATATTCAATGCTATAATTGCAAGGGACATGGGCACGTACAAGCCGATTGTTAGTACAAAGAACAGAAAGCCAATTATGCAGCAGAAAATGAAGAGGAAAGTAAAGAAAGTAAGCTTTTTATGGCTTATTATAGTACTAACCATCTATCTAGTAATGTGTGGTTTGTAGATAGCAGTTGTTAGAATCATATTTCGGGAACCAAAAGTATCTTTGAGAAGCTAGATGAAACACAAAAGATGAAAGTGCATCTTCGAAACAAAAAGGAAATGCAAGTCGAAGGGAAAAGTACAGACAAAATCGAGACTAGCATGGTAAAATAAAGTATCTGCACAATGTTCAATTTGTACCTGATCTTGAATATAATTTATTGAGTGTTGGACAACTATTGGCTGGTGGTTACTCCGTATTATTTGATGATGATGCTTGTGTTATCAAAGAAAAGCAATCAGGCCGTGTGATGGTAATTATCAAAATGACGCAAAACAGAATGTTCCTGCTGGAGGTTTCAAATATGGGAAGTTTTGTTCTTGCTATTGGTGGAAAAGATGACCCAAAATTATGGCATTTACGCTATGGGCATCTCAATGTTAAAGGCTTGAAATTGTTGTGTGATAAAGGTATGGTTCTTGGACAACCAAAAATTAGCTTCATTGATTTATGTGAAGGATGCGTTTAGGGAAAACAAACAAGAAATTATTTTCCTGTTGGAGAGGCTTGGAGAGCTTCAAAATGTCTTGAATTAATCCATGCTTATTTATGTGGTCTGATACAAACTAAATCTTTTGATGGTAGTCGTTATTTTTTGCTGTTTACTGACGATTTTATTCGTATGAACTGGATTTATTTTTGGAGAATAAAGCAAAAACTTTTGAAAAATTCAAACACTTCAAAGCCAAAGTTGAAAAATAAAGTGGACTTTATATCAAAGCTTTACTACTGACATCAGTGGAGAGTTCTTATCCACAAAGTTTAAAAATTTGTGTGAAGTAAATGGCATCCATCGGGAGTTAATAACTCCTTACACTCCGGAGCAAAATGGAGTGATTGAACGAAAAAATCCGACTGTTGTAGAGATGGCCAGGAGCATGTTAAAAACAAAGGGTCTTTCATATGAGTTTTAGGCTGAAGCTGTGGCAACATCTATGTATTTGCTGAACAAGTCTCCAACAAGTGCAGTTCTGAATCAAACTCCATATGAAGCTTGGTGTGGTAAGAAACCATCTGTGAGTCATTTACGAGTTTTTGGTTGTGTTGCTTATACTTTGGTAAATTCTCAAGTTCATCAAAAACTTGATAATAAATCAGAAAATTCTATTTTTATTGGCTATTGTACTCAGTCCAAAGCATACGAATTATATAATCTAGTTAGCAAGAAAGTATTTGTCAGTTGTAATGTAATTTTTAATGAAGAACAAATGTGGCCATGGAATGAAAAGTTCTCTGTAAAGGAATTCTAACAGATTTTGATGATGAAGGAGACAAGCAACAACCTGAACAAGAACCTACAAATCCAGTAGTTGAAGCTGAAATTGACTTATCGGAAGCGGTTAGTGAATCAAAAACAGAACGTAGCTGATGAAGACCTGTTTGGATGGAAGATTATGAGATAATAGGTCTTAATCAATTTGCCTCAATCACTTTTTATGCCTTGTTTGCAGAAATTGACCTATGGACGTACAAAGATGCTGTTAAAGAAGAAAAATGGCAGCAAGCTAAGCTAGAAGAAATAAAAGCCATTGAAAAGAATGACATTTAAGAGTTAGTAGAGCTTTCTAAAGGGAAAAATGCAATTGGCTTAAAGTGGGTGTTTAAAACTAAACTTGCTACTGATGGGAGTATACAAAAGAATAAAGCTCGATTTGTGGAAAAAGGTTATGCACAACAATATGGAATTGATTTCGAAGAAACCTTCTCTTTGGTAGCTCGTTTTGAAACCATAAGGATTGTTCTAGCATTGGTTGCGCAATTACAATGACCTATTTATCAATTTGATGTGAAGTCGGCATTTTTGAATGGAGAATTAAAAGAGGAAGTCTATGTAACACAACCAGAAGGTTTCTTAATTAAAGGAGAAGAAGCAAAGGTGTACAAGTTGAAAAAGGAATTGTACGAATTGAAGCAGGCTCCTCAAGTATGGCACATCAAAATTGATGGATATTTTCAAAAAAATGGCTTCATAAGAAACGAGAATGAGTCAACTTTGTACACAAAAAACGAAGGTAAAAATGATTTCATCATTGTTTGTCTTTATGTGGATGATATCATTTATACAGGCTCTCTAATTGCTGATTTTAAGTTACATATGATTGAATGAATTTGATACAAATCCACCCTTGAAAACGCATTCAAGGAAAAAATATAGAAAACGTGACAAAGAGCAACAAGCTGAAGACCAGGTCCAACTGAAACAGTTTCTTGGATTGCCATTTCCTTGATTTTCTAAGGTAGTTGGGATGACATTTCAAGATCTCCTGCATGATTCCCTCAACTGCAACACTACCTTATTATCCTTGATTTCTTCCTTTTTCTTAGCGATTTATTTAAGTTTGTTAGCAAATAATACTCTTGGATATGTACTATAAATATCTTAGGAATTGTTTTTCATAGGATGTCAGATTTTATCAATTAAAGTTATTACTTTGGAGATTTGTCCTCTCGAACTGGACTCGCCTATTAGTTGTTTTAGTGTTTAAGATTCTTGCACGCTTACAAGTAGTATTTTTCCTTATTTGCTTTATATACTCTCTTTTCATTACTGGTCTCTATCATTTTGGTATCAGAGCAGGTTGATCCACCATGGTTACTGATACAAAGGCCACCTTTGGGACTCGAATTTTCACCAAAATCTACTGTCAACACCCTTTACACGGCAGTTTCACTTAGGTCAGCTTAAGCAAGACTCAGCCCTCAACACATCTTCGAAGTGTTTACCTCGCACACACTCAAAGAAACAATACTTATGAAAGTAATAAAAGATACGGTCAAAAACCAATTTTATATACTTTCCCCTCAAAAGAATACAAAGAATGCTCTCTCTGATTAATTGAGAAGAGCAAAGCTCGAATGAGCTATATATAGGCATCCTAACTTGCCTTCAAAGTTACAATTAGAATCCCACTCAATCTGAACTGCCTAAGATCGTGCTAGGATCACGTTAGGATCACGTCTATCCATATAATATTACATCACGTTGACCAATTAGATGACACCTCTGTCTAAATAGGACTGTAACTAATAAGATAAGATAACAGCAAGATAGAGTTTACATTCAACTAGGAAACTAGCATCCTTATCCTCGAAGAACTTCACTATCTTTAGATGTTTAGTTCCACTGTAACTCGAACTCCTAGTCATCGCCACATTATCCAAGATCTCCCCATGATCTCTATCCGTTGATGATGCAACGTGATCTCGCTGAAGCCCACGTAACACATTGGCCTGATCCAATGCTTCCCACAACAAGTCTTTTAGTCATGGTCTATTCATTCGAGCATAGCTAAGTCCTTTGCTCGTCAAATCCTAGCATGGGTCAAGTCGATCTCCACAAGGACCGAGGCTTTACTAAAATTTGCACCAAGTTTGATCCCACTCGCCCACGTTTATCTTAGTATTTTCGCATGCCTCCCTCATGCGTGAATTCAGCTAACCTTCACTTAAGGCCCTCCGTAAAGGTAACTGAGAAGTGTTTCGAAACTTAGGGATCTAACAATACCGGGGCGTCATATGGAGCTTTGGACGGTTGCATGAACCCTGCCTCCAACAACTCACCAAGTTGTTTCTAAAGTTCCATTGGGGACATCCTATATAGGGCACGTATAGGTGGGATCGCTCTAGAAACCAACTCGATCCTATGATCTATCTCTCGACGAGGGGAAAGAGTTTTCGACAACTCTTTCGACATCACCTCCCGAAACTCCCTCAATAAACTTGTAACCGTATAAGAGACTTCCACCATGTAGTCTTTGCTGATCTCCCAAATGGTAGCGAGATAGGTCTCCATACCTTTTCTTCAACCCTTTCTTAATGCTCATAGCTGAAACATGCCCTACTAACATCGTAGCATTCGTCATTCCACCATCGAACCTACAACAATTCACGTAGAAGGAATTTTGTTCATTCATAAAAAACATACCTCTTAAACTCATATACAACACCACCTTTACTGCTTTAAGGAAATCAACTCCCATTATCATCTCGAAATCCTCCAATGGGGATGAAGTCCATCTTGGCATGCCAACTTCCAATGCTGTCTGGAACGTTGTAAGTAATTCTCGTAACTGTTTATGCCTTCCCGCAGGGGTTTGATTCTCATCGGGGCCTTGGACACTCTTATGCTAAACTTTCGAGCCATCCTTTCTGTTAGCAAACTATGGGTCGCACCCGTATCCACCATTGCAGTCACGTCCTTCTCTCCAACCTGTGCACTCACGTACATTAATCTATCAAAGGAAATTGACTTAATATGAACCGCATTAATCAAGGCGATTGGATTTAGCGCCACATCATCCGAAGAATCACCATCTTCTTTGGCAATCAACACATTCAACTTCTCTTTCCTTGGGCACTCTCTGGCAAAATGTGGACCACCACATAAGTAGCAAGCAATCTTGCCCTTTTTTTAGGATGTCTCCCCGTTCTTCGAGCCCTTATTCTGCTTATCCTTGCCTTTGAAATCTCCCTTCTTAAAGTCTTTATTTTCCTTCCCCTCAGCCTTTTCCTATTAGGCATGGCCTTTGTCTTTAGAAAAATTTGAGGAGCACGCCTTAGAGTCTTTCGCCATACGAAAATCCACCAAGGCATTGGTGGTTGCGATTGCACCAATCATGTCCTTCACATTCTACCTTCGTAACTCCATTTGAGCCCACGGTTGTAACCTGGATAGGAAATTGAAGAGCTTGTCCTCGTTTGACATATTCTCAATATCCAGCATTAGAGAACTAAAAGATTTCACATAATCTCTTATCGATCCATCCTGTTTGAGCCTCTTCAAGGCATCCCTGGCGAGCCAAGAGGTATTCATAGGAAGAAACTGATCCTTGAGCTCCTTCTTTATTTGCGTCCACGTTTTCATGAGAGTTCTATCCGCGTTGATCTTCGTAGAGGTCCTCGTCCTTCGTCAGAGCTTAGCATCATCAGCCAAGTACATGGTCGTCACATTGAC
>JANVCL010000004.1:565155-575464 GCA_026546855.1 Erythroxylum incrassatum | reverse complement strand
CCTTGTTTTGCAGGAACTTCACACCAAGACTCTTACGTGAGGCAACCGACTCATGGATCCAAACGGCAACGTACAGTCTAGCCAAAATCTGGCAGAACCATATAGGAATGTCCAACGTTGTATCTTGTCGCCTATGTCGGACGAGCAATTCAATGTCAATCAGCAAAGTTCGGAACTTCCAGTGACTTGCAAGGAAACTATCTTTTCTATCCAAGGATAAATTAATCAGGTTGATAAAGGAATGTGAACGCCATTTCTTTAAATCTCTGAAATTTCGGAGCAGCCATTTTAATTTTAGTAAACTCTGACTGGCAAAGATATCATCCAATGACCCTTGTGCAGACATAGATTTAATCTCCCTTCTTCTCGATGGTCGGTCGGACCTTTTTGTTTATTACAAGTACAGCTGGACTCAAGCCGAATGGAATGTATTACGAAACTTACTTGAAAACATTACATTATACCTGCTACTACTCTTAGGATGCAACAATTACTATTTTAATAACGTTAAAAGTGTAAAGTGGTAATAAAGATAACGATAATAAATTAAACTTTTTCTAAAAGCTGAGGTCTTTTTTTAAATTTTACTTCAAAATTTTATTTTTGCTCGATCTTTATTATATATTAATTTTATAATTGTCTAACTTAAATTTTTAAATCTTTTATTTTGCATTACTAGTTGAATAATATGTCAAAAATTTTACATCGGATAATTGCGAGTGCATTCAGTCATTTATAATAATGTGCAAATCTTTCCTCTTAAAATAGCCTTTGGAGTGAGTTAGGCCTTTTAATATAATATCAAATGCCATTTATCTTGATAGTTTGGGTGGTATCCAGTTCTGTCCCTTTGTTCAGTTAATATTCAGTCTTGCTTTAAGCTGAGGGAAGTGTGTTAAGAATCCCATATAAAAAATATGAGTGCATTCAATCATTTATAATCAATGTTTTAAAAATCGGACCGAACCGGTCGGTCGAACCGGTAAACCGGAGTATGAAACGGTCCGGTTTAACCTGTATTTTTTGTGAGTGATTGACTCGTTCATTTTGAGGTCGGATCGGTAAAAATCGTTGTACCGGTGAAAGAAAGAACCGGCCTGTCTATTTAAAATGCCTTGATTTTGATAATTTTAACTTAAATGAACATTATGATTAGTAATCTTTTTTTAATCTTTTTGATGAAATATGACTAATTAGCTTTATTATCTTATTTTGTGTTGTGTTTGGCGAATTTTTTTTAAAATATATATTTTAAAATTTAAAGGTTTAAGTTTACATTAAATAAATAATTAATTAAATAATATGTTTAAAAATGATCTTATATGTATAATGTATAAAATAAAAATTTATATATTTATTAATCACCGGTTCAATCACAGTTAAATTTCGATTGAACCATTAACCCTTAAATTAGTTACTTCTTCAGTTTAATCGCTAGTCCAATTTTTAAAATATTATTTATAACAATGTGCAAACCTTCTCGATTAAACTAGTAAAATTAGGCCATTCAACGAAATAGTTAATAATCCAATTTTAAAATTCAGTATTGACAGGATTTGGTACGACCAAATGGTGGCTAACTAACACGGTTCATTGACTCTTGTTTGCAGAAAAAGTGAAAGCTATCCTATCGATAGGACTTTTAAAACTTTTTTAATGCCAAGTTTGGTTTCAGAAGTTCATCATCACTCAATTTCTATTAGAATCAGTAAGAAGTTTCCCAGCTCCTGGAATTGGCCAGTAAGTCTCGTAACAGGACAAAGACTTTCCCTTGATTTGTCCTGAAGCAGCATTGTCAAGGAATCCTCCTGGAGCCAGGAAGCCTCCAGATAGGAAGTGCTGAAGAAATAGTGGTTTATATGCCTTGTTTGTCCGAAGTGGACATTGTTAAGAATGATAAAAATTTAAATTCGATTTAATTTGAAGTCAACAAGTCAAGTTAGATTTAATTAAATTCGGAATTGAAATGAGATTTAAGTACACCTTTACATCAGGCTTAAATAGAAAAAACCAATGCTTAAAAAACTGGATCAAAAGTTAAATCAATATGACAAGATGTTTAAAGTTTAAAATGCTGAACCGATATTAAATGTTTATAAAATTAATTAAAGTTGAAAAATATGAAAAATGATTGAAGAATAATATTTGTACCTATTAAAAAATTTAAAGTTTAATTGAGAAATAAGAGTGTTAAATGAAAATTAATTAGTTTGTTTTTTATAAAAACCAATTAGTTTATGAAAACTGACCGACTAATTAATAAACTGGTCAATTTTTAATAATAAAGATTATTAAACTAAATCAAAAAGTTAAAATCGAACTAAAAATATTACCGAATTCAAAATTTTTATTGTAAAATTGGCTGAATCTATTAGATTTTTAAAATATAAAAAAAGAAATTAATATAACAAATAAGATCTTTTTCAAATTATCAAATTATTTTCGAGTTTGCTACTCGAACTTTAGGGGATCGGTTTCTCCCATTGCCATTAGTCAATTATTAAAAAGATAGCGGTCATATGTAATAGTTGTTTAATAGGCCTACTTCTCATGATCAAACCAACATTTTCCAAAGTAGCCGTTACACCACCCCCTTACATCATTTAAATACTCTAACAATGAAGAATATGTCCGTTCTATAGACTCTCAAGTAATCACTTTCTGCCAAGAAATCCGTGTTTCTTTACTGTTTCTCTCATATATATGTACCTTTAACCCGCTCCTAGCTCCCAAAGTTTCCCTCTTTCTTTCTCAATATAGGAAAGAAAGAACCTTTCTTTATCAGAGAATCAAGATTCTCACAGGTTTGAACATGGTTGATCTGATGAGTCATCTGGGTGTCGAAATCAACCCCACGACGCCATTGTTAGATGTAGTATCAAGCACTTCCAGCATCAGTAGCAGCAGCAGCAGCGAAGCGAGTTATGATAGCCCACCAACTTCATTTCGATTTGAGCTCCAAGATGTGAAGTATCCATATCTAAGCAAGTCTTTATCTGGGGCTCACTCGTACCGGTCTCTTGCAGTTTTAACTGGTCATGTGGGATCGGTTTCTTGTTTGGCTCTGTGTGGAGAATTCATCTTAAGTGCGTCACAGGGCAGAGACATTATAGTCTGGCAACAGCCTGATATGAAGCTGTTCACTAAGTTTGGACAAGGTGATGGTTCAGTTAAGGCAGTTGTGGCAGTTGGAAACAGGGTCTTCACTGCTCATCAAGATAGCAGAATTCGTGTATGGAAGGTTTCAAGAAGCTCAGAGAATGTGTTTAGGCTCGTGGACACCCTTCCTACGAAAAAGGATTACTTGGGAAAGTTCATGAGGCAGAGCAATTATGTGGTGACCAGGAGACACCATAAGAAGTTGTGGATTGAGCATGCAGATAGCATTTCTTGTTTAACTTTCTATAATGGGCTGCTTTATTCTGGTTCTTGGGATAAGACACTTAAGGTGTGGAGGGTCTCCGATTTGAAGTGTTTGGAATCGATCAAGGCTCACGATGATGCCATTAATGCGTTGGTCGCATGTAAAGGAGTAATTTATTCTGCATCTGCAGATGGGAAGATCAAAGCTTGGGGAAGGGAAGGAAAGAATTCCCATTCTTTGAAGGGGATTTTGGAGGGTCACAAGGATGTTTCCCTGAACTCAGTGGTGGTTTCTGAAGATGGAAAATGGGTCTATGGAGGTGGATCAGATGGATATGTGATGGGTTGGGAAGGAAGCTGCGATTTTGTGAGTTGGAAGTTAGTGAGTGAGACCAAGGCACATCAGGTTGCTGTTCTATGCATGTCTCTGATGGGTGAGTTTCTGTGCAGTGGATCAGCTGATAAGAGTATTGGGATCTGGAAGAGAGAAGCTTTTGGCAAGCTTTGTAAAGTAGGTGCCATTAATGGACATGAAGGTCCTGTCAAGTGTCTTCAAGCGTCACCTTGTAGTGTTGGTGGAGGTTTCTTGCTCTATAGTGGTGGTCTTGACAAGAGTTTAAGAGTTTGGTGGGTGCCCAAGGACTCACCAGACACAAAGGACAAGTCTTCGATACAGAGTATAGAGGATAAACCATAAATTCGTGTTAGTTCAGGTTGTCTAAATCTTGAAGATGAAGCACTGGTTCCCTTTTATTTGTGTCTGCAGTGCTTCCAAGTTGGTGTTCTAGTCTATAGTTAGTTCATACTCGAGATCGTAGGGAAAAAAAAGGGTTACACTCAAAATAGTTTCCTATTTCTTTTTCACTGTTTTGTTTTTCCTCAAGATTTTGATCTCCTGTTGTTTATGTTTCTGTGAGGTTTCAGGTTTTTGTGAAATACTTTTTGGCTTCTGATTGTGAATTGTAATTAGTGTGTAAAGGAAATCAATATATAAAATAAGTTCATGGATTTGGCACTTAAACAAGTAGATCTTCTCTTGTTCATTGGAATTTATAATCCTGACTTGGATTCTGTAACTTTGGACAATGTCCCTGGAACATGGCAATGCTGCGTATAAACCTGACATTGCCAGCCCACCGTGGCCCCAGGACAGGTAATATTCTAGGATGCTCATTCGAGGACCAACTTTATCTAAAGTTGCCTCAAGGTTGGAGGCCGCTTCTCAGGTGTCGGATAGCTTACTTTCTGCGTACTCGAAAAGTAGCGACTATGTATTCTACTATACGTATAACTTTATCTAAAGTTTCTTTTAGGTAAAAAGCCAATGAAAATTCCATGATTTGGGTCGTTTGGTTAGCTCTCTTTTCTGTTCTTTAATCTTTGTGCAATCTAAGTTTATGTATATATATCTATCCTCGAATGTAACGTTAAAAATTGCTACTTAACTCGTTCCTAAACTTACCTACCTTCCATGGCGGAGAACCTGCAGTTGAAGAGATCTTACAGGAACTGATATTTCAGAACAGAACATCCTGCTGTTACGTACAGGCTATAGAGTAGATGAGAAGTCTTTATCCTCCCAACAGCTGTCAAAATATGCATGAATTCTTAAAGATTCTACAATGGAATCTGCCTCTCAGAGACTTGAAGAAGCCTAACTTTATCTTTGAGGCTCAGACATTGGACCACGTGTTATCCTATAACTGCAGGGAAACGAGAAGTGTAAGGTTAAGTTCTTTGGCTCAGCTTAAAGCAACCAATTGAGCCACACTGGTTTGCAAGTCTTTTTGAGCCTTGTATTATTAAAACTAATTTCGTTTGATTCATGTGAAAGGAAACAAGATGCCATAGGAGTTGCAGGTAGGGCTTCTTTAGGAGTAGTTTAAGACTTCTTTTTCAGCACTTCAGTTTGTACAACTAATCACATTCCTGTTGGGTCACTTTTTTCCGAAGATTTGAATGAAATGTACTCACTCATTAACATGTAATGAGGAACAAAAGTGAGACAAACAATTTCAAGTTTGTTCAGGTTCAAGAATTCAAATTCAAACTCCCTAATTCAGACCTACGCTGATCCGATCTATTGTCATTCTTAGTTAAAGAAACAAACTGTTGGTACTAGCTTTCACACAGTTAATAGCAACTAAACCTGACTCTCGTGCCATAACAAAAATATAAACCCATGTAATAATATAGTTTCAGTAAACATACAAGAAAAGCTGTTATGAAAATACAGGCTCCAAGTATATAAACCCATGTAATAATATAGTTTCAGTAAAACATACAAGAAAGGCTGTTACGAAAATACAGGCTCTTAAGTATACATCGGACCTCCTATATAAATCAATTAAACCTGTCGAAGTTTACATCACAGTAATCCAGTATAGAAACGAGAAAGACCCTGAGATTTAAGGATTTTCAGATCCATATCATGGTGATGGTAAAACCATAAAATACTATGGCTGCGGGAGTCATCGTTGCCTCCATGCTCTGACATGACAATCTCAAGGCATTTCTCAAACTTCAACGACATAGTCCATTGGTTAGTAGCATTCATAGTTTCAGTCACTTTGCCAGTCTGATGAATCATAAGTCCAGTTTCAGCAGTCTTCTAGCATAGGACACGAGATCTGCATGACAAGTTACACTTGCTCGTAGAAAAGGACATAGGCCTGCTCATGCAACACCTTGTTCATTCCAATTGGAGTCACAGATACATCATCAAAACGTAGCCACAGGCCATTAGGGTAGCGAGCATCAGCAGTGTAATGACCTTTTGATGGGTCCCTTCCATGGTGTGTAATTGTAGCAACAAGCTCATACTTTCGACCCTAAAAACCATTGGACGATCATGTAAAGTGTTCAGACCATCAAAGAAGTAAGAACCTGACTATTCCGATACCAAAGTAGAATCAGTTAAGTGATAGAAAAAGTCTAACAACCTAAGGATGAGGTAAAAATTGGATACCAGTAACTATTATCTGTTAATCAAGAGATTTTTAAAGATGTTAAGTAACAATTACTACCTCAGTTGATGGATAAAATAGTAGTTCGCGACCCAACACCAACTCAAGTGGAAAATGCACCGGTTTATGCAACTTGGCACTCCCATGGGTTCCATAACTGAACCGCATCAGGTGTAATATCATTATCTTCGAAAGAGTTTGTATTTTCACAGATTTCCTGGCACTCACCACTCCAGCCTGCAAGTAAATGTGAGCTGATATAAGGTAGAAATTCATTCAATCATCACAATCATATTCATCTTCACCATGTGTAGTCACCTTCTTAACCAGCCAAGGAAGATTGCCCTGTTAACAACAGAAAGTAGGACTGCCAGAGTCTAGTAAAAAATCAATTAAGTACGTATAGTACCTTCCCACTGGCTGATGTGTGGTATCCTTCAAGATCTTCTGGTGCAGAAAACAAACGAAGAGCATCCTCAATACCACGAACAACATCAGGGCATATATCAAGGTGCAGTAAGAGATACGGTTGAACAGTGGCAGAAGCTTTGTTCCCTGTTTAAACAGAGCAAAGATAAGGTAGACCATACTAATAAAAATAATATAATTGACACAATAAATAGGTAAAAGCACATTCAATTAAGGTTTTCTGCCCAATTTGGAATGAGTATGGAAGAAGGTAGAAAAAAGTACCTCTTGCCTTCACCACACTTCTCATTTGTCCTCCAAAAATATCACTAAGCCCAGAAGGTATGAAGCTTTGGGTCCTAGTAACTGCTGATGTGTTCTTTGGGCCAACTGTCTCCCATTCATCATCTTCAGTAGAAGAAATTAGCAAAGATTTAGCACCAGTGGACTGTCCTTCCAGCTTAAGTAATTCTTCATGCATTCGGTCCATGATGAAGCTCAAGAACTCCTGAGCATCTTCCTGCCTGAAACCAAAATTCACAAGCCAATTAACCATATAAGCACCATGGTGGACAAACAAATGACGGCGATGAATGCCAAAAGGCATGGACCAACAACCCTCAGCTCATATCAGACATTTTTTCATCCTTCTTATCAAGGATGGAAATAGAAATCTCATTTAAACCTAACAGATCCATAATTTCACCACTTTTCTCATGTACTAAAAAAATTTCAAGATGAAGTTACAAACTGATAACTGACGTCATGCAGAAAATAAATACAGTTTCCAAAAGGATATGCTCTAAACAGCTAATAGCTACTAGCAGAACAAATACAAGACGGAAGGGATACTTGCAATAACAGATGCACAAACCTTGGCCGTCCTGATACACTTTCTGGTACATCTGGAGTAAAATTTTTAAGAACAGCTTCAAACATGGTAGGAGTAACAGGCCTTCCCGTCAAAACAACGGTAGTGTCTTTTTTCATGATTGAACTGCTAGGCATTTCGAAATCAGCAAGAAACTCCGTAAATGCAGTTAATGTGGGAAATCCAACCTAGTGAATCATGATTTGACAATAACATGTCTTCCATAAGTATAAAAATATTGCCAAATATGCAAAGCAATAATTAAAAAAAGACATCACTTGATGCTTTTGTTAGGTACTTTTAAAATACAACAACAAGATATCATAAATACTGACAGAGCATTTAGAAAACGTCATGTATACCTTAGGAAGGTTCCGAACTCTAACTTTCTGTAAGAGTTCAACAAATGGGGAACAAGATAATAGAGCCTGAACGGTTGCATTGAGAAAGCACAAATTCCCTGAATTAACTAAGCCACGTGGTAGAAAGTTTCTAACTGGTATAACAGACCCATTTGCTGATACTTTGATGTCTTCTATTGTTCTATGCACTGAATAGTCCTGGATACTGCCATTCTGATCAGGACCCTTCACTCCTCTACTATCAAGTTCATTAAAGTTTGAACTTGCATATTGATTTGATGGACCATCTTCATTCTTGCACAAGTGCAAGTCGTTTAAGCCGATACTCTCTGGTTTTAAGTCTTTCACACCATTACTAAGGGGATAAGTACTAGGTTTGCTGTAAATGCGTTCGTTTACTTTTGGACTTCCCAACACTCTAGGAACATCATCTGCTACTTTAACTATCTTCACACCTTTCTCATTCTCAAATGGATTTGTAATCTGAAAACTTATTGGTTCATTTCCAGAACTCAGCTTCCCACTCAATTCACAACCAAAGTTACCAAAAGTTATTCCAGTGTCAACACTTAAAGATCCGAATCGCAATGCTTTCTTTTCTTCAGGCTTTTTATCATTACCAGATGACTGCTTTTTCAGCAATGACTTGGTTTCATCTTCAGTGAATGACCCAAATACTAATACCTGCTGTAGATAGAGAAAACTTGTGAATTGCAAAGTGGGATAACAAGAAAAAAATAAAAATTTGAAAAAAAAAGCAATACAAGCAAGTTCCAGCAACTCACAGTTAATAGATCAAAGTAAAATCTCTAATTAGGTAGTAAATACAAACAATTCAACCAGTCACACTAGAAGATAGTATACACCATGCAATTGCAAGCCAGAAGCCATAACTATGTAATGAGCAAAGCTTCAGTCTTTTTGCAGAACGGGAAAACGAGCAGTTTCTGAGTTTCCGGCTTCCTGTCCAAGACCCTACTGGCTATACGGTTTCCAATAACTAAATATAATTCAAAACCTTTTACATGCTCTTTTTCTCAAACACAAACGTAAAAAAATCTAGAAATACTAGAAAAGCAAAAACTTGACAATTCTTGCAAAAGGAAGCAAATCCGAAAACTTGTCTGCACAAAATCGGAAGAAAAATTACGATAAAGACTTTAGCTTTCTACCAACAACGTAAACCCAAAGAAGCAATCAACAAGACCTTTCAAAGTCTCATACACGAATTACAACAGCTAAAAAGAAAAAAAGAGAAACCCACCTTAGAACCGCTCATGCTGTGTAAACGTCCAATGCACAAGAACCGAACCCCAATGCTCGAGAACTGCTATCTTCTTTCAGACAGAGAAAAGATGGAGAGGAAACAAACACAAGATGAGGTATGGAAGTTAGGGAATGAGACCACTTCCGCTCTGAACAACAAGGACCAGAGGAAACAAAAGCGTCGATCGAAGACATGAAATAAGAGGAACTGTCTTTGATTGGTTCAATCGGAGAGAGCATTTAACAATGGAACCCTCTCCTAAGAAACACTCCCCTTGGAGACGGAGCATAGATTGGGGGCTTGGACTCTTTTTTCTGGTCGGTTATGGCTTTAGGGTTAGGTTTTATTTACCACCGAGAAATTGTGCTGTGTTGTGTCTGGTAACGACGTCGTTACGGTCTCCATGTGAAGTAGTTTAATTGGTTCAAACAACAGACGCCATCAAAATCCTAGGTAGATGTCAGTTTAAGTACGACGTTAAGCAACTCGAACTCAAATTAACTCATTGATGTTTTTTTTTAAATTATTGAAGTATTTAATTATTCTATGATTTTAGTTTTTATTTTATTTTTAAATAAAATTATATATTTAGAGTTTTATAGAGATAGTAATGATTTTGGTTTGACCCGACGCTTTGTACAGAAAAAGCGATATCATTTTAAAGAATTCAACTAAACGATAACGTTTTGAGAAAAGAGGTTTAAGTGGTTGGCCGTCCTTAGTTGACCACATAGACTCGTGTCTGATTGGTTCTATTTTTATTTATTTTTGTATTGTTTTGCTTTCAATTTTTTGTTTATATTTTTTCAAATAAAAATATAGTTATATTTTTATAACTAATAATAATTATATATTAGATAAAACTTTAAGATAAATTATAATTAAATAATAAATTTATTTAATATTTTATTTAATATTTATCAACACATTATTAATAAATTATGTTATTTTAATAAAATAAATAATTCATAAATTAAAATTTTATTTATAAATTAATATCTATTTGAAATATATTTTAATTATTAAATCAAATTTTATTTGAATATTTATATATTTTAAATTTAATTATATT
>JANVCL010000004.1:553217-565055 GCA_026546855.1 Erythroxylum incrassatum | reverse complement strand
ATCATCATCATCATCATCATCATCATCATCATCATTATTATTATTATTATTATTATTATTATTATTATTATTATTATCTTTTTCTTCTTCATCATCTTCTTCTTATTATTGTTAATTTTATTTTTATTATTTTATCATTTTATTATTTTATTAATTTTTTTCTTCTTGTTATTATTATTGGAGCATTCTTCAATCTTTTATTAGTGACCATGAAATTGGTGGTCTAAGAAAGATGGTTGCATTTTTAGAGGAATAAATTGTAGAATAACTTTTAAGCCTATATTTAAGTAGGAAATGCTCTGCATCAAGTTTTCTTCCAATCATTTTTCTATGCCCACCATTTGCGACCTTTAACTTAGGATATTTGCTTTAGATCAATTCTCCAATATTCTATTGCCCATAACAGAAGCATTGTTTCATATGTTATGCAGTATATAAACTTCAAATCTTTTGTCATCAAATCTATAGTTGGATTGAGACTTAGGCTATTCTGGTATGAATGATAAACCAAACCTAGCAATTGTAATTATTAAAATAAATAAGAAAATTATTCATATACTTTGTTTTACAACATTAACAAATACATAAGAAAAAACAAATATATAGAGTTTGGACAACCATCTCTCATACTAAATTTTATTCTCCATTATTTTTCGAACCTTAATTAGCTCTTCATCAGTTGCAACAACTGCTTCAAAGATAGTCTTGTCATCTCCAATCACCTCTTGTTCAACTAAAAGAATATTAATATTTTTAGGTATAAGAATCTTCCTCCAGGTAAGGAGCTTTAATAATGTAGATTTTCCCTTTCCAATGGGTCTAACCAAACCATATCTCTTCCTATGTGATATCTTCACTGATGCATTCTTCGAAAGTTGCTTACCTCATGTTGAGACAGAAGTTTTCTATTGCTATATCTTTGACATTAGCATCAGCTTCATCATTGCCTTCTAGTACTGAAGTCCGACTACCAACAACAACAAAAAAGCATCATGATCATCCCTTTAAAGCCTCTTGTTTGGCATGTTCTATAGCATAGACAACAAGTAAATCCTTCTTTTCCCTTTAAAATATGATTATACAATGTAAAATGACTTAAAATCATGCACAACGCAGTAAAAATTTTATTTAAAAGAACTTAAATGACCAATAATTGAACTTAAACAAAATGAAATTTGCAATCTTAAAATTCCCAAAGCATAATAGGACAAATTCTAGTATCTCAACCTCAAAGTGCCAGAAATTACACTTAACATAACAAAAATACTAACCCATAGAATCATCGTCAACAAACTATTGGAATATCCCCTATCATTCCCTAACCTAGAACAAACTTGCAAGTCCTAAAAGCTAACCCACCATTGGATCGCAACAAAGCCACTTAAGTTCAATTGAGATCTTAGAGACTTTGCCACAAGATTCAGATCTTAAAAAACCCAATTGTCACATAATGATTCAGAAACTATGTCGTAAGATTCTAAATCGAAGCTTGCACTAAATACATTTTAATAGAGTTTATCAAATACAGACAAAAAATCAGCAATCCGCATAACATAAATCATTAACAGAAAGAGAACGAGATCTATAACTCCAAAGTAGAAAGTTCACACACACATAAACAAACGATTGCAAAAACCCACATAATTCGATAGTGCAACGCGGAATGGGAGAGGCTTACTTGCTTCAGGGAGGAGGAAACCTAGAAGACAACGACAAACGAGGAGAGGCTGTTGAAGAAGGGCAAACGTATGGCTTTTACTTTAGGTGTTGGATCCTCTGCTATTTATTCACTCAATTTCCTTTCTTGTTTTCTCTTTGAGCTAGTTCATGTGGTTTTTGGATATGCAAATTAAGGAATTAGACATGCAGTGGAAAGAGTGAACGAGAGGGACCTACACTTATCCAAAAGTTAGAAAGACACTGACAATCGAAGGTTGGGTAGGAATAGGTGCTTGAAGAAGGAGATGGAAGAGACGAGCCTTCTCGAATTGCCCAAAATAAGCTAGAGAAGATAAGGATACTTTTGTCCTCAATTCGTAATATTCATTTCAGACGCAAGCGGAATAGATATAGACATAGGTAGTGTAACACCCCATGTTAGGGGTTAGAAAAATTGAGGAATTTTAGTGCATTGTATTTCGACATGTACAAATAAATTGTGCATGCATTCATTTACATTTTTCGGGTAAAGTGGATTTATAAATGGGATTAAATTGTGAAAAAATTATTTGGAGACAATTGGTATTATTTTGAAATTTTTGGAAAAAGAGAAATTTTTCTGAAAAATTTGGGATATTAAGAAAAATAGACAAATGACATTATGACATTTGACATCATTCATTGTGTGACAAATAGCCTAACATGTTATAGACATGTGGCAGCTTGCATGAAAGGCAGATGGGAGTCATGAATGGAGCCATGTGTCAATATGATAACAACACACGTGAGTACTTGTATTAGAGGGGAAAAAATCACTAGAGCCTTCTTCGAATTATGATAGTGTTTTTTGAAAGTCACCAAACCTTCATCATCGATTATTGTTGTTGATTTTTAAGTTAGTGTTAACCTTTGTAAACAAAATTATTTAGTCCAGCTAAGATTTTTGTTTCTCGTTGGTTTTGCTTCTTCAACCTTCCACCGAACCCTGTTCTTCACCTTCACTATCAAAGAATTTATAGGAAAATCAGGTAAGGGATATTTTTAACTCTCTGAGTTCAGTGAATGATTCTAATGATGTGTTAATGTTGGAAATGAATTCATGCGTGAGTTGGATGATGTTTTATGTTGAAAATATATAAATGCATGAGAAGTTTATGCAATGTGGTCTTGATGAATGGATTCACTAAATGACTTGAGTCAATAAAGATAGCAGTTAGAGTATCTGAAATTGAATATGAGATTACTGGGTGTTGGGTAATTTGAAAAGAAAATGAAGAAAATGGAACAAATGGAGTAAGAATAAAAAAACAATAGAGAGAGAAAGTCCAATTAGAAGGATTTCATTTCTGTGAAAGTTCACTGCGACCAACTCTCCATGGTTTGTCGCGGCCAACTTGAAGGACTTGGCTAGGATTCCTTTCGGGTAAAGTTTGTCACAGCCAACTCTAAGTTTCGCCCCGTCGGACTTGTGAGAGTTTTGCGAGAATTCCTCTTTAGAGGAGTTCACCGCAACGAATTTTTGGCTTCGCCGCAACGAACTTTTCTTTATACTAAACATGATTCGGTATTTTAGGCATAAATTTCTCTATAGTTATCCGAATGAAGTGATTTTTAATTTGGAGAAAATTAGAGACATAGGGCTACAAATTTTCTGAAGAGATTGAATTCTAATTCTGCCTCTAAAAATTTCAGAATCTGATTAAAAGTTGAGATAAGAATTATGTTGAAGCTTAAGAACAGTCTGAAATCTTTTGAGCATAACTCTCAGTATTCCAAACCAAATTGGATGAGCTTGGCATCATTGGGAACTTAAGACAAAGAAGGAAAAATTTATAGAAGGAACTATTAACTAATTACCTCATCTTCCTGATGAGAGTAATTGAGCAAAGTGGACCGAAAGTTGGTTGTGAAACAAATTTGGATTGAGAAATTTAGTATGGTTTCACATGATTGATAATGTGACAAGAGTAAGGATTAAAAACCTTGGAATTTATCATGAACGTGCATCATCATATTCAGCATACATGAATGTGCATTAATGAATTCTTATTCATACACAATAGTGATATGTGTTGGTACTAAATGTTTAAAAGGAACCCACAGAGCGATCGATTTCAGATATTGTCGGGACTTTGAGGCAATAAGCAATAAGGAAGCTTACGTAAGTAATTTAGACGGTAATTTTTGTAAGTAATTTAGATGGTCAAATTTGATAGTTTTTCTTTGACTGTTTTGTTTGCTGTTGATTTGAACATTGAATGATTTGCAAAGCTGTAAGTATGTGATATGCTTGAATACATAGTATGAAAATATTGATTGATATGTAAATTGAATTTCAGACATTTCTGTTTTTGAATATGTTAATACCTAGTTGTGGGTAAATAGGCATGCCTAGAAGGGTCTGCAGTTGCTTCTGGACACTTTGGTGTCGAGGCTTCGGTCTCTTCTGAACACTTTAGTGTCGAGACTTCGGTCTCTTCTGTTTAGTGATGCTAATCATAGTATCTTTTGTATAAGTCCCATCACCCGCTTCTGTTTATAGATTTACAGTCTAACTCGTTGTGTTTTGATCTCTGATAAGTTTTGATAGGAAATAAATCATATTTTGATCTGATGGGTTAACACCCTATTGTGAAAAATCAGTTCTATATTCTGTATGTTATGTTCTACTGTTGAATATGACTGTTAGCATGCGAGGTATTTTCCTTAATAATTGTTAATCTGTTCTGAATTTCAGTATCTGTTGTTGAATCATAGTTAGTTATTACTCACTAAGCTATATGCTTAGCATGGTAGATTTACCATGTGTAAGTTCAGAGAAAAGGACTTAAGGACTGGGATAAGTCAATCACAATGGCCAAAAGAGTTTGAGTTTTGTATTGCTCAAAATATATTTTGAGTTTGTTTTGGGCTTGTGTATGAATTTGGATTTCTGTTTGAATGATTATAATAACCTTAATTCAGGCGGGTTTATGAAATTATGATATGTATTGTATGTTCGTTTGAGATTTTGGAAATACATATGTGAAATGTTTTGTATGTTTTGAAAATGTATATTTTTGAATGCTATGCTTCCGCAAATTGTTTTGGTTTATTTATACTGTCTTGTGTGGTAACTACATATCTTCCCAAGGGTTATTAGGGCATCATAGGTAGGGTTGACTTTAGTTATTCTACAAATACAAGGAATATCTAAATGTGGGATTAGTTATTCTGTATGTTATTTTTTAACTAAACAATGAAATAACTATTCATTAGGAATACATCAGTAATAAAATAGCTATTCCACTCAATCAAACATGGCATAATTAGGGTTTAAAGGGATCAATTAGTCCTATGAGTTGCACGGCAGTGATTAAAAGTTTAAAGGTTAAATTACTATTAGATGGTCATAAAATTAACATACATTTGAATAAATTTAAAAATTTTAAAATAAGATTAAAGAATAAGATTATTCTATTTCATTGGAAAAATTAAAAATTAATTTAAAAAGAAAATTATTAAATGAAAACTAATTGGTTTATTCTAGTTAACAAATTTGGTTAATTTAAAAAATCAACTAAATTTTAATAACAAGGGTTGTTAAAGTAAATTAAATAAAAAACGACTGATTCAATATTTTTACAGTTAAATCAATTTAATCAATTCAATTTTTTAATCATTAATTAAATCTTAAATTTGTAAATTTAAAAGACTTAAAATGACATAATTGATAAAAATTTAAAATCTTTTTGAGATATTGACAAAAAATAAATGTTATCAAATTTCTTAATATAAAGTATATTATCATAGATTAATATATTGTTGCAAACTTAAGTCGGAAATAAACTATATTTAATTTTGATTATGTTTATTTTATTTTAATGTGTTATATATTTATTAATAAATATAAACTTAAAATTTATCATTCTAAAAATAAATAAATATTTATTTATTTATTAAAAACATGTTTTAATTTTAAAATAAAATTTATAATTTAAATCCATTTTATTTAACTAAAAATATTTTTGAAAGTTTTAAAATTAATTACTTTAATGATTCAAATTTTAAATATATTTCTAAAATAATTATTAAATCTAATAATGATTTTACTTTTTAAAATTTAAATTTAAACCAAATAAGAAATAAATAATTAAATTATAATAATCATAATTTTAATTAATATTCAATAACTAGTTCATACTTATTTCGTATAAACTGTATAAAAAAACACTATAATTTTAAAATTCCAAAATCAAAATACAAATACAAATCATATAAACTCAACGATATGAGTATCATTCCGTTTCAGCCGGCGAGTGTCGTACCGGCTAGAAAACAGTACTTAAATCGTTGTACTATATCGGCCTAAGATATCAATCTCTACTCAAAATATCGTATTTATGGGGGTGAATATGAAATTTTTAGAAAATTGTGGATTTATTTTCAAGAAAAAACTAACTACTAGCCCAAGCCGTCGTCCTCCTTCCAGAATGTCTCTTTTTTTATACCAAGCAAGTCGCCCCCTCACTCTCTCCTTAGTCTCTCCTTCATTGTTCATCCAGTTGCTGTCCACCGTCGACAACAGGCTCTTCACTCAGTCTCTCCTTCATCAGCTGCTCTCCAACTTCTCGGGCTCGCACGTACTGCCAGCAGCTTCAGCCTCAGCACCTAGCAGCTCCACCAAGGCGTCACCAGCCAGCTCCTCCTCGCCAAGTCTCCCTCTCCAGTCTCCCCACAGGGCTGCAACCTGCCAGTTTGCAATTGCATATGAGTTTTATTTGTGTGTATCACTATATTGTGAATGGCCGTTTAGTTCTATTTCCGATTTTTCGCTGTAGGTTTTAGTTTTTATTTTGCTTCTTAAAAAAAAATTTAGTTGTTAATATTAATATAATTATATTTATGGCTGGTAATATTTACATATTACATATAATTTAAAAATAAATTATTTTTAAATAAATAAATTTATTTAATCTTTTATATAATATTTATTAACAAATTATTAACAAAATTATATTATTTTAATAAAATAAATAATTTAAAAACTAATATTTATTGAAAATATATTTTAATTATTAAATCAAATTTTATTTGAATATTTATATATTTTAAATTTAATTATATTCATTAATAATTATTAAAATTTAATTACATATAATTTAATTACAAAATTAAATAAAATAAAATTATTCATAATTTTTATTGATAATTAATTTTAATATATATTTAAATGATAATAAATCATATTATGAAAAAAATAGAAACAGAAAATAAAAATTACTTGTTATGGTTTTCATAATTTTTGAAAACGGGAAAAAACTAAAACAAAAATCAGAAACTAAAAACTCAAACAAACAGTTGTTTTTATTGAATTTGAAAATAAAAACAAAAATAGAAACAAACACCCCTAATTGGATTGACCAATGTACAATTAGTCTGATCAAAAGTGTCATTTCCTTTTTTAATTATTGTGTTTAGTATTTTAATTTTAATTTCTAGTTTTCTTCTCCTAATTTATATAGTCACTAAATATTCTAAATACATATAAAATTCTAATTATCAAAATAAAAAATAATAATTTTTTTTTATATAACATAAAAATGCAATAAGTTCATAAAGTGTTTATGTTTTTAGGCATCAAAATTTTATTCCAAAAGCTTTTTTTTAAGAGAATAGCAAATAGGTAAATTGACTTTGTGTAATTCTCAAGAGAATAGCACATAGGTTAATAAAAAGAATATTCAATACAAGAAAGAAAGAGGCCTAATAAGGCACTCAAAAACAATATACAAATAAAGCAAATAACCAAAGCCCACTCTCAAACACAAAAAAAAAACAAATTAAGTGGGAAGTCTCTATATATGCCATTGAAGATCAAGTATTTGAAGAAGAGTCTCAAGGTCGAGAAGTCGAGAAGGGATGAGCTTAATGATATTCTTAATAATGTTATTGGGCGATCGATGTTGCCTATTGAAAATGCGGTTATTCCTCTTATACCAAAGAATGTAAACAGTAGCAGAAAGAACTAGTTGTAATAGTATGTGTCGAAAATCCTTCCGTCGGCAAAGATGAGTGCAAGCCCACTAAAAAATGAGAACCCAAGAAGTCGAAGGCTAAGCGGTGTTTATTCCGAAATCACCCTTGTATTAAAAGAGATAACCACATATTAATACTTAAAATAATGTGAATAACTGAAATTTTAGTTCATCTTAACATAAATAAAGTGTAATTAACTGACTTTTCTATCAGAATTTTTATTTAAAAATTTTTATTTGATTTTCTATAATATTAATTATCATATAAAAGAGAAATAATAAGAATTCTCAAATCCATATAAAATAGAACAGCTTCATTTTAATAAGTGATACGACGACGTTTAATTAGTTGTATCACATAAAACAAGCCCAATGGGCTTAATAATGACTTAACACCATCCCTTAAGTTACACGAAACGTTTCAAAACGCCAACACTTGATGAATTACTCATTTGGCTCTTTTCCTCTTCGTGAAAACCGTCTACCACATTCATTTACACTCCGACTCGACTCGACTCGACTGGCCAATCGACCACAATGCCCAGCCACCACCACCACCTCCACGCGGCTCTCCGGCCGTCTCCGTTGCCGCCGTCTTCCTCTACGCATTCCTTCGCCTCCAAAATCATCGCTCTCCTGACTCTCCTCCCTCTATCTCTCGCCGCTTTGGCGTTTGTTCTTCAGTGGAAGGGCGATCGAGGCCTCACGGACCCCACCGCCGCACACGCCCGGTGGGCGCCACGTGGCTCCCATAATCACGAGATCTTTCCTGGCATGGAATCGTCTTCTTCGGTTCTCTCCACTAAGCCTCAACATTCCTCCGATTGTTCTAGTCTTGTCCGAAGCGGATCTCCTTCTTTTCCCTATTTTCGTGATTGGAAATTCGATTACGATTCCAATTTGCGCCCAAAGGTACACGTGCATTTTCTTTCGTCGCCTTATCATTTAGGGTATGTCGTTCTGAATTCGGATTTATAACGGTCGTATGTTTATTTGGTTCTGGACTAGATCTGTTTCCCTAAAGATTTTTACTTTGGGGTTTATGGTTTTCAGTCATGTGTGTTGCTTAGCGTTGACTAGTTACAAGAATTGATCTTTTTATTTCTTGTTTGTTTTGACAAGAGTTAATAAATGACAACTTGGCTTAATTCTTATTTTCGGATTTTGAATTTGATCCTGTTCTATTAGTGGGGAATTTTGAAGTTTATCTATCTTCTTTGTGTGATCTGTAATATCTTTTCTTTTAGGGGAAAATGAAACGCAATATTAGTTTTGCCATTTGGCTTATCCCTTAGTTGTGTTGCTCAACTTGCAGATCTGCATAACAACAAGTACATCTGCTGGCTTAAATCAGATACTACCGTGGTTGTATTTTCATAAGGTTATAGGTGTGTCAACCTTTTTCCTTTTTGTGGAAGGAAAGGCGGCGTCACCTGATGTATCCGAAGTCCTTCAATCTATTCCTGTGAGTTAATATGGTCTTTCTAGCTGTTGGAATTGCATTTTTTTCTAGTCATTTATCTCAAAGATTTTGTCGTCGTTTTAGGGAGTGAAGGTAATTTATAGAACAAAAGAGCTAGAGGAGCAGCAGGCTAGAAGGTCAGCTACTGTTTTCTTTATGTGTTACATTCTACATCAGATCTTAAAACGTTTCTTATATGTTCATTGAAGAATTTGTTTGACTTATTCTTTTGTCTTTTCTTTATCTACCTGATCCCTCCTTCAGCCGCATCTGGAATGAGACATGGTTATCGAGTTTCTTTTATAAACCATGCAATTATGAGCTTTTTGTGAAGCAATCTCTCAACATGGAAATGGCTATTGTTATGGCAAGGGTATGCACAATCAGCAACCTTCTTTTTAAATACTATATTCCTTTGTTGATCTTGAATGGTCCATCTACTGACATAACTAGTTTCAAACTGCACTCCTCAAAATTTTAGGATGCAGGTATGGACTGGATACTTCATCTTGATACTGATGAACTGATGCATCCGGCTGGTGCCAGTGAATATTCTCTGCGGCAGTTGCTGCTTGAAATTCCAGGAAATGTGGACATGGTCATATTTCCAAATTATGTGAGTGACGCTATTATATTAACTTTACATGTAGTTAACAGATTTGATCTTATATAGATTTTAGGTTATCCTCTTTGTTCAGTTAACATTGTTGTTTTCTTTTCCAGGAGAGTAGTGTTGAACGTGATGACATCAAGGATCCTTTCAGTGAGGTAAATCTCTTTAATAAGCAAATTGTAATGCTTTTGATTTAATTTAGTAATTGTAATTATTTTTGGCATCCATTTTTAAAGATAAAATCAGTACCTACTTGTTTGATTCTTCTTTTTTTGTTTACGCAAACAGGTGTCTATGTTCAAGAAGAATTATGACCATCTACCAAAGGATTCATATTTTGGTATGTATAAAGAATCTACTCGTGGAAATCCAAATTACTTCTTAACATATGGAAACGGGAAATCAGCTGCTCGAATTCAAGAACATCTTCGTCCCAATGGTGCACACAGATGGCACAATTATATGAAAACCCCAAAGTATGTAACTGATCATACTTTTTTAGATTATTTAGTGCTTGAATAGAAAATATAATATATTGATTTAAGAAATACCTCCAGTAGTATGTGTGTAAATTTTATTTTTGTTTTCATTTTTACTAATGCTAATAATTACTTTCAATACAACCTTTCAAAGTGTTACAGGCGATTCATATTTTAAACTGATGTTATTCCTCATTAAATTGTGATAGTGAGGTGAAGCTGGACGAGGCTGCTGTTTTACATTATACATATTCTAAATTCTCAGACTTGACTTCTAGACGTGATCGATGTGGCTGCAAGCCTACAAAGGAGGATGTCAAAAGATGTTTTATGCTGGAATTTGATAGGGCTGTGAGTTCAGTTTCTCTATTTATGCTATTTGACACTATAATTTTAAATTCAATAATCTAAGTTGTTAGATAATAAAAATTTCCCAAAGTTTTCTATGAATAATGAATTGTTTTGACGTTACTTTTCTCCTAATGTTTGGTGTTATGAATTGTAGGCATTCATAATTGCATCAACTGCAACCGAGGAGGAAATGAAAAACTGGTAAGCATATGATTGTACAAAATTGATCTTTCTTGGGATTTGCGTTTATGTTGGAATTGTAGGAAAATATATCGTCTCATCATTCTCATTTATTCTTCCAAAAAAAGTGATGGTATTTTGGAGTCTGCTTTCAGGTACCATGAACATGTTGTGTGGGGTGACAAAGAGCTAAAGTTGAAACTTCTGAGGAAAGGCATTTTAACTCGGATATATTCTCCCATGGTAAGCAAAAGTGAATTTCTTTGGAACTGATTTGACTAGGAAATGTGTTATCCAAAGATCTAAATTGAAGGGATGAAATGTCACGAAATAGTCAGATTCATTATTAGTAATCGACATGGTAATTTGGTGATAAGGAGTTAATTGGCTTATGACTTCCATAAAGTGAAGAAATATTCTGTAAAATTTAAAGAAATGTAAAGAAAGGGAATTTGCAGTGTAAGAATCAATGAAACGAGAAGAAAAATATCTAGTTTCATATTTGTCATTTCTATGTACATCTCTAGCAAATTAAATAGGTGGCTCAAACTTGCCTTTGGTATACATCTATCTCTGGAAGGCTCCCAATTTGCTTGATTTCAGTATCCAATTGCATGTGCTCTTTCGAATACTTACTGTTGTTTGTCATAATGCTATGGTTGTCTTTTAGGTCATAGTGCAGGGATTACGCGAGTCCGGTATCTTCAGCACGGTCATTGCATCTGCTGAAACTACTCTTTTGAAGGACAAGTTTCTCGCATCTATTGGTAGCAATAACTCTACAAAAGCTGTTGGCTCTGAATCTCCACCATCAAGAAAGATGGGTGGACACAGAGGGCAACAGGCGACTGGTAGAAAGGTGTTGGAACTAGACACTAACACAGCTCATGAGAAGGCTGTTCCACCATTGTCTCCCCCAGGTGTTGATGAAATATTTGCTGTATAAGCATTGATCTACACATTCATCTCTTTCCTCTTTGAATTGTTTTGGCTACATCTTAGCTTCTACAGGGAAGAATGGGGAAAGAAGTGAAGATCAAGCAGGCCCCGGTTATAAATGTATATTTCATTGATTCT
>JANVCL010000004.1:491091-506970 GCA_026546855.1 Erythroxylum incrassatum | reverse complement strand
GTGTGAAGATACTTAAACAAACATGCGGGCGCTTATTAGAGAATAGTTCAATGAATTGACCTAATTATGAGAACCCCGAATGGAACATTACTTGTGTGTCTGTGGATTATCTCATTATGATGGTTGTATAATTGATCCTTAAATTTGAGATTACCAGAGTTATCTTATATAGGAATTGCTATGTTTTTATGCTACTTATGTTCTATTATTAGAGTAGTTCAATTCGGTAGCTATTGGATATAGTATGAACTATGTGGAGATAGTTGAGTAAATTAGTAAATAATTCGTTGTCCTAAAGTAATTAGAGAGAATATTCTGTTGTTCTTGATTAGTAATGATTTTAGGAATCTCTGGCCATAGTAAATTGAAATTTGAAAATTTTGTTTTCAAATATCAATTATAAATCATTTACTAATTAGCATGAACGAACATGATTGGATTATTTAAATTATACACGAATTTTATACTCTAATTTCAATTAGAGCATTAGATGGCGAAATTATTAATTTATACATTATAGCCATGCATAGACAGGTTAAGTCAAACCACTTTGACATTTTTAATATTTGGGTAGTCATGACATGTTACTAGGCGTTAATCATGATCTATGATTGTAAGTTGTTTAATTAGGAAATTAAAGATAAATTATCTTATTCTAATTATGAATTAGAATTAGAATTTATAATCATGGTTAATATATTAGGAGCCTAATGGGTCACACATAAAAGGTCTATAAAGGAGAAAGTGAAGTTTGAATTAAGTTGGACTTAATTGAGAAGTTTTAGAAACTTTAAAGGTCAATATGTGATATTTGATCTTATAAGGATTAATTTATAATTATAACTAAAGTTTGACTGTAGTTGTAATTTTAATTAAATCCAAGAACATGAAAAATAAGATTTTTCATATAAAAGGAAAAATTAGAAAAAATTTAGATATTAGCACTTCTTACATTTTTCCTCTCAAATTAGATTTGAGTTTTTTTCTGAATAGATCTGTACATACTATTAGAGGACAGACGATTGAACGACTTGTGGATTAACGGATTCAAAGAAATGGAAAATTGTAACACAAAATCGAAACAGGTTAGTAGAGCTTTGTCAATTTCTTATTTTATATTTCTAATTAATTCTGTTAAAGTTGATTCTATGAAAAAAATTATATTATTTTCGTAGCGTTAAGATTTGATCTTGCGTTATTTTTCCGCCATGATCTTGTGTACCACGAGATTTTTTGTCATTTTGGTCAATATGAAAAGAGTCAGTCTGTACAAGATGCGAGGTACTAGCAGATCTAGTCAACCATCAAATATGTCCTTATGTATTGTATTGTAATTCTATCTACTTAAATTGTCTGCATGCCAGCTTTTACTTATTTTTTTGTAAACTGCATCCTTATTTTCCTGTCACATATATATGTGGGTCTACCGGAAACAATCTCTTTACAATGTAAGAGTAAGGCTGCGTATTATCAGATTTTTTCAGATCTAACTTCACTGTGGGACTTCAGACCGGACGTGATGATGACATTAGTCGGCTCCTAGTCACTATAATGAATTGATTTTGTTTCTAATGTTTCTTTAAATTGTTTTTAAAAATTATAAATATATCACATATTAGTTATGTCAAGTTGACTGGATACACTAGAAATTGTTAAGAATATTAAGAGATTAAAGAGGGTATGCCAGCATTTTGTAACACACATCGAAATACTGTTCATTCGAGTAAGAGAAGCTTTTGGATTGTATATTTGGTATAATTTGAATTTTCAATTAAATGCAGGTATAGGACTCGATAAATTTGTTTATGCCCTTTTTCTCTACTATTTTTATACTTATTAATTTGTCACGATCATTTATTAAAATATGTCCTTTTTCTCTACTATTTTTATACTTATTAATTTGTCACAATCATTTATTAAAATAGATAATTTATTTATTAATTTATAAATAGATTTAAAAAATTACGTAATTCACCTTCATCTCGTTCAATTTAAGTTCAAAAGATTTGTTTAATTAACTTTAGTTGAATGTTTAAATTGAATTCATTGTTGGACAATTTTGTCATTTCCCATTAAATTGGACAATTTTGTCATTTCCCATTAAATTGGACAATTATTAATTGCATTTTTTGTTTTTAATAAATTATCGGTTAAGTTATATAATTTGATCTAGATAAAAATAATAAAATGACCCAATAAATGATCTAGATTAATGAGTCGAAGTCTGAGTAAAAAATGAGTCCCAATTAGTGTGAACCAGACCCGTATCGACCTTGTGATGGAGAAGCCCGATATGAAAACTATATAAAGGTTAAGCTCTCATGCAGTTGCTCATATCAATTGTAAACATAAGAAATCTCTGACCCGTTAGGAGAGTTTACGTATTGAAAAAATTATAAAAAGACTTAGCCCATGTCTCGGTAAACACTTTTCGTAAAGATCCTAGAAGATTTGTGATCATTTGGAGCTCGAAATCGGTATCGAAATTAGAGAAAAAAAATTAAAATTAAGTATTCTACATTACCTTCATTTTTAATCATTTCATGCTGATCCTAAGTACATAATAAGGTTTATATTACGTATTACATTCATCACTTTTTTAAAATTTATTAATTTATTAAATAAATTTTTGAAATTTATAACTTATAAGATATTACATATAACTAAAAATCTATGTAATTTGTAATTAAAAATATATCTTCTGAGTTTTCTTATTTTATGTATATATATATATATATGAGATAGAAACAAAGAGAGGTAGATGGGCATAGTTACTGCCTTCATGCCCATCTGTCACTTTATCCTTCCAACTGGGATTCACAAAGAGAAGTAGATGGGCATAGTTACTGCCTTCATGCCCGCCTATCACTTTATCCTTCCAACTGGGATTCACAAAAGAGACAGAGCCATTAAATGGAAAGAAATTAATGTTCAATATGACTGGAATGCACATATATATTTTTATTATACAATATTTAAGTCTCTTTCCTTTTTTTTCTTTTTTAATTTAAAATATTTGCTTTGAAGTATTTTTGTTTTAATTTAAAATTTGTCCTATATTTATAGTTTACAACTTTAGTTAACTAAACACTATTTAATTAATTACTGTAAAGTTATAATTGATATATTTTTAAATACAAATATATATATATATATTATATTTTTCATAAAATTAAACATTTAACTATTAACAGTAACGTTGGACCTCATAAAAGGAAAAAAGATCTTTTAATTATTTTAAAAACATTTCAAATTATTAATTCATCCATTCAATATGTAAATTTGCAAAAATTATAATTATTTTATTAACATTAAAAACATTTTTTTTCAAAGACTTTTGGTCTTGCGAAATTACGAGAGAGGACATCATATTGTCGCATAAAGTGGAAAATCTTGTACAATTAAGTTTAGAAAAAACATATTATGTTATTTAAAATTTTTTAAAAATGGTCAGTCAACCTCTTAAATTATTTTTAATAAAAATAATATATTAAATTTATTTATGTAATAAATTAAAAATCATATTAAAAATTCAATATTTCATAAAACATTTTTAAAATAAATAAATAATTTAAATTTATTGTATTTGTAGTAATTCATACATGTTTTAGTATCATTAAAAATGGTGTCCATGTCTGTATGGTTGCACGTCAAATTTTTAATAGAATGAAATAAAATAGAATATAATGAAATGATTTATAATAAAATAGAAATAAAATAAATGTAATAATAAAAAATTGTTGTTTGAAAGAAATAGAAAGGTAATAATGTAATATAGTAAAATATTATTTAAAAAAATTATAATATAATATAGTGAAATATTGTTTATTAATTGATACTGTGTACTAAATCTCCTAATTTGAAAATAATTTATTTTTGCCGTTTAGGATAAAACATAATGTATTATAAAATCCTCTCATTTTATCCTATTTAATTTAATTTAATTTAGTATTTAATTTAATTTCATTCCGTGAAATTCCATTAATAACCACCGACTGATGAATCCTGTCAACGGTCTGCATCTTCAGTCACTGCTAGCGGCCTTTTGTGGGATAGTGCTGGCTAATGGCTTGGGGGCTTTGCTTAGAATTTTGGACGGTGCTCTTTGATAACAGTGGAGTTATGGGGGGTTTTTACCGAGCTTACCTTAGCGTGGAGTCTGGGATTTTGCTGTCTCAAATTGGAGGTTGATTCTAAGGCGGTGTTCAATGTCCTCTCTTCTTTAGACCGACGATTCAGGACTCTCAATTTCATTGTTCGGATCAGAGCATTTATCTACTGCTTACTAAAAACTGGACTGTTATTTATCGTTTTTGTGTATCGAAAACGAGAAAGCAACAAATGTACCTATTGACTTACTATTTATGCCGTGTAGCTAACAAATGCCGTTACTTATTTTACTAATATACCCATTAAGTGCCACAGGATCCTTCTAGAGGATTTATTGGGAGTTTGTTCTCGTTTTGTGAAGTAGTTTTTACTAGCTGTTGCTGTTCCCCTTTTATCAAAAAAAAAAAAAAGGCCTAATTGATTGCGCCGACCGACTCGCGTAGCATAGTTAGTTGGACGTTCCGTCTAATGATTTTTCCTCGCAGTAACGGCCTGTCCGAGCTCACTGACCCAGTTCCTCACGCAATTACTTCATTTCTTGCTCTTCTTGGAGACTTCTGTCTTCATTCTTATTCTTCCTTATCGTCTTTGTTTACTATTTCAAGAAACGTAATCAGAAATTTGTTGATACCCTTTTCTTGTCTTGCTGTTCCGTTTCTCTGCGTGCAGACATTGCGCGCTACTGCTGTTTTTTTAACCTCCCATTGTGTTTATGCTTCGTTTGTATCGACTTTATAATTGATTACGTACCCATTTCGTGTTTGGTGGGATTGGAGAGTTCATGACACAAGCGGAACGGAACAAAAATCGTGTCGCCGTGTTGTGGAAACCGACAAAGGAAGTTTGGTTTCACTTTCGCTTACTTTTTGTTTCACGTTTTTTCGTTTCTGTTTTGACTGATACGGTGGGGTTAGATCACCAAAGTTGTTGACTGAGTAATCAAAGTTGGGTTCTTGGAAATTACTTATCTGGGTTATTGCCCGCTTAATAAATGAGCAATGGAATAACCTATGAGGCGTGTAACCCACTTTTGAATCTCTTGGGTCAATGCTTGGTTGAGAGGGTTGTTGGTGACAAATTCACCTATATAACTTTCTTGTATTGTCTTGGAAAAAAGTTGTATACTGATTGTGCCTCTGTATACTTGTTCGAGTTTGAATCTGGGTTGTTTTGGGCACTTAGGATTTGGCTCTGAATTGCTGATTTAGGAAATAAAACAAAAGGGTACTTCTTTTGGCATTGATACTGCACAATTAGTTTTTCTTTGCAAACAGGGTGTAGTGTAACTGCGAGGAGAAGATGGTTGAGAATGTGGGAGCAGTAAATCATGCTGTTTATTCAAATGGGATGACTCAAACTTTTCAGAATTTGAATGGCTCTGTGGAAGAGAAGCTTGATGAACTTCGAGGCTTGATGGGTAAAGCAGAAGGTGATCCACTGAGGATTGTTGGTATTGGGGCTGGTGCTTGGGGTAGTGTGTTTACTGCTTTGTTGCAAGATAGTTACGGCCACCTAAGAGAAAAGGTTCTGATAAGGATTTGGAGAAGGCATGGGAGAACTGTTGATAAGGCCACAGCTGAACACTTGTTTGAAGTGATCAATTCGAGGGAAGATGTCTTGCGAAGATTGATTAGGCGTTGTGCCTATTTAAAGTATGTTGAGGCAAGATTAGGCGATAGGACTCTATATGCAGATGAGATTTTGAAAGATGGTTTTTGCCTGAATATGATAGAGACCCCTCTTTGCCCCTTGAAAGTTGTAACCAACTTGCAAGAGGCTGTTTGGGATGCAGATATTGTCATCAATGGATTGCCATCAACTGAAACAAAGGAGATCTTTGAGGAAATGAGTCGGTATTGGAAGGAAAGGATTACTGTACCAATAATAATCTCTCTTGCTAAAGGTGTAGAAGCTGAGTTGGATCCCGAGACACGTATAATAACTCCCACTCAAATGATTAATCGAGCAAGTAATATCATTATATCCTTTCAGTATTTTCTGCAATCTGTTAGTGATTCTTCATATGTGTATGGGACTTGTAGCCATTATTGTTATTAACAATCCCTTTTTCAGCTGGAATTCCAATGGAGAACATCCTCTATCTTGGAGGACCTAACATCGCAGCGGAGATTTACAATAAAGAATATGCTAATGCTCGAATATGTGGAGCAGAAAGATGGAGGAAACCGTTGGCAAAGTTTTTGAGGCAGCCTCACTTTATAGTGTGGGACAATGGTGATCTTGTTACTCATGAAATTATGGGTGGCTTGAAGAATGTGTATGCGATTGGAGCTGGTGAGATCTGTGTCTTCTACACTAAAGTTTAGCTTCATATTGAATTGTTTAGTTTATTTATACCTTTCATTGCTGATGGTATAGCCTTAGAATTGGAAATAAAGTGGCACATATATTTCCTCTGGGCAACCTTAGGAATCCTAGTTGATTCTTGTTTGACTTCCTATCAATATGTTTCTGCATTCATTGATCAAAAGTCTCTTCTTTGTTGTATCCTATATTATTGATTTTTGCTCCAATTGCAATCTTCTCTACATGAAAGGAAGTACTTGTGATATAAAATCTGGAATAATATGTTTTCTTGAACAGATTATCATTTCCTAATTCCCGGTCACACTCTTACAGGAATGGTAGCTGCTTTAACCAATGAGAGTGCTACCAGTAAATCAGTCTACTTTGCACACTGCACATCAGAGATGATATTCATCACGCATCTGTTGGCAGAAGAGCCTGAAAGACTTGCTGGCCCTTTATTGGCTGATACTTACGTCACCTTATTGAAAGGTCGTAATGCATGGTATGGTCAACAGTTGGCCAAAGGTGAGTTGACCCTTGAGATGGGTGATAGTATCAAGGGTAAGGGGATGATTCAGGTATTATTCTTTATCACTAATGCTTGTGTTGAATATATAAGTGCTCTACCTTGTTGAAATAAACTGATTTTGTTTTGAATTTTGTTTTGATAAGAATAGTATATCGATAGAGCATTGGCATTGATGATCTTTTCATCATTGTTCTGCATTTCGCCTCTAGTTTTTTTTTTGGGCTTCAGTCCTAGTTTACGGTTCAACTTTGGAGATCACTTACACTTCTAATTCTGCCATTGCAGGGTGTCTCTGCAGTGAAGGCATTTTATGAGCTGCTCAATCAGTCTTCTTTGAGTGTCCTACATCCAGAAGAAAACAAGCCTGTAGCTCCAGTTGAGCTTTGTCCCATTCTGAAGATGCTTTACAAAATACTTATAGCAAGGTATACCCTGAACTTCACTCTTTAAAAGATTGCAGTCATCTTAAACAGCTACTCTCTCACGCGCACTCGTTCTCATTTGCATAGACAAAGTAGCGGTCTCTGAATTGAATGGTTACTTTAGTTTTAAAGCTCATCATCCTGTTGAATGCCTTGCTAAGTAAGGTCCAAATGTGCACTCTAATTCATTAACCTCTTTGCCCATTCAGGGAGTTCCCTGTGCAGGCCATCCTTCAAGCTCTAAGGGATGAAACGATGAACGACCCAAGAGACCGTATTGAGATTGCACAATCCCATGTTTTCTATAGACCATCACTACTTGGTCAAAAACCTTGATCCCATTTTGAACCCTCATTTCTTGGTCTTTAGTGTAACAACCTAATAAGTCTATATTTCCAAAACTTCATTCCTAGTTACTAAACTGCATGAGGTGGAACCTAAATACTTTGCAGTACCCATTCCCTCGTTTGTTAAGTTTGGCTTGATTTACCAACAAAAGGTGCGATCTCGAATCACAAGACTCGCAGGTGCTCTGATTTTAGTGATCACGGTGAGGTTGCTGGAGAAGATGTAACTTTTAGACATCTGATGCAGAATGTGGGAACAGAAAGGCTACAAAGGACTAAAACTTCTTCTCTGCAGCTATGATTTTGTTCAAGCATCAAGACTTTGATCATGAATTGTCATCTGTTTTTACTGAATTGTCAAAGTCGTCAATGAAAGTTGATTTGCAGTTGAAATACGAGAAGACTTGATGTCTGTTCTAGCATACGATGAGAGTATTGTATGGTTTTAATGTCTGTATTGATGACTATAAAGTGGTTTATAGTTGAAACTAGTACGGTATGTGATCATTTTTAATTTTATCCTTAAATCTTAATTAATGAAAATATTTAAATATTTATGTAATTATTCATTTTTTAATAATTTTTTGATTTCATTTCCTCCTTATAGTCAACCATTTTTTATATAGTTTTCACATATTTTTAATTAAAATGTTGTAACATAAAAAATTTTAAGTCTTATATAACAACGTTTTAAAAATATAAATAAATGATAAATCAATTAAATATATCAAAAAGAATTACAAGATAATTAAATAGTTCTAAAAAGCTAAATAATAATTTAAAAATACAAAGAACGAAAGATAATGTAATTATTGTAATTATCCAAAAATGGAACGAGAATGACAACTATTTAAAATGAAAAAAAGAAATAAATAGAAAAGATACTCCGGGTTAAAACGCCGTCGTTCTGCTTTTCTTTTATGGTGCCCAAAAAACGGCGCGTATAGGTGAGAGTACAAAACGACCTGATCGCTTAAGACGATAGAAAAAGGGTAACATTAACATCAGAGATTTGAGGGAGGAGGTTAAAGCACACATACCGGAGAGGGAGAGAGATGATGTCTTTAGTAGACTACGCTTCTTCTTCATCAGACGACGACGTACAGGAGGATACTATAGAACAAGAAACCCGAAACGACACTAAACAAGTCGCGAAACGCGAACCTTCGCCTCCTAAAATGCCCACAACTGACCAGTAATCTCTCGTTCTCTGTTTGATTTTTCTCTGAATACTGTTTTTTACATTTCAATTCCAAACCCTAGAATATTGTGGGTTTTGTTTGGTTGATTGGAAATTGCGGGAAAAGGAGAGGAATTTCAATCTTGTGCTTGCGGCTTGAGGTTTAGGTAGTTTAGGAGAGGTATTTAATTTATTGCTAATTAGGGTTTGAGATAGGAATTTATGGGATGTGGATACTTTATACTGAGTTTGCATGAATTATAGAAATTCTGATGATTTGGATGTTTTTGATTCTATTGCTGAAATTGTCACAATCCCGTTAAGCAAAAACTTATAATCCATGTCAGTTGATTGAAGGTTTTTTTTTTTTAATCTTGACATGTGTAGGAGATCTGGGTTGGCATCAAATGAACGAGTGCGACTACAAAATAATGCTCAACCATCAGTCACTCCTGTGATGAAGCTTCCGGATGCTTCATTGCTGTTGAATTCGCCTAGCGTCTCACCGATGAATGGGAGTGACCATGCTTCTCGAGTTTCAGCTGCAATGGCTGAAAATGCCTCGCGCAAGAGAGACTCGAATGGATTGAGTTCCTCGTTACCTCGAAATAAAATACCAAAAGGGACCTTGAGGCAGACAAAGAGCGTACCTGATACTGTTGGTGGTTTGCTGGTCCCTCCCCAGCTTAGCGGAAGGTGAGCTGTGATGAATTGATGTTTGCTTGCTGTTGTTGTATTTTTCTAGTTAGTTCTTTGACATGGGCTATCATTGCTCCTTTTTTACGAGTTTGGATACCATTTGGAATAACTGAGTTCTCTGATGAATCTCTAATTCGCTTGCTCCGGTATGAATCTTTGACTGTAGATTATGAGAAGGTATCACAATGTAGTGTATTGAACCATGTATACGCTTTTGAGGTGCTAGGAATATTCATTGAAAGACTAGAATCTTGAGGAGATCATTTAATTGTGGATAAGATAAATCAGTTGAATAAGAAACAAGTCAGATGATGTTGTTCTAAGTTACTCCTTTTTTCTTCTGGCTGGGTATGCGCTCTTAAATTATTGTTGCATAGTCAGCTCCTGCTGCATCTGCTAAGCTGACTTCGAGTGAAGTCAAACCACGATGAGAATTTTGTGAACTTGCACATTCAGGCGGCTTATGATCTTGCAGAGTACAATTGGTAACTTGGTCCCCGAGTTCAGTATAACTCTTAAAGAAGCTTAAGAGTAATAATTAGTCTTTGCATATTAATCCTCACAAGATGCAACTTTTATCTCTCAAGTTTTCTGAGATTACTGCAATCTGATTTTCTTTTATGTATAACAAAAATCTCGGGTGTTGATGATCTAAATTTTGTTTCATGTCAGGAGTAATGTTGTAACTGAAGATATGGGGAAATTGTTTGTGAGAAAACATTCGGAGCTGTCGTCTGAGTTGAATACTTCTGAGTAACTGTAAGTTTTGTTGAATGCATGGGTTGGTGTAACTTTGTATAATGCACAAACATGTAACCTTTGACCTTCTGAATGTTATTTAGACTTTAATTTTAGGGATTTCAATCCAGATTTTAATGGCCCGGTGAGCTTAGGTACCAATGTGCGGTCAATATACAATTTGGTGATTAAAGTGTTCACGTTCTAGTTGATGGGTCTGCTTACTTTTACTGTATAGTGTAGGTGCCAATGTGAACAATTTGGTGATTTAAAGTGTTCAGGTTCTAGTTGTTGGGATCTGCTTACTATTACTGTATTCATTACTGGGTCACTTAAGGTATTAAGGGAGCTCTATTGCTGATGTTAATGGTGGATATTTACGCTTAATGCTTGCACTTTCTTGGTCTTTTTCTGCTTTTTCGAAATCTGCTTTACTGATATTTAGAGAGAACGTTTAATATCATCTTTTTTGAGTAATTTTTAATTATTAAATAAATAATCACGTTTTGGTCATTATTGTGTTTTTCATAAGAATGTAAAAAATTATATTAACAAAGATAAAGAGTTATGTAATTTTTTAAATGTTAATTTTAATCAATAATATCAGTAAAATACTAATGAAGTTAATTTTTATAATTTAAACACTTATTAAAAAAATTTAAAATATATAAAAATAAACAAGTTTCAATTTGTTATACTATTAATGGAGCCATCGAAATCACATTATTGGGTAATCAATCAAAAATTGGATTTAAATGAAATCACCTGTTTCATTTGTGGTGTTTTAATTTTGCTTCGGTACATTTTATTTATACATTTATATAAGATTTATACTCCCTTCGATTTATAATAAGAGTCGTTTTAGAGAAATGCACGTTTATTAAGAAAGTTAATGAAATATCTGATATATCGTTATTAATTACATGTTAAAGTGTCTTGAAAATATAATCTGTGTAATTAAGATGTGAGAAATTAAAGGATAATTTTAGAAGTAAAATTATAAATATGCATAAAAAAATCACAAAGACATTTATTTTGCATAATTAAAATTCCTCTAAAATGATACTTATTATGAATCAGATGGTGTATAAATGTATAAATAAGGTTAATTGAAATAGAGTTGGAATAGTACAAGTAACCCAGGTAATCACATCCTACTTAGATTTGTCCTACGTTGAAAAGAAAGCACCTACCCTCCCGTTAGGGTTTGATTGTAGGTTTGTACCTAATTTCTATTAAGTGGGTATCAAAGTCCAAAGGCTGCTGTTTACATACCCCAAAGAACAAGACTATAGCCCTTTTTAGCATTTATTCAAAGAATCACTTTTTGACAATTAACTACAATCATTTATATTTTTTATAAATTTAATTTACATTTATTTTTATTAGTTTTGCTTATCTTATCCATTCAATACATTTCAAAATATTTCAAATCGGATCAAAATTTTAAAATATCAATCAAATTAAATTTGGATAGTTGATTGAAAGTATTACTTCCACCTATTCAAAATAATTGTCGTTTTAGAGGGATTTTAATTAGTCAAAATAAGTGTCGCTTACGACTTTTTATGCATGTTTATAATTTTACTTCCAAAATTACCCTTTAATTTCTCTCACATCTTAATTACACAGATTACACAAATTATATTTTCAAGACACTTTAACATGTAATTAATAAGGGTATATCAGACATTAAATTAACTTTCTTAATAAGTGTGCATTCCTCTAAAACGATACTTATTTTGAATAGGAGGGAGTAGTTGTTTTTTTTTGTTTCTTTTAATCATAATTAAAGAGCAATTCCCATTATTTCAAAAAGAAAAGCAATGTTAATACAATAAGATCAAGGACACGTTTTCTAGACAATCCTCATTAATGATCAATTGAATACAACTAAACATAGTATCTTATAAAATGTAATGTTTTCTTAATCAAGGACACTTCCACGTTAAGGTTAGTCATATCAATACATAAAGGCGGTTATGAGGTGGAAGAGTTGTAGTGTGCGTGAAAATGAGATGGATAAGTGGGAATTGGAGGCCTTAATTCACATCTTAAATGACTATTATTGTCTTAATTAGTTTGCTATCATCATAATGAATTAAAATCTCTCGCGGGGTAAAATGGGCTTCGGAACTAAGAAAGGAATCTTCAAGGTAGAAAAACAAAGAATGAAGCGGAGAAAGCTACAGAAAGAGGGAGTTGGTGAAGTGTTTGACTCTGGGTTTATGTATGATAGGCGGACCAGTCATTTAATGTGCAACGTGGCCCACCAATGAATATGATTAATACATCTTCTAGAAACTCGCTCGCATCGCATTTACCTCCATTCCATAAACGGAACAGGTGAACAACAAACCCTATACTTTCTTCAGCTTCATCACAATGAATTAATGACCTCCTTAATGTTATCCACTTGTTAATTTAAAATTTTCAATTAGGTTTCGTCTGTTTTGGTTTTTCAAATGTGTCTGCCTAATTTAGGTGTATATATCCATCAGACTCGTTTTTCAATTTAAGTTAAGTGTTTTTTTTTAACGAAAAGGTCGCCTGAACAAGTTAACCTGCGTACCATTGACAGGCTTCAACTCCTATTTCACTAACGTCGAGATTATAGGGTTGTTGCCAATGTACTGGATAAGCGTAATTTTCTTCCAATTATTTATTTTAATAGCCACGCAATTTAGAATAATTTATATTGGAAAAATAAAAAATAGGCGTTGAGGTTAATTATTTTGTCTGTCAATTTATGTGTCGTGCTTGTATCTATTGTATGACGATCTTCACTTTTTCTTTCTACCACCACCCGCAAAACACTTGACAATTGGCGAAAGCGACGAAGAATACAAGACAGGTAAGGGTGGAATTACATCATGTATTTCTCAATCTTTCCACTATCACCATGGCTTCTAGAGGATTGCCTTGGCCAGTGTTGAGTCGACTAGAATTCAATTTCATTATATTTAGTCTTGAATGATCTATTTCTTTAATGATCTATTTCTTTCAAGTTTGAATCTAATTTTGAGACATTAATAAAACTAAAACTCATAAATTAAATTTTGCTAATGAAAAGTTGTAACATTAAACTAGACTAAACTTAAGTTTGATTGCGAAAAAATTAGCTTGGTCTATATGTACTAAGAGTAAAATCTTAAATACATATACCATTGCAATGCATTGATTAATTTGATTAACAAGAGTAATTGAATTTCCATACTAGTTCAAAACGAAAACTGTGAGCTTTGTATGTTGGACAATTTTGTACTTTCTCATAAAGTTAGACAACTATTAATTACATTTTTTTGTTTTGCGATAACTTATCGGTTAAGTTACGTAATTTAATGCAGAAAAAGATAATAAAGTGACTCAATAAATGATCTAAATCAATGGGTCGAAGTCCGTGTAGAAAATGAATCACAATCAGTGTGGATCGGATCTATATCGGTTTTATAATGGAGAAGCCCGATTGAATTTACGGAGACCAAAATTAGGTATTTCTTCATTTCTTTATTTTTTTCCTTTTCACGTTCGATCTGAGATACGTAACTAAGGTACCTTTACATATTACATGTGGTATCAGAGCGGTGATGAGATCGGATGGTTAAAACTGAAGATTTTTCAATTTTCTCTCCATAAGGTTTTCATAGATTTAACTTTTGTTTCTCGGTTTTTGATTGCTTTTTATTGCATGAAAGTAGTATACATGTGTATAGCCTTGAGAAATAGGGTGAAAACGAGCCTAGGAGTGCAAAAAATCGACCTAAAATTGCCTTTTTTGGTAAGATGTGCCTAACGCACCTGACAGTGAACAGTGCATGGGCGTTAAACTCTTCGAGCGCGTGTGTAACACGCACCAATACGGGCCAGACGCATGTTTGGATTGTGCGACACACGAGCTAAACACGTCTTTCACGCGTCTAACGCATAAGCGTGCTCACGCATCGACTGATGTCATACTGATGTCAGCCATATGGATTGCTACAGTATTTTCAAAAAAATTAAACTCGAAAATTTTAGATTTCCCATAAAGGTGCCTCGGGTTTTTTTGGTCAATTTCTATATCCAAAAAATTCATGAACTGAGTTTATCCAATTTTCTAGATTTATTACATTAGTAACAAATTAAAGTTTAACTCTAGAAAAAGGAATTAAGGTATTTTGAATCCGATTTCAAGTGAAGACATCATACGAGGGAGATACACGAGATTCTTGTGTCTCGAGTCTTATGTTCAATGTTTGGGATCGCATGATAGTTACTCAGAAAAGGAATTAAGACATTCTGAAGCTATTTTTAGTGAATTTTTGTGCAATGAACTTGCTATAAGGGAGATACATGAGGTTCTTGTGTCTTGGGTAGTTAGTTCAGTGTTCAGTGATGCACAATAGTCACTCTACTGAGATTTTTCTTTACGAAAGTCTCAAATGAAGTTTTCAAAGAATGTCTCCAGCACGAGTGTTTGATAATGAGACTGTGCATTTAAGTTTTTGCATTTATTGATGTTACATTGTCTGTTGGGCCCCGATTTGCATTAAGCATGTTTAAATTATTTTGAGGTTTTAGTTTGATAATTTTAATTTGATTGGAATAAATTGAGGATTTTATTGTGTAAGATATGATTATTAAATGAAGGGATTTAGTGCAATTAGATTTGTTGATAAAATTATTATTGGTGATACATTGTTAGTATTAAAAAGGATTATATGAATTGAGGGTCCTATGAGGGGAGTAGATTAAATTAGCGATTTATAAGTTGTTTGAATTTTTAAAAAGGAATAAGTTGAATTGAAAGAGAAAATTAGGAAGTTGTGTATATGGTTTTAAGGCTTAAGGTAAATCAAGTAGGCTTTTAGCCCTTTTAAATAAATGAAGGAGGGACTTTCATGGTGGGTTGTTAGGAAGCCCATGAAATTCAAGTGTTAAGTTGGAGGGAAAGATGAAAATTTGGGCAAATGTAAGTTATAAGGAGGGAAAGATGGAATTGGGCTTAAGTGGGCTTACTACTTAAGTGAATTAGTTAGCAAATCAAACAAGACTTAAGTCTTGTAGGAGAAGACTTAGCAAAATGAAGAAGAAAAGAAGCATTGGGCTTGGTCCACGAAAATTGTCATAAAATGTAAGGAAAAATGAAAAAGGGAATGAGGGAAGTTGTCGTTTGGGTTTAGGTTGAATAATAATAGGATTAGGTTTTATAATAGAACAAAACTTAACTTAAGTCATTAGGAAGCCACCGAAAATACCAAGGAAAAGAAGAGAAGCTCGGCAATTTCAAAGAAAGGAGAGAAGAGTGGTGGTTTTCGGCCATGGGAGAGGAAGGTTAGTTAACTTCATCATTTTTTTAGCTTAGGTTTCTTTAGTTTAAGACAAAAGTTTGTTAAGCTTAGAGAGAGAGAAACTCACGAAAATTAGAGAAAGAAAAGATAGAGGGAAAGTTTCGGCTAGGAGGAAGGACGAAGAAGAAGAAGAAGAGGAGTTAAGACTTGTTAAGTCCTTGCTTGAAATAAGTGATTCTAAAGGTTTCTTGAAGAAGAAAGTGAAAAGGAAAAG
>JANVCL010000004.1:476769-490991 GCA_026546855.1 Erythroxylum incrassatum | reverse complement strand
TATTTTCAAGACACTTTAACATGTAATTAATAAGGGTATATAAGATATTTCATTAACTTTCTTAATAAACGTGCATTTTTCTAAAACGACTCTTATTATGAATCAGATGGAGTAATTAATAAGGATATATCATAATTTCATTAATTTTCTTAATAAGCGTGCATTTCTCTAAAACGACACTTATTTTAAATAAGAGAGAGTATATATTTATGTGTGTATGTGGAGGAGCGTGCGTGTGTCAGTGTCTATATGTGTGTGCAGGGTGCACGCACATGTACGTGCATGCGTGTGTAAGATATAAGTAGTTTATGTAAAATTTTAAACACCTTACTTGACTAATTAAAACTCAATCTAGTAAGTTATAATATACTAAATCTTAAGAGATTTGAATAAATTTGGTAAAATTAATTAAATTTAAAGTTAAATTTATTTATCTTAAAAAATAATTTTTCTATTAAGTAAAGATAATAAGACCTGCTCAAATCTCACGCATGAGTAAAATTTTTATAAATTATTATTGTTGTTGTTTTTCGTTCTTTGGTCTATCATATACTTGTGCTTATCAACATATGCTTGCCAATTTACTTTAAATCACAAACTTATTAAATGCCTTAGTAGAATCAAAATTTATTACGCAAGCCTCGCTTTCAACTGATCTACATTAACCCCAAGCTGTACCTTCTCATTAGTATCAAGAGCCATAATCTTAACCATAAAACGTCCCAATCAGATGGATCATGATTAGCTCACGCTTTGAAATTTTAAGTTCATGATTAGAGAATCCAATCAAACCAAGCTCCAACTCACCAGCAGAAAGACAATATGGTGCGGCTTGTTCTTATCCATTTCGCATCAACTTGGCTGTTTCGTTGTCATTTTGATCTAGAACAATATTATTTTAATTTATTAAATAATATTAATTAAAGACAAGGTTCTCAAATTATCAAATTTTAAATTGATTTTTCTAGACTTAGTCAAAATTGAAGCTTGATTAGAAAAGTAATCAATTTAGATTAATTAGTTAATTTAAATAAAATTAGATTGAATAATTAACAATTGTTTAAAATCGAACCAAAAGTTAAACCGGTAAAACAAGAAATTTAAGATTTAGTCAGTATTATACCATCAGAAAATTAATTAAAAATTAAATAAAATCGAATAATACAAAATAAATTTAAAGAATGTTGTTCGTAATTTAAGATTTAATAGAAAAGATAGACTGCTAAATAAAAATAATTTAGTTTAAAAAAATTGGTCAATTAATTAAAAAATTGATTAAATTTTAATAACAAGATTTAATAAAATAAATTGAGCTGAAAAGTTAAAAATTAGACAATTCGAAAATTTTAAAGTTAAACTACCTAAATCGATTTAGACTTTTATATCATTTTAAAAGAAAAATTCAGGTAATCAATTTTGAATTGAACTTCTAAGCTTGAGTTTAATTGAAAACTTAACTAATTAATTAGCAAATTTTGCAAGTTTAAGGTTGAAAAATCAAATCATATGTCATTCAACCAACGAAATTTATGAATTCATGCGAAGTCTTTATTTTTATCACAAAGAAATTTGATTTGGAAAACTTTAAATTCTAAAAAAGCCTCTTGCATCCTTTATTCTTATTAGTATTTAATATATATTATGGTCATGAAGTATATAAAATAATTCATAAAATAATATATAGAGAGTATTTGACAAACAGTTTATTAGTTGTTTTTTAGTTTATTGAATAAAGTTAACATTTTGACTATCTTAAAAAATTATTGAAGTATTTGATAAATAACTTATTGGTTTGCTTATTTAACCCTAATAAACTAATTTCTAAAAGCTTCGTAAGAGGAGTTTTGAAATTAGTTGTTTGCATAATGACAGTATTGCCCTCCACTTTACTCTCTACTTTTGCTACCTGTGTTTTCAAATTTAGTTTTTTTAGCGTATAATTATGTCGTGAAGTTTAGAAGAATATAATAAATGGGTTAATTAAACTTTTTAATCTTTATTTAATTTTGTAATATTAATTTACATTTAAAATTTCCATTATGTTAAGTTATCGAACATAAAGAATCACATCAAATTAATATTTTTAGTATATAACTTCTATATATCGTATTTATGTCATACTATAATTATAAATATTTTAATTTATTAAATAATAAAATTCATAGATATTATATGAAAAAACTAATATGATGTAGCGAGCTACATCATTCATATTAATAGAGAATTTAACGTTGAATTATTATTATTATTATTATTATTATTATGTTGTTTATTAAAATTATAAACTTAATTTTTTAAAATTAAATATTTAAATCTAAATTTTTATAAAATATTTAACAAAATACTAAAAATATAATATTCATATCTTTACTGTTATTTTTTTAAATTATGTCTTTATAAGTTATTTTATACAACAATAATTAATACTAAATAATTAATTTTATCAAATATTTTTAATAAATAGTTAAAATTATATATTAATAAAATCAGTTATAAAATCAACCTCAAATCAAACTAATACGGTGTTTGCCGATCAGGATCATTATTTAATATATCAATAATTGAAAATAGAACCAATGTAAAACAAATGCACACGGACCCCAAAAGATTCCTGAAACAGTACTCTTTTGTCATGAGTGTGAAACAACATCTACTTTTTAATACCATTTCATATCATATTACATATATATGCTTGCTTGTGTGTGTCCTTTCTTACCAACAGGAGAAAGGAAGTGTGAACCAAAGTGAAAAACAAAACGACAATTGTTTTTGAGTCGGAACATATTTTAGAGTGGAGAGAAGGACATCACATGGTGTTCCGTAGTCTTAATGGTCGGTGGGTCCCACAGACAACCTGGCATCTTATAAACAAAATGGGCCCCACCGACCATGCACTGTCAGCAACCCCACCCCATGTGATATTATGCCTCTTGGGACGGGACGGGACCCACCGTAGTCTTTTCTTCTTGTCGATCAATTGCGAGATTTGAAGAACTGACCCCATTTAGATTACAGGCTTTATCGCAATCATCTAGCAAAGAAAATGGAAAATTAACAATGATTTAGAATTTAAAGGCTTAATTTATATTAAATTATTAATATTCAAATATAAAAAATTAATAATTTTAAATAAAATAGAAAAAATATATTTGATTGTTACACCAACCAACCTCAAAAGCTAGTTAAAAAGTGAAAGAGTTATAAACCTATAAATTTCACATCAGTCTTTTTTATTATCGATCGGACAATTAAATCGTAACATTATACCACACTTTGCAGTAATAGCTCGATATCACTACTCACATACCCAAAACTTAAAAGGTGAAAGAGCCTATAAATTTATAAACCTCACGTCAGTCTCTTTTATTATCGATTTAACCCATAACATTAATCTATTAAACACAAATTGGAAAATTAGCTTATCTCCAAGTTATTGACTTATTGCAACATTTAGGTAAGTAAAACCCAGAAAATAAAAAATGCAGATTTCACTGATAATAAAAATGGGTGCTAAAGTCAAATAGACACAAGAACAGAACTTGCATCTCAGGTTGACAGGGTGCAAGTAAATTACTTCACTACAATGATTGTCAAAGATCACAAGAGATGTACTAAAGAACTTTGTTTTGATTTCTAATGCTACCTAATTCTTTTACCAAACCCTTTTCCCTTCCCTTTCTAGAGATTAAGAACTTGTAGCTCCCAAATTGTCGTTTTTGGTTATAAGCCTCTTTTTGGATACCCTTTTGATCATTCTTCAGTTCCTGTACACTGATTTTGATTATGTCCTAAAACAACACAGGCTAAGAAACTAACACTACTTTCTGAGTTTGTTCTTTGTCTTTTCCCGGGGAAACAAGAGTGGTAAAACATGGAAAAAAGAGAATTACAGTTCGATAAAGTTACAACTACACATGTGTAACAATGTCTTCTTTTCCTTTACTTTCTTTACCTGTGGTCCAACTTAACCTCAACTACTGAAAGAAAAATAGTACAACGAAGAAAAGGAATGGCTGACCCACTTCCTTTGCTGCTTTTCACGTATGCAATTTGTATGGTAGTAAGTAGCGTATATGTTTAAAGATGACGGTAGATATGGGGTAAAGGGTTGTGTGATGGTGGTGTTGGATGGATGGTTGGTTGGTTTTTTGTTTCTCTCTACATATATCTCTTCCTTTGATGATGAGTTTTCGATTGGATCTTTCTCCTGTAAAGCGTAAACAAGAAAAGCCAAAACGAAACAGATTAATGAAAAACAAAGTTTTGCAGAAAAGGATCCAAGGTTTTTGATTGATATGTTGTTACCTAAGAGAACATAAGATAGGGAGCTAAATTCCGACGGGGCATGTCGGGCCTCCAGTTTCAGCGTACATCCCACCGTGCCCGGGAGAGTACCTGAGGCAAAATCCAAAAATGGCTTCCATAAACACTGACATTATGTAAAAATCGTGTCTGCAAAACATGGAGGTAAGTATGAGAATGAGTTAAGTCACCTGGAAATTTGGCAGTTGAAGGGCTTGAAGGATGCCATGTCAAGTGAAGAATTGGAAGGGATTAGAGTTGGCGAGACCAAGTTATTGTTAGGAGAAGATGAATCTGTGACAATGGCTTCCCTCTCAATCTCGCCAACGCCATTGGAGATGGATGAAAAGAACTCAGAACCTTTGGTAGGTGAAGCGAAAGGACTGTCAGGGAGGTTGTGCTCCAAACTGCAATAAAAGATTTAAGTTCTTGAATTGGTTACGTGTCTACGAACACAATTTGAGTGAATATATACTAATTCAGATGCAAAATAAAGCAGGTTCTTTACCTTTCTGGTAAATTACTCTCCTCGCCATGGTAGCTTTCTTTGCCATTTCCATTCTCAGGGGATTCTTTGCCAGAAACAGTGCTCCAGGGCTGTTTTTCAGGAGGAACTGATACAGAAATTACTGAGACTGAACCATTTTCTGCAGAAGAATGCTTCACTGTAAAGTTTACTCCACATTAATCAACATCTGTTCTGAATAGAATAATTACAGGAGATGCATACCTTGGGGAACTTCGGTCCTGGAATGGAGTGGAGGGAAAGCAACAGATTGATTAAACACATTTGGAGAGTGAGCTGGAGAAGGATTAGGGCTTCCAGCAGAAAGAGCCCTGTGATGATGCTGTTTCTTGACATCCAGAAGCTTCAACCCCATTAATCTCCTACTCTGAAGTTCAAGAGCTTGTTGCAGATCAGCTTGCTCTTCTAGCTTCCTTCTCCATAACATGTCTGGTGTATTGTAAAACATCCTTGCTCCTACATTTGAAGAAAGGGCACAGAATTAGGACATAAACACGTGACTTTTAAGTTCAGAAAGATTGGATTTTGATTCTTTTTCGTTGCTTACCAAGCTGGAGATCAAAAGGATCTCTTGAGTCAAGACCAGTTGGGGTACCGCACGGAGAGAAGTCACCCCTATCCCCTTGTTGCTGCTGTTGCTTCCTGAAAAAAAAACGTCATAGCTAAAAGCTTAAGCAAGACTGCTTAAAGTTATAACTTCAGTAAAGTGGTTGAAGAAAAATGAGAAGTGAGGATAAGAGAAAATGCCTGTACTTGTCTGGAACTTTGCCTTTCTCTTTATAAGGCTTCACTAAAACTCTAGCATCACACACAAAATGAGGGTTTCCTTTAGCCAGAATGATCTTCACAGTCTCCGGATAAACAAAAGTCACAAAACCAAACATCCTCTTTTGTTGGTAAGGAATCCTCACATCTTGGACCGGTCCATAAATACTGTAACAAAAGAACCAAATATAAGAACTTCCAATTTCACAGAAGAAACGCACAAAGGCAAAAACTAACCTGAAATAATTCGACACATCTTCTTCTCTAAAAGTGCTATCAGCTGGGAACGTAAGATAGATCTGTCTTGAGGCTGGATTCACCAAATCGTTTCTATCCAACCGAGCTCGTCCTAGTTTGTTCATGTCTTCACTCATAATCAAAGCAGCTGCAGCAGCTCTACAAAAATTTCAACAAAAGGTTAAGGAATATCAAAAGAACGATTAGTGTTTTCGAGCCTAAAGGCAAGAAAATTTAGAAGAGTACCTCTGACTATCGCTCTGATGCTGTTGAAGAAGAAAGTTCATGCATTTAGGAGAGTAAGGAAAAGAAGAAGCAGAGCTCATAAGCTGTGAAGCAGCAGCTAATCTTTGTTGCTGAGCCGACTTGGATCTAATCATTTCATGGCACTGGTCAAGCATGTCAAGTTTGTTAGGTGAACCCACCATACTTGTGCCGTCAGATTCTCCAAGCCCACCATGGACAAATCTACAGTTACTCCCATTTTTGCAGTACCCTCTAGCAAAGTAAAGACAAGGTCGCCAACCCAACTCGGAACTTGGGTCCTCCGACGCCAAAGCGTCGTTAACAGAGCAGCTGCGGCGATGAACTGAACCACCCCAGTAGGAGGGGAACAACATGGGATCGTTATCGGCACCATTTGGACTTGATAAAGCATCTAGTTGAAGGAAAAGATCCGAACTTTTTGGTCCAAGGTTCTGCGAGTTATCGTTAAGAAATGATAGTTGGTCTTGTAGCTGGAATTCATCAATTAAATCAGATCCCCCGCTTCCATTAGCAAAGAAAGGGGTCGAAGCAGGATTAAGTGAGCTACCATTAGGACTTATCAAGTCTTCAGCGTTAGGGAGGTCAGAGACACAACTCCATGAAGAACCATTTGATGAAGATAAGTTTGGAATAGCTAGAGAAGAAGGTATATTAAGTCCAAGCCTCGATGAAGAAGAAGAGTTTTGCCTGGAGATAGATATGGGGTTGCTTGAAAATAGTGGAGATGGTGAAGAGGGACTTGAAGAAGGAGAACTGAGTCCAAGTTCTTTCCTAGCCTTTAGAATCACTGAGTGAACCAGAGTTTCAGGGCCAAAAGCAAGCCTAATCATTTCTTTCTCACCACGGTCTTGAATCAAAAGAAGACCCATGATTCTGGAAGCATTTTCCCGGTCTAGGCTCTGGATTCTTGAGAAAACAATTCTGGTTGCTTCGTAACCATCCATAGCTTATCACAACTTCTCGAGTTCAGCTGTAGGTTTCACACCAAACCTCAACCCTTTGTTCTTTTGTTTTGTGTCTCCGTACTCTTACTCCTGACAAGTAAAACTTCTTTCTCAACTACAAACCCTACCTAACAACTTGAAAGAAGAGTATGACGAGCAACAGTGTGGTTTCTTTTGGTTCCTGCAAAAGCCAAGAAAAGAAAGGTAAAGAGAGAGCAGGAAAAGAGAAAAGGAAAGATAACGTTCAAAAGGAGTATTCCCGTGTGTGTGTATGTGTGATTAAAAAGGAAGAAACTTGATGAGAGAAGCCAATAGTTGCCTTTGCCAAAAGTAAAAGGATAGATAGGAAGATAAACATTTGAAAGAGGAAATGGTTGAATTTCTTAATAAAGCTAAGACAAGAAACCAAAAAGCACAACAAGGAAAAAACAGAGGATGTGAAATGATGAAGTTCCAAGATGTGTTCTTTTTCTTTTCAACATTAACAAAAGCTAGTATTATCAAAAAAAAAAATCCAAAACAAAAGAAACTGACTCTATATCCTCCTCTTCACCTTACCAGAGTACGGTCTTTACCCACCAAAGAAGACACCTTTCTTTCTCTAATTCCTCTCACTGACCAAGAAGATGATTTGAATGGTCTCTCTCTGTATCTAATCAAGTTGAAACAATACTCTCTCAAACTTACCACAAAAGCCAAACCACCGCCTTCTGCTTGCAGAAGCTAGTAACAGCACCAGCAGAGAAACATCAATTGCTTCACTGCAATTACTGTGTGCTCTGCTCTGCTACCAAGGGTTTTTTTTTATCTGGGGTTTTGAGCTAGTAGTGGACAGTCAAAGCTTTAACTCTGTAGACACTCTCTCTCCCTCGACATGTCCCCAACCCTTCATCTCTCTCGACCAAGACCAGATGAGAGAGTATGCTCGTGTTTTGAGTGGATCCAGATCACTGCCTCAAATAATGCACGTTCTATTGCCCCCAAATACCCCTCTGCTGACACACTCAAAAACAATAAAAACGATCTCTTTCTCTCTATATCTACGAGACCGTAAAACAGAGGTTCTTTCCCACTTGCCATGATGTGTAACGAAATCGCACGCGCCGTCACAGGGCATGGGACCCAAGGAGGAGGAACAGCCACCACGTATGGTGTTTGGAGGTGAATCGCAATTGCTTTTTTGATTGGTATATTTTGTGTGTGTGTTTAAAGTGGTGATGGTCAGAGGGGTCAGTCAAATCTCCAATCAATTTTCTGCGTAAGATCCTCGCACTTACTGCTTCTTTTTATTATTTATTTTTTAAACTCTCTTTTTTCTAATTTTCTGCAGAAAAGAAAATAATAAAACATATGAAGTTCAGGTTATTTTTATTAATATTTTAGTCTTAATGTTTTAAATTTTAAATTTTATTATATATCTTTTAGTCAAGAATTTTAATTTTTCATTATCCTAAAATGTGTGCTAACAAAATTTTAATGATTACAAACTATTTATTCTAAGAAATTAATGAGAAAATGATTTAGAATTAATTTAATAATTATAAATTATACGATGTAAAATTTTTATTTAATAAATAGCAATTTGAATTTAATTAACAAAATTTAGTATATTTATGCTTATTCTACTCATATTATAAACACAATTTATAAGAATAAAGTTATTCTATTAAAAAATACAACTAATTTAATCAATTTATTCGTAAAAATCTAGAAATATCCAACTTTTGTGGTGTTTAATTTTTATGTTCGATTTACTTTAATAACTCTTGTTATTAAAAACTAATCATTTTATTAATTAATCGGTTAATCTTTGTAAATTAATAAATTTTTATAATATAAATTAAATCAACTGATATTTATTCAACAATCTCTTTTTAATTATATTTTAAATTTTTTAATTTTATTTGATATTAACCGACTCTATAATAATGTAATATTGATTGAACCTTTTAAAACTAAAATTTTTTGTTCTGATCGAAATTTAAAACATTGTTAATCAAATATAATTAGTCAAGACATTAACATTATTCTAACCATTATACCAAACTTCATTAGCACTCTCTGTTTACATTGAAGTTTCAGTATCAATGCCTTGTTTTAAATTCACCACTTCGTATATTGACCGCCAGCATATAAAGATTAGAATTAAGATTAGAATATTTCTAAGATTTTGGAATTTGACATTTGAGGTTGAAAGGCCATGAAGTGAAATAACCTAATAATTTAAAGAGTGTCCAGGGACACATCAAATTTTCTAATTATATTTACATAGAATATGTCAATGAGATTTAATAAAATATTATAAAAATATTATAACTAAAACAGGAGATCTGATCTTATTTAGTGAACATATGTTGCCCATTAATTAGTCTATAATTAGTGTCACGATCATCAAGTCATTTTTAAATGTAAATTGAATACATATTTAAAAATAGGAATTATTTATATTTAAAATGTTATTTAATAGTAATTTAATTTAAGTGATTAATGACAAATATTTGACTTCATGAATTCTATCTTTAGATATAAACATTAAAACAAAGGACAAGAGACCACACATCCACTCTATTTTTTTAGAACTTGAAAATTTTTGTTTGTTCTTTAAAATCCTTGGAAAACTCTTGAAAATAGCTAAACACACGCAATGTAAATATTTGACTAATCAAATTATATTTATATAATGCTTCTGACTTAAGTCTTTAACTCATGTCAAATTAATTAAATCCGATTTAAAGTAATAAATTATTATAATTATCGTTAATTATTAATTTAAATCGAGTATAACTACTTTACTTAAAGTTTAAGAATTGACATGGATTATTGTGATAATAATATTTGATTAATTCATATTTAATGTTTATATTGTCTTCGTTATTTTCAACCAAAATCTAAAAAAGAAGTATTTTTGAAAAATCAAAAATATTATAAAAGTCTATGTCTTAGTACTTAGTTGGATGAATTTTGGGAGATCAATAAATACTTTTTTAGAAAAAAACCTTTTTTTTAATTGGTGTTTGACTGTAAAGTAAAAATATATTTCTTTAATAAATATGACTTTTTTAGCAGTCAAAATACAATTTTTAAGAAACTCAAATTTGAAGCTTATAAAAAAAACCTCTCAAATAATTTTTTTCGAGTAAATTTTTCAAAACAATTAATGAGCATAATTTTCAATCCCTTTTGGCCTTATGTTTTACATATAATTTTTGCAATATCCTCAAATTCATCTTCACGTTTATCTTGTAAACCATCTTCTTTATTACAATAAAATACATAATTTATTATGTATTTAACTATTTACTTAGCTTGAATATTTATTTTAAGATTTATATAATATTATTTAGCTTTTTATATATTTATTTTTATATTAGTTTTACTTATGTTGTAATCCATATAAAAGATTTTGTTAGATATATTTTCATTTATATTTCATATAGTTTAAAATTATATAATAATTAATATATTGTACTTTGCATATCGTTTAATATACTTTAAATGATATTTATATATAAAATAATTTTTATTACAAAATAAAATATAGTTATAATTAAAAGTATTTTTATTTTTATATTCCAATCAGTCTATTATATGAAACTATTTTAAAAAAATTTGTTTTTAAATAACAATCAAATAATTAAATGACTTTTAAAATTTCTACTGGTATGTCCTCAAAAGTAGCTTACTCTCGAAAAATTAAATGAATCAAACTCAAAAGCTTCAATTACACTCATAAAAGTTTGCTTATCACTTGAGCTACTCATTTCACAATCCAACCTTTGATAAAGCTTACCCTACATTAGCAGGCGAGACGCGAAGGTCTAGGTAAATTAATTTCATCATTAAAGTTTAAAAAGGAAGGTATTAAAAAAAGAGAAAAGAGGAGCAAACATCTTAGTCGAGACCCACGGCCCACCACAAAACGCACAAGTTGCCTGATTGCGACAACATGGGGTCTGGTTAAACGAACCACCAGCGGGAAATGCGAGGATCTTTCCTCGAATCTTTCTTTCATCTTTTTTAATTAATTTATTATAAAAAAATTTTATTCAATTTATTTTGATAATATTATTATTAAAAATTTACCAATTTATTAATTATTATATTAGTTTCATAAATTAGTATTTTTATAAATTAATTATTTTTATTTAAAAGTTTTCCTTTTAATTAAAATTTAAATTATTCGATAAGCAAAGACAAATTTCTTCAGTCCTATTATTAAAATTTTAATTTTATTTATTATTTAACAAATTTTATAAAAGTTTAATATCGATTGAATTTTTTAAATTTTAAATATTTTATCTTACTAATTTAATTTTTGATTTAATTTTTAAAACTTTATGGAGTATATCATAATTTTAATTTATTAAAAGTTTAAATTTAATTATTACAAGCATACTTGAACTCATACTTGAGATTATGGTTTTGAAAATCGGACTGGACCGGTCGGTTTGACCGGTGACCAGTCGGTTGTCCGGTTCGGTTCACTTCTAAAAATCTTTTCTGAATTGAACTAGTTAAAATTGGTCAAAATTGGTCAATTGACTGGTCCAATTATTGGTTCAATAAATTTTTATTTTTTGTATTTTTTATATTATTAATATTATATATAATTATTGTATAATTATGACATTAAACCGGTGATTAATAAGACTTCCCGGAAAAGGCAATTCCTACGCGAATTATATGTGCCGACATCATATGTAAGTTGCCCCCACAAAAGCAAATGATTGTTGGATTTCTTACAACTTTCTGTTCATTTGTTCTCTTTTCACCTCTCTCTTTCCAAAGACTATAGCACAAAGTGACTGTTATAATTCACATCACAAAACACACTTACCTTTTCTTTACACCTTTTTTCACGACCTATCATTGTTCGATATGGAGACTAAAAGAGAGAAACATAAGACAGTGAAAAATGGGCATTAATGTTCAGTAAAAAATGGAGTTGGTACTTTAGAAAAGATGAAAGAAAGAAGAAACCACATGGGATTTGGGCACTCACTATCATTACTAACATTCGGTATAAAGATCAATGCAAGCCTAATTTGACTTGAAATTAATGTGTCTTATTTGATTAATTAGGATTTTGTGATCGAGTTTGAGTTTAGAAGTCAGCTCGAATTAATTACACGTCTCGTTACAAATAGATAGCTCAAAATAATATCAAATTAAGATGCACAATTTAAATCTAATTAAACATCAACGATATGATAATTTAACTTAGTTTTTAAATCTAGTCCAAGCCAATTATATTCAACTTAAACTAATAATTTAAAGTAATTATAATAAATTATTAGTTTGAGTCTTTTTTAATTAGTTTAATTCAAGTTTAAAATTTGGGTTAAATCATTGTGTAAACAACGTTTGATTAGTATATTTATATTACATTAGTTTTGTCGTTATTTTTTAATTATGATAAATTTAAAATTAGAAGAATTTTTTAAAGAATTTTATAAATTATAAAGTTTAGGGCATGATTAAAGTTTATGTTTGTATTTGTTTAATGTCAAAAAGATAACATGTAAAAAGTTAAATTTGTTGGAAAGAGAAGCTTTTGAGCACATGTTCATTGCGGATTTCACATGGAATGTATATAGAAAAATGTTTGTCAATTCAAGTAGGACCTTGTGCCCATTAAAGCATCATACCTCCACCTCCCTGTCCATGTCCTTTCTCTCCCTCCATCATTTGATAAAAATGTAGAGCAACTTCAATTATGGGACGTGCATCATAAGAAGTTGAAAAATATACTGAATTTTGAAGAAAATGTCAGTATTTATAAGATTCGGTATTGGCCTAGTCTGACTCGGGTGAAGTTAAGGGATTCAGTTCGAGTTGATTAAGTTTTGGATTAGTGTCGAACTTTATATTTGAAGATTTAAGTTGAGTCGAATTTATCTATATTCAGACTGACTCAATTTAAAACTTTATAATTTTAAACGAAAACAACATTATTTTAAATAAAATATCTAATAGATCAATTCAAGTTGACCGAGTTTTGAGTTAGTCTCAAACTTTGGTTTTTAAGTATTTAAGTTTTGATGAAAACAACATTATTCCGAGAAAAATAAATTAACAAATTCAGTTCAAGTTGATTGAGTTTTGGGTTAGCTTCAAACTTTTTTATTTAGATTTTAGTTGAATCAATTTTGGCTATTCAGCTTAACTCGGTCTAAAACTCAAAAGTTTTAGAAAATGATGTTATTTTCTTAATTTTAAATATAATAATAATAGAATCATACTGGGCCCAATCAAGTTCAGGTCGTTAAAATCCGATTGACTTTGCATTTGAGTTGAGAATCCTCAATTGTATGTAATCTTTCTTTCCGTGATCTTTCGATTATAAAGAATTAACATTATTAATTATTTTAAAACTTGCCCATAAGATCAAAATTACTGTGATACGAGGGAAATCTGAATTGATTGAGTTTATGTTAGAGTCAAACTTAAATATTAAGAAAAAATAAACTTATTTTTAGTTTAGAAATTCAACTGACTCAGTCAAAACTTAAATTAAATTTTAATTATGTTTAGTAATATTTTAAAAAACAAACGAGAAGTTAAATTAATAAGACAGAAAGTTTAGAGTTTAAAAGTTTTAATCATTATTAAATCATCATAAAATCAATTAAAGATTAAATAAAATTTAAAATTTTAAAAAATAATGAAAAGATTGTCTCTACTTATAAAAAATTTAAGTTTAATTAAAAGATTATAAAATAAAATTTAATTAGTTATTTTAATTTATAAAGCTGACAAGTTTACAAAAACTAGCTAATTAATTCGTAAACAGAATGATTTTTAACAACAAATTTTTTTAAACTAAATGATATCAAAAAGTTAAAAAAAAGACCACTTTAAAGTTTTCGTTATCAAGCCAATCAAATGGGTTTAATTTTGAAAAACATTAACGTTTAGATTCGAACCTAAGTCAGTTAAACTTTAAATTGAACTCAAACTTACTTGAAAATTCAAACATAACCAGATTGATGATCATATATGATTGAAAATACACATCCATCACCTATGATACCCTGAAATTGTATTGAATGTATAATACAGTTACAGTAGTATGAATCTTATCATTATCTTACCCATCAATCTTTTTTTGAGCAACTTGTGACGTTTTCAAAGCAGAAGTGATGCTGTGAAGAAAAATACTATGCACTACACATCCTAGC
>JANVCL010000004.1:399325-411699 GCA_026546855.1 Erythroxylum incrassatum | reverse complement strand
AAATAATATTTATATGCATAAATAATTTTTATTACAAAATAAAATATAGTTAAAATTAAAAGTATTTTTATTTTTATGTTGTCGAACAGTCTATTATATAAAACTCTTTTGAAAAAACCATTTTTTAAATGACAGACAAAGAGTCAACTGGCTTCTTAGAAAAAATCTTCTAAGAAAAGTTCTATTGACAAAAATTCTACTGATATAAGTTCATCCAAACAGGTACTTAAAATATTTAATATTAGATTGTGATATAAATATTTAAAATTTGAATAAAATTAAAAAATTTAAATATAATTGAAAGAGACTATTCTTGATTTAAAGTTTAATTGAAAAATATATTGTTTAGTTATAAAATTTGATTAGTTTATGAAAATAGACCAATTAATTAATAAACTGACCAATTTTTAACAACAAAAATTATTAGAATAAATCAAATTAAGAAATTAAAAACCGAATAAAAAAATTATTTAGTTCAAATTTTTATATGTTTGAACTGCTCGAATTGATTTGTTTTTTTAATAATAGATTTTGATCTTAATATGACTTGAAAATAGGAAAGATAAACCCGTGACAAGATTATTTATAAAAGCTAAAATGCAGATTTTGGGTATGAAGCCAAGCAATAGTACATGACCGACTTGGTAATGTAGTGTACATAATACCATATATACTCTTTTTTAACTAAGTCCAGAGCCAGAGAAATGCCTAACTACCAGAATTTGGATTGTTATACTGCTCTTGTTCATCATCTTTCTTTTAATATGGTCATTGGCTTTTCATTTTTAATCGTCTGTTCCATGTACTATTGTGTAGGATCTAGGAGCACTTCTGGGTCTATGATTCTTTGTCGGGAGCTCAAAACAAACTATAATCCAGAAAAAGGGGAAAAAAGAAATAAACAAGATTCTTCATGCATGATTGGAGATATATATAGAAAAAGTGACTAATTTAATAATTTATTCATATATTAAAATTTTACACTGCAGCTAGAATTAGGAGGACAGACTCCAACCTAGGCAAAGGCAAGAAAGACTCCGACCTAGGGGAAGGTTCAAAAAATATCCAAAATCTACTCAGCAACAGTCGAATAAGTAGAGAATGTTGGGGTGAATCAGAAAAGCTGAGGCGTCAGATGGTCTTTGCCAATAGTGTCATCCTCCCCGCTGGCTATATGGAGTCCAAATTTTTTGTCCGATATCACTTTGTCTTATTCTGTTTTATAGAATCTCAGTAATTTATTTTGCGGGACTAACGCGGGTCTCATGTGGGATCCATATAAATAAATGACTGAGATTTATTGGACACAATAAGATACCATAATATTGGACAGAGAGTCTGAACTCGGCTATATGGGCTACCCCTCGCTGTTGTATTCTATTAGACTATAAATTCAAGAAAAAATGGAATTGAATGAGACAGCAGCTGGGTTACACGTTCTACTATGCCGATATGTGAGGCACAGGCAGTGACAATCAGCAAGGGCAAGAAAGATACCTACCTAGGACTTATTCTCAACCCGCCCATATTTTATCTTATTTTAATTTATTCTTTATGAGAGTATACTCTTTATACTCATAAAAAATAAAATGAGATAATTTTTTTTACTTTGCCCGGGGCTTGTAAAACATTACGAGGGACCTTGACTACCAGTCAAACATGTAATTAAAATTATGTTCTATTAGTTTGTAATTATAAGTTGCAATATACGGGTCTAGCGGAAAAAAATCTTTCTACTATATAAAGGTAAAATTATGCACTATTAAACTTCTCCAAATCTTGCATTTCAGCGAAAATCTCACTAGGTGTTGTTATTATTGTCCTCGTCAGATAGTTTGTAATTATAGTATAAATTACAATTTGTAATTTTAAAATAATAAATTTAAAATATGATTAAAACAGATGGTTTATATCTATCAGATAATTTGATTTTTATTGAAAAAAGATATTGCTAAATAAAATTTAATTAATTAATTTTAGTTTATAAAAACTTATTAATTTACGAAAATTGACTGGTTAATTAATAAATTGATCATTTTTTAACAAGAGTTATTAAAGTAAATCGAACCAAATAATTAAAAACCAAACTAAAAAATTGAATGGTTCAAAATTTTTACGATTGAACTAATCGAAGCGGTTGAACTTTTTTCTATTATTGCTTGAAACATACGAAGGTTCCCCTACTTGACCCATCATTCTATACTCTCTAACTCTCACATGGCATAACATGTCCGATGCAAAGAATAATTCGAATTTTCTAATTTTTGTTCCATAATAAATCCATTTCTCTTATATAATACATATTACGGTATCATATCATATCGTTCAGAATTTTAAAATAATAATAATTCTGTGCCGTGAACTTTGACTCGTAGAAATGGTGAAATATTCATCTTCATGACATCAAATTAATAAGCAAGATTTCTGGATCCAGATCACAATACATAAACAAACTTGTCTTCCATTTCTTCAAGTCCAGTTCATGGTCGTCGTGATTTAAGGGTATTATAGACCTTACAATGAAATGTATTTCCTGTATAAAAGCCCTACCCACCACGAATCTCTAACTGAGTGAAGACCAGGAACACCATGACAGCAATACACAGAAGCTTTGTTGTTGTTTCCTCACTCATTCTGATCTCATGTTTTGCGGTTCAAACCGAAGGAAAGAAGAAAGGTGAAGCGTTGAACCATCTTTACCACTCAACGCTGAAGACAATTTCAGGGGTCGACACTAGCCATTTTCAGACACCTGAACACTTTGATGAGTCCAAGTTGCATCCACAAGAAGGACTGAAAGAGAGAGACAGAATTGTGAAGTTGCCTGGACAACCGGAAGTAGGGTTCTCGCAGTACGGTGGTTATGTCACGGTGAACAAATCTGCCGGCCGAGCAATGTATTATTATTTTGCTGAAGCTCAACATTCCAAGGAATCTTTGCCTCTTCTTCTTTGGCTCAATGGAGGTATGTTCCCTTCTGATATTTTTCCGATGATGTTTCATCTACAATGAGACTTGTTGCTCTTGATGTTTCTTAAGGCTTTGCTCTTCAGTCTCTAGTCCTGAGTTTCTTTGCTGGCTCTGAATCTTTCGTACTCGATTTCTTTTCTGTTGCATTTGATATATTTTGAATTTACACTTATTTGGTAATTAAGAACGGGGATGACAATCATTTTTTTAATTAAAAATATAAAATAATATAATTTTTTAATTAGATTCAAGCTTGAGTTATTTAAGCTTAGGCCTACTCGAAATCTAATTATTCTAAATAAAACGATATTTTTTTATTTGAAATAATTAAGTTTCGAGTCAGAATGAGCTTAGGTCTAACCCATGAATTGAACTATTGAAAACAACTAAATTTAGACTTATATAATCTTTCTTTAAGAAAGACGGGAATATAACAAACTATAATATCAAAAATAGATTTATCAAAATTTTGTCAATATTGAACTCAATTCAATTAAATTTAAATAAAGGATTGTATCGGTGCATAAAACTCCTCGCCTAACGAGAATCGAAATCTTACTAGTTGCTCTAAAGCTTACCTTCTAATAAGTTAAATACTTGAATTTAACTAATAAGTTAACACATAAAATTTATAAGATACTTTATTTTTATAATAGGTTAAAAATTTTGTTCAAATCAAATCTAATTCAATTAAACTTAATATTTAGATTCAATTAAATCAAATTAATTTGGTTCGTCAGTCTCTGCCTCCCATTTCAACTAAATACTTCCTGCTGTAATTTCCACATGTATGATCACATTCATACCTCATACTATTCCATTGAATTGGTGACGTGGTGTTATTGTTCTTGTATAAGTTGTCACATGGCTCTCTCTTTTTCATTGATTACTATTTTACACCTTATATAATAATAATAATTTATGTATTATTGCTGGTAATTAACTAGGAGCCACACTTAATCGTTGAGATATCTTATGATTTATCTCGGTGGTTAAAAAATCGAATCTATTCTAATAATTTTGTCGTGAAAATTTTGAATCAGCTAATTTTTTAATTCCATTTTTAACTTTTCAGTTATTTATTTTAATATTCTTTGTCGTTAAAAAAATCAGTTTATAATTAATTGATCGATTTTTATAAACTAATTAATTTTTATCAGATAAAATTAATTAATTAGTTTTTATTTAACAATCTTTATTTTTAATTAAACTTTAAATTAAAAATAATTTTCTTTATTCTTATTTTAATCTCTAGTTTGATTATAAAAACGCTAGAATATCATAACTTATCCAAAAATGTTAATAGCTAGTTTGCATGTTAATGATGGTCTACTTACACTCTCTCAATTGAATTTGTCGTAAAAAATTTGCTTAGTATAAAGTACCTGATTAATATAATTTACAGACTATTATATAAATTCAAAAATTTGCCTCGTACGCATCTAAATGATAACAACTACGAGTTCTTTAACAACTAGGAGTTATTTCATTAAAAAAAATGTTAAGGTTTGTCGTTTGTTATCTCTCAAAGTATGTAGAAACAAGAAACAGCACATGTCATGTAGCGGTGTTTAGATTTAAAATTGAGACCAGTCCCAAATTTATCCACGGTTCAGGATTTCTCGGCGCTATTGTCGTAAAATCATAGCTTTGAGACGAGCATAAAATAAAATAATAAAACCAAATATTATAAATATCATATTTAATTATCAAGAAACGTATTACAACTATTATATTTATTTATTATCCCAATAGCTTTTTAGTTTTTTTAATAATTTGATAAGAGCTTTTGTGTCAAGTTCTGTTTTAAACATCCAAATCTGATCATTTACTTATGTACATCAAGTTTGCAAGTATTAGGAAACATTTAGGTGTCCTAAAGAACATAGACTGATGTGCCCTGTCGAGTGTTGAACCGTAGAGCTCCAGTTCCAAGAAGATTAGAATGGCTAGACCTGTTGAGTTGTATTAATTAGTCACTTATAATAACTAGAATTGTTATTTAATGTGCTTTGAACAGGGCCTGGTTGTTCATCCTTGGCTTATGGAGCTATGCAAGAACTTGGACCATTTCGAGTACATAGCGATGGCAAAACGCTCTACAAAAATCGATTTTCCTGGAATTATGGTTCGCATGGCATCCTTTTTTTAATTTCATTGCTTCACAAAGTTTATGATTAATTAAGATTTAGGGTTAATTTCTTCATAATTTAATATTTTATATCTTAATCATAGATAAAATTATTTCGATAATGTCAAAAAAATTATTTCGATTTTTTAAATTTATTTAAAAATAATTTAATAATTTTAAACATTTGTTGTTAAAAATTAATTAGTTTATTAATTAATTAGCTATTTTTATAAAATAATAAATTTTTATAAATTAAAATAAACCAATTAATTTTTATTTAATAATAATTTTTATTTAAATTTTAAATTTTTCGATAAGCAAGAATAATCGTTTAAAATTATTTTTAAAATTTTCAATTTTATTTGACGTTCAACTAATTTTAAAACATAGTTTTGAAAATATTATATTTGCTTTATTTAACCTTGAAGTTTTTATTCTAACATATGATCTGTTGTTCTTTGTTTTAGCTGCGAATGTGTTGTTTCTGGAGTCACCTGCTGGGGTAGGGTTTTCCTACTCGAACACGACGTCGGATTATAAAACTAATGGAGACAGGAGAACAGCTGAAGACAACTATGTGTTCCTGAAGAATTGGTTGGAGCGGTTTCCTGAGTACAAAGGCAGAGAGTTCTATGTTGCCGGGGAAAGCTATGCAGGCCATTATGTACCCCAACTTGCTCATACCATTCTTTACCATAACAAGAAGGCCAACAAAACCATTATCAACCTCAAAGGAATACTAGTACGTCAACTTCTCTACTCCAGTTTCATAATTGCAAATTCGTTAGAGATAACAATGGGTCCACTTACACTCTGACCAGTATGATCAAAGTCTACCCAAGCTCGCACAAAACTTGAAAAGGGGTTTGAGTTCGATCTTTAGACATTACAATTTGAGTATTAAGTTCTATCTCCAGCAAAGTTAAATTAGCATGTTGACTTTGAGGGCTATGTCAGACTAATTATAATAACTTTTTATCTCCTTCAAACACAATTCTGCAGATTGGAAATGCGGTGATCAACGATGAAACAGATTCTATAGGCATGTACGACTACTTCCGAACCCACGCTCTAATTTCTGAAGAATCTCTACACAACATCAAAACACAGTGCAACTTCTCGTCTAATGCCACTGTTCAGCCTGTTGAATGCGCAGTTGCTCTTAACCAAACCTACAGAGACACTTTCTATGTCAACATTTACAACATCTACGCTCCATTGTGTACTCATCCTTCTACCACTTCCCAGCCCAAGAAGGGTTCTGTAAGTTGTTTCAACTTCGAAGGTCTTGAAATCTGGAACGTACTGTTTTGAGTTAAACTTAATGTATTCTTCCTCCTTTTGTGTTGCAGTTGACAAGTTTCGATCCATGCAGTGACTACTACGGGATTGCTTACCTGAATCGACCAGATGTTCAGGAAGCCATGAACGCCAACGTCACTAAGCTCACACATGATTGGCAACCTTGTAGCGATGTTATTGTGAATTGGTTAGATAGCCCTGAGACGATTATTCCTCTACTACAAGAGTTCTTGGCTGTCGGACTTCGTGTATGGATATTCAGGTAAGATTTATAGTAATCATCACCAATATAAATGAGATTGCAAGAAAGTCTCTTGTATGTCCATCATAAGAATTAATCAAAACAAATTCTAATTCAGTGAAAAATTAGAATTTAGTTAAACTAACTCTACACTTAATGGATTTTGAGTCTTAACATTCGCATTTTATGGCATGAAGTGGAGATATCGATGGAAGGGTACCTGTTACATCGACTGAGTATTCTCTTAAGGCGATGAACCTTCCGGTCAAAACTAAGTGGCACCCATGGTACATCGGCGGAGAGGTAAGAGACTTGTCGTTTTTAGCCATCTTATGTGTTTTGTCCAAAGCAGTTTTTGAGCATAAAAGGTTAAAGTAAGCTTTGTTATGATGTTTTGTTCCTGACTAGGTTGGAGGGTTTACAGAGGTGTACAAAGGCGATATAACATTTGCTACAGTGAGAGGCGCAGGACACCAAGTTCCGAGCTATCAACCTCTAAGAGCACTTTCGTTGATCAAGCACTTCCTAAGTGGCTCACAACTTCCAGACACTAAGCGATATGTTTATTCATGATTTGAAATGCTTTTTTAAATGCTAAAATTAAATTTGTAAAGGCAAAACGATTTTCTTTATTTTATTAGTTATATGTCAACCTTGCGCTATAGAAATAAGAGTAACTTGTTTGAGATAAATTAAAAAATCACATAAAAGGATTATTGACTTTGTTTAAAAAGTCAGAAAATCAATAAATCATTGACACAAAATTAAATAACAAATTTAATTTAATTAAATAATGATAAATTCTTAAATTCAATACGAGAGTGTCTATTTCATGAGTGTTAACATAAACAATAACAATAATAGTCCAATAAGAATTTCGTTGATGTGCGAGATTTTAAGAGTCTTTGCTCAGAAATCCTAAAGATATGACAATCTTACAATTTTAGATGACCTTGTGGGATCTTTCCCCATACACCTGTCTTAAAAAGTGAAGTTGTAGGTCCCAAAGTCTTATCCAAAACTTACAATTAGCAAAGGCAAAAATAACATTTTGTCGGACTTCCTATATGGTAATTACGTTGCGCGAGCGTTACCGAGTAGGAACTATTGCCTATTTCTAGCCACTGTCTCAGTAAAGACCAACTCTGATATATATTTCTTAATCACTTCCTTCTAATTCTTGTAAAACCTCTTTTTTCTACTCTTGTAGTCACTGATGGTTATAATATATTTACAGAAAATAGTTTTTAAAATGACAAAAAAAGATAAATATATAATTAATAATTATGTGAATAAAAATTTAAAATAAATCATTAAATAAAAATAATATAAATAAAAATGATTAAACTAAACAATTATTTAGTTTTCGTGAATTTAGAAATTAAAATCTAATTATTGTTTGGGTCGGGCTGAGTTTTGGGCTTATGATTTAGGGAAAAAAATAAAACGGAGTCCAAATTAAATCTCAGCCGGCACTATATGCTGGCTTTCGAAAACCCTAAGATCGGAACAGACAACATTATAAGTACTACACGAAAGAAGCTAACAAGCCGTAACAGAGCAGTATCGCGAGCTAGGATCAAACTTCAGGCAAGTTTAGTTGCTGAAGTGAACTGAGAGATGACCCAGAAAGGAAGCTTATTCAAAGGCCAACAGAAGAAGAAGGCAATACCACCAAATCGTCATGGGAAAACTGCCCACATTCGCAAAGGTATTGTTTCGATACGGTCTCTAAGTAATGATGATTCTCAGATTGTCCTTTGAATTAGATCAGTGTTGATGTAATCTTTTTTGACGAATGTGATTTGCAGGAAAGAGAGCTGTGAAACCATCCAAGTTCACCAAGGATATGGATGCTGATAGGGTAAGTTGCTGCAATTGAACAAGAGCCCTTTTCTAATCTGTTTAGTTGGTGATTGTTCTTACTCTGCTTTTTGTGAATCTGCTCATTTGTGTCCAAGAAACTTGTTATTTGCTGAATTTTATGTGATTAATGATAACCAAACACGTGAAAAAGAAGTTGAGAAAGAGTGGATACTTTATTACTTTTTCACTATCTGTACAAAGCAATGCTTTTTAAATGGAGCTTTTACCAAACGGTCAAAAGCATGAAAGTAGAAAACAAACAAATTAGAATTGTAACCAAAATGATTCACTCCTTAAAACTTGCTAGCACTTCTGATAACAAATGAAACAGACTAACAAAAAATCTGGAACTAAACAAAACTGACTTGACTTGGTCTACTGACCTTGTAACAATTAACGGGAAATTTAGAGAGGCATTGGCTGAATATTATGCATCAATTACTGATTACGATGCTGTATTGTAATACGAGCGATGTGTATGAGCTAATGCTATAAGTTGTTCTGTTCTGTATAAGATTAGATTAATTGCTTGGTTAAGTTTAAGCGGATAATCTTAATGCAGATTGGAGAAATCTCTACCTCTTTTTTTTCCGTAATATATATCAGGAACATCATGAACCAGTGTCATTTTTCTTATATACCAGTCTTCAAGATTTGCGTCAATTACTGATTACCAGCGCTGTTTTGTAATACTGGCGATGTGTATGAACTGACGCTATAAGTTGTTCCGTTCAGCATAAGATTAGATTAACTGCTTGGTTAAGCTTAATCTGATAATTTTAATGCAGATTGGAGAAATCTCTACCTCTTTTTTTCTTAATATATATCAGGAATATAGTCGGTGTTATTTTCTTGTGAGAACATATACCAGTCCTCAAGATTCGCGTCAATTGCTGATTACCAGCACTGTTTCTTACGCTAGCGATGTGTATGAGCTGACGCTATAACTTGTTCTGTTCGGCATAAGATTAGATTAATTGCTTGGTTAAGCTTGATCTGATAGTTTAATGCAGATCTGGAGAAATTTCTCTCTGTTTTTTGATTAATATGTATTGATTTCATAAACTGGTTGTGAGAATATAAAATATTCTTCAACCTACGTGGCAAATACTGATTTCTTGCGCCCTTCTGATGGGCATTGAATATGAGCTGACACTATAATTATGAGATCCATTTTTGAGAATGCAAGAAGATCAAAGTACCTGATCACTCTGGTCGCTTAATGTATATTTGGAGAAAATTTTCTTTATTAGAGCTCCTTAAAGGCCTTATAATTGGGAAACTTGGGTAAGCATCGGAGATTACTTGGTTTATGTTGGTCAGCAAGCTATTGGGTTTATTCATCCATCTATTCGATGTGCACTGGATTGTGTTAAATAATCTGCATCATTCTAAATCATCTTCAACTTAATACCCTCACGTTTCTTCATTCCATGTTAGGAGCTTACAAAGTTCATAAACCAGTGCAACGAGATTAAAGCAGCAACGGTGGCGAACAAGGATGGAGGTCAACTGAGTATTGTCAAACCACCTCCAGAACCTGCTGGTGATGCAAAGAAATAGCGAGAAACAAAGAGACTTGAGCCGGTTCTGATCTGTACGATAAAAGTGTTTATATTGGGTTAGAGTTTTCTTTTATGTTCATCCTTAACCATACTCTAGTGTTTTGACGAAGTTCATTCAATATTCAACAGTTTTGTTCGAATGATATGTACTAAGCCTCCAAGAACTGAGGAAGCGATGTTCTTTATACTGACCTTATTGTCTGTATGTATCAAGCTGAAGTACACACCAGCGAACCAAAATGATTTGTAGCAACCAAACCAGCTGTATACTTGTATTTCGCTCGCTGATCTAAATTCCAATCTATCCTTTTTATGAGTATGCATTGATTAAAAGAAAGAAGGAATCTTGTAGATGCATATAGTTAAGTGATAAATGTGTTAAAACAGGGAACATCAGACTGGAAAGTAGTCAAAATCGTCTGACTAGCACTGAAATATTAGAGAATAGGGTGGTTGTTTCTGTTTTTGTGTGCCACTTTGTGCTTATCTTCGTCTGTCTATCGGAACAGTTACATTGTGATGGATGGATAGGAGTGACACGAAAACGAGAACAGAAGGTGCCTCAATATTTCAGGCTTAGTCAGATGGATGAATGGAGGTGGGCAGGTGGTACACGAAATGGAACAGAAGAATTGATCCCGAAATATTGAGCTTGAGTTCATGTCAAGTTCCAAAACAATATTGAATATTTATTTGAAATTTCAATTTTGAAATTATCAATGTTTTAAAGATTAGAAACAAAGTCAAACTTGTGAGATAACCATTATAAAATTTGCTAAATATTAAATATAATTGTTGAAAGATTTAAAATATAATTAAAAAAGAGTATTAAATAAAAAAATTATTTAATTAATTTTAATTTATAAGAATTTATTAATTTATGAAAATTGATTTATCAATTAATAAATTCATCAATTTTTAATAACAAAAATTATTAAAATAAATCAAATCGAAAAGTTGAAAATTTTAAAATTTTTAAAGGTAATCCTACAAAACCGATTGAGTTTTTGCAATTATTGATAATTATGTATATATATGAACTAAATTTTAAGTTGAATCTTGATATTAAGGTTTAAATTTTAGTCTAATAAATAATTTGATCAGTATAATCAATATTAATTATATATATGAATTAAAATTTGAGTTTAATTTGGATTGAAAAATTAGTTTAATAAATAATTCAATTTTAATAAAACTTAATTTAAAGGTACTTGAAACTTTCTCTTTATTTCCTTTTTTTTGTTAAATAAAGTTATGACTTATGAGGTGAATCCTAGACATCGTGACACAGAAAGCTCACGAGTGACAGTATTAGAGGCCCACCACCCAAACCCAAAGTATCCTTTGTATACATCACTACCGTGACTTTAGTGGAGTAGAAGAATGTACGCTCCATTATCTGCCACGTCACTTCTCTCTACTTACGATGTAATGTTCACCCCATTATCTGCCACGTCACTTCTCTCTACTTTCGATGTAATGTTCACTCCATTATCTGCCACGTCACTTTTCTCAAGGTACGATATCACTTCAAAATTAAAATCAACATTATTGATTATTACGAGTGGTTAATTTTATCTCGGCCTAATTTTGTCCAGGATTGACCGTCGATCTGATCGGGTCACAACTCGACCCGACCTGTTTCCCAACAATTACTTCAAAAATAATATCATTTTTTATATTTAGATTTTATTAGGGGAAACAAAATGCCGATTTTGATCTAATTCAAAGTTAATAAACCAACCTAAGTTGATCAAACTTCAAATTGAACATTTTCTTTTTAGGCTTTAATTTGGCTTCAAGTCCAATGATTATTTGCTTTTTAGTACAGGTTGTTTTGTCCTTGTTTGGGATTTGCTCTCGTCAAAGACTCACACTATCTGGCTTTGGATTTCTCGAATTCCTCTTTTTTTAGTGAACTTGCACTCATCTTTATCGGCGGAATGATTTTTGACACATACTTTCACGGTTAGTTCTTTCTATCACTGTTTTTTTTATACGAGAGAAATAATTGCATCTTCAGAAGGCAACATCGTTTACCACGCGACATTATTGAAGATATGGTCGAAATCATGCGTTCTCGGCTTCTTAATCTTGAGGCTCGCCTTCAAATACTTAATCTTCAGCGGCATATCTGGCAATTTTTTACATAGTGGTTTTTTTATTTTGAAAGCTGCCTATAACTTATTTGTTTCCTTTGTACATAAATTTTGAGTACCTTTTTTGAGCCTCTTCTTTTCTTGTATGAACCCTCCTTTTATTAATCTATTTGTTATTCACTTCAAAAAAAAAGGTTTCA
>JANVCL010000004.1:321366-336902 GCA_026546855.1 Erythroxylum incrassatum | reverse complement strand
AAGTCATGAAGGCATGTAGGGGGTAATAATGTGAAAAGGATTTTTGCTTTATTAAACTTTTGTCTCCTTCTTCATTCCTTTTGTTACATAAAATAATCATTACACATTAGTTAGTGAAAGTCGACCTTTTTCATCGAGTGAAGTAAGAAAAAGTAACAATTAGCATAAAAGATAAAAGAAAAGCCAAATCCAAGAACTTGCAAACTTTGTGTTCTTGTTAAATATAGAAAGTGTTAAGTAGTTTATGTTCTTAATCTACTATTTCATGTGTAATTAATTAGTCCATATAATTATAAAAATTAGAGATGATCATTCAAGAACTTAAGATGCTGAATCGAAAGAACTTGCAAACTTTATATATTTGTCAAATATAGAGTTTAATGAGATAAAATAATCCAAAATCTTTTACTAAATTCATCACTTTTTTGCCGAGAAATATCACTTTTCCTTTTATGTTAGGCTTAAACATTCAATTTAGGTTATTTAACGTGTAATTAGTTTGTATAATTAATGAAAATGAAAAGGTAAATTCTAATATACAAAACTTCCCGATTTACAAGATTGCTGGAGAGTTATCAATTGTGCGTAGCTTTTTTTGTATTTTACAAAAAGATTGTTCTATGACTTAAAGTTATAATATCTTAATTATAAAGGAGAAACTTTATCAGTTATTCAAAGACTTATCCTTGCATAATTAATCATTCAAAAGCTTAAAGATGTAACATTTAATATTAAAGAAAAGGCAAAATTTTTACTACTCTAATGAATCAAAGAACTTGCAATTAAGGATTCAACATAGTCTAAAATAAAAGATACTGGTCTTAAATATTCGATTTAGGTTATTTAACTTGTAATTAGTTTAGATAAAAACTTAAAGATGAATCACTTGCCAAACTTTATATACTTGTTCAATATAGAGTTTAATAAGGTAAAATCTAAATTTTTTTACTAAATTTATATCATATTTTGTTAATAAACAACAATTAAACATTCGGTTTAGGTTATTTAACATGTAATTAGTCACATAATTAAGGAAAACAGAGATGATCATTCAAACACTTGAGATGTAACATCTGTTATTAGATTAACTCAACACCTTCGTAGCAATGTCATCGATGGCAAACCAATAAGCCAATCATTTAAAAACATATATTCTTTCTTGTGGTTATAGTATGAACAGATGTTTTGTCCCAAAGGTCATCAATTACTTGGTTATGAGGCAATAGATAAGGCTGAGGTGTGAGTGCAACTTTGCTTAAAACAATGAGCAAAACCGATAATCCAATCATGAGATTATGGAAATGCTCACAGCTGGTAAGTTACTTACCTTTGAAACTTCTTGTAGTTTTGTACAAACCCATCCTGCTCATGAGAACAGGTCAAACAACACATAATGAGTGCTGTATGCATGTACAAATTTGGGAAATGCTTCCAAAAGAGAAGGAAATAATTAGAAATAGAAAGGAATAATTATTTTGAATATTATATGATCTTTTAATAATTTGTTAAATATATTTTAATTTCAAAATTTTAATATCACATATCATCACTTATTTTACTATAACACTAAATAGAATTTTCAGAATAAAAATTTTTGAACTTATTTTTATTTTATATGATTGTTTAAATTTTAACTTTTACAATTGCATAAAAACTAATTTCTTCTCTATTATATATTTTTAATGTTTCTATAGATATTAAATTAGATTATTCTCGATATTTATAAAATAAAAATTGAGATATATTTAATATTTTACTTATAGTTCAATATATTTAATATAATTTACTCAATTAAAATATTCCATATAATTAATTTTTTTTCAATTTTTTTAAAATGAACAACTTCACAACTTATGCCATTTTCATTTATACCATAAAAAATTCCACTTGGTATGATTGGCAATGTGAACTATATATGTTGTGAAAAATGTATAATATATATTTATAATACCATATAATCATTTTTTAAATAAATTACTGATTAGGCGGCTTTTTTATACATGGTTTCTGACCTGAAATTGCCTAATTAACTAATCCTCAAAGTTTACTTGCAAACTAATCTAAGTAAGACTGATGAGAAACATATGCTTAATTATATGTGTTTTGATAGACATTAAGAAAAAAGATTAGATTAATAATTACATTAGATTAATAATTAGTCACTTGCTTAATCCACTTGGAGCCGCCTTTTTATCACTAAAGTGCATTCCACGAGTCACTATCTACCAACCAATCTTATATAGTTGGAAGCGTAGCCAAACTAATAGCTATATGTCACCTGCTGATTCCCATTCTTATCTGAAGAACGCAAAAACAACAACAACGAAACTTGGAGGCAGACACATCTACTAGGTTGCTACATATCCAGAGATAAGGAGGAGGAGGAGAAGAAGCATGGGTGGTGTTAACAACCTTCCTCCTGGATTTATATTTAGTCCAACCGACGAAGAACTTGTTCTTCAGTTTCTCTACCCAAAAGCCTCCCTCTTACCTTGCCAACCTGACATCATTCCTGTTCTCGATCACTGTCATCCTTGGGAGCTTGATGGTTGTTTTCATATCTATGGTTTTCGATTTCTGGTTTAATAGAGACTGATGAGGATGGTGTTTGCGTGTGTATACAGAATCCTGACATGGATTTTCGTTGATTTTTGCAGGGAAGGCGCTTTCAAGTGAAAACCAGTGGTACTTCTTCTGCCGGATGATGGAACACAAAGATTCAGGAAATGGGTATTGGAAGGAACTGGAAATTGAAAAACCTGTGATGAGTGGAGAAGCTGGTAAGGTTGGTCTAAAGAAATATTTCGTGTACTGCATTGGAGAACCTGAACAAGGTGTAGAAACAAGTTGGATGATGCAGGAATTTCGTCTGGATGGTACTTCATCTTCATCATCGTCGTCATCGTCATCAGGTCACAAAAGAAGCAAGAAACTCGTAAGAAAAGATCATTAATTACTAGCAAGTTTCTCTGTAAATAAATTTACTTGTATCATGTTTGTTTTGTTTGTTTATTTTTTCTGATTCTAGTCATTGATTGCTTGGCACAGGAACGCTCTAAATGGGTCCTATGTAGGGTTTACCAGAGGAAAGCAAGTCCTCGTCAAAGTTTCGGCCATGGAGATGATGATGATGATTGTAGAACTGAGCTTTCTTTTCTAGATGAGTTGTTCGTTTCAATATTGGATGATGATGATCTAGATGGCCTAAAGTTGACAAACTAGTGTGCATGTATATCTATGTTTACATATGAATATGACTTCTTCTTCCTCCGCTATTAGGGTATATGACTATATTCTGTAATTTGTGTTGTTTGGTTACCAAGAAAAGAGAAAAGAAAGTAGAATAAGAAGAGGAAGGAAAAAGCAACATGTAAATTATGTAAAATAAAATTTCTCAATCACTCGGTTGTTAGTTTCTACATATGTCTCATCATGAGTCATGACTATTCAACTTGAGGACATAATTTGTTCTTGTCAATCAATTATATGTGTGGTGGTCTAAAAGAGAAGGAAAGGGTACAATTTATCTTTGGTCCAATTTTTTCTTAAATTGATGTGTTGAGTGCAACTGCACAAGCTTATCAAATCAAGTGTACTACATAAACAGTTTTTTACTCAAATTGTGAAGACTTTTATTTCACTATATCATAGTTAGTACTCTTTAATCTTAATCAGTCAATGATTGATATATTCTGTTTATAATAGGATTAATCTATCTATAATTGGAACTTGACTGAGATTAATTGAAAACTATAAAAGAACAAATATTTTTTTAATTAAAAGTAACATAATAATTGTGCTTATTTTGACACATATTACACATAATAAAATGCAATTAAACATAAATAAATAAATTGTTTAAAAATATATAATAAAATAAAATTATGGTTAAATATGAATTAAATATTAAATTAATTTACTTTAATCCTAATTTTGATCGAATGTAACAAAAATCAAAAATAAAAAATTGATTGAATGTAACAAAAATCAAAAATAAAAAATTGATTGTTTTAAATAAACATTCATTTAAATGTGTTTGATCAACTACAAGATTAAATTAGAAAAATATGACAAAAAATTGGATTTGATTTAGTGGAATTTGGATATTATATTAAGAATAAATAATTAAATTTTATTAAAATATTGAGGTATAATGGTCATCATCAAGGAATCTATCGGAGGGAGACCAAAAAGGTGAAATAGAATAAGGTGCATGGCTAACGTGTTTGGAGCTCCTGCCTACCTTTAGTATGAAGAATTGCATGGCTTCTTTTAGCTTTTAGTTGTTGTTTGCTTTCTTTTCTTTTATATTCTTCTGTCACATTCATTTCATGCTTACTCTAGCATTTTGTCATGCTTTGCTACACCTAATTTAATTCAAACCCTTGAAGGATATTTCCCTTTTTTTCTTACTTATTTTTTAACGTTTTATCTCAAATAATAGTAATTTTGAATATAAAAATTCGTTCAAATCCACCTAATTAAACTTAAAATTAATTAATGGATTAAGTCAAATTTAATTGAATTTGAGTTTAATTTAATATTTTTATTCGTATTTGAGATTTCAAAAAGCTAAATTATTTCATTTGAATTGATATAAAATCAGTACAGTAAATCAAACTTAAATAAGAACGAGTTTGAAATTAAAATTTCTAGTTCAAACTCAAATTCAACTTGGTATATTCAAAATTTGTCTTAATTTACACATAATAGTGTTGTTTTATGTGTAGAAAGTGTATCCTTCATTATACTAAAATCTAATTTAGGCTAATTTGGTTATAAAGTGTAATTTTTCGGATTATAAGGTGGCTTTTGATATGAAAGTAAAAATTGGTTTAAAAGTTATACAAAAAAAAGTTTTAAGTATCTATAATTTATCGTCTAAAATAATTAAGAGATTGATGAAAACATAATTTACCGTATCAGATCAGAGTGATTTAAATAGAAAAAGTTCAACAAGAGTTTTATGTGACAACTGACAAGAAGATATCACTTAAAGTTAAAGGTATATTTTATCATTTTATGAGTAGGTCGGCCATTTTTTATGAAGCAGAGAGTTGATCCATCAAACAGGTACATAGTTATAAGTTAATGGTGACAAAGATAAGGATGCTCCATTAAATATGTAACTTTATTAAAAGAGATAAAGTCAGAATTATAATTGTAAGAGACAAATTAAAAATAGCTATATTGACGAAAAATTAAAAGAAGTAAGACTTAGGTGGTTCAAACATGCTAAAAGAAAATATCCTTACACTCAAATGAGAAGATTTGAGAAGAATGTACTTACAACCTGTAAGAGTAAAAAATGAAGATTTAAGAAGAGCAGAGAAATGGTGATAAAAAATGAGATAGCTCTATTTAAACTTACCGAGGAAATGACCTTAGATAGAAAACTTTGATATACTGGAATCCAAATAAAAGATCTCACATAGAGAGGAGATATAGATAAAGGATAAAGAGAACATAGATCCTTTATCCATACTAGGATATGGATAAAAAATCTCACATATAAGGAAACCAAAACGGTGAAATATAGTAAGGTGCGTGGCTAACGTGTTTGGAGCTCCTATCTACTTTTAGTATGAACACTTGCATGACTTATTTTAGCTTTTAGTTGTTGTTTGCTTTCTTTTTTTTAATTTTATATTCTTTGTGTCACATTCATTTCATGCTTACTCTAGCATTTTGTCATGCTTTGCTATAACTAATTTAATTCAAACACTTGAAGGGTATTTCCCTTTTTTCTTTCTTCTTACTTATTTTTTAACGTTTTACCTCAAATAATAGTAATTTTGAATATAAAAATTGGTTCAAATCCACCTAATTAAACTTAAAATTAATAGATTAACTCAAACTTAATTGAATTCAAGTTTAATTTAATATTTTCATTCGAATTATTTAGTCTGAATTAATATAAAATCAGTGCAGTAAATCAAACTTGAATAAGATTTAATTTGAAATTAAAATTTTTAGTTCAAATTCAAATTCGACCTAATATATTCAAAGTTTGTCTTAATTTTCACATAATTGTGTTGTTTTATGCGTGAAAAGTTTATCCATTTAGGCTAATTTGGTTATAAAGTGTAATTTTTGAGTTATAAGAAGACTTTTGATGTGGAGGAAAATTTTAGTTCAAAAGTTGTAACACAAAAAGAGTGTTTTAAGTATTTAGGAGTTATCATCTAAAGCAATTGAGAGATCAATAAAGACATAGCTCATCGTATTAAATCAGAGTGACTTACATAGAAAAATACAACAGGAGTTATAGGTGAGATCTGACAAGAAGATATCACTCAAGTTTAAAGATATATTTTATCATTTTATGAGTAGGCCGACCGTGTTTATGGAGCAGAGTGTTATCCATTAAATAGGTGCATAGTTATAAGTTAATGGTGGTAATGATAAAGATGCTTCACTAAATGTGTAACATTACTAGAAAAGATAAAATCATAAATATAATTGTAAGAAACAAATTAAAAACAGCTATATTGATGAAAAATTAAGAGAAATAAGACTTAGGTGGTTCAAACATGTTAAGAGAAGACACTCTAATGTTTAAGTGAGAAGATGTGGAAAAATTGTATTTAGAAATTGTAAGAGAAAAAAAAAGAAAACTTAAGATGAATTAAGAAAAAGTGGTAAAAAATGAGATTGCTCTGCTGAAACTTATCAAGAATATGACCCTCGATAGAAACTTTGGTGTACTAATATATAGATAAATGATCTCACATAGAGAGATCTTTCTTGCTCTCATAGTTCTTTTAAACATTTTCCTTCAAATTTTATGTCTTGTAGTTAGCTTAAAATTTTAAAGTATGGTACTTTTCTTTTAGTTATTTAGTCTAAACATTTTTTTACTTTGACTAAATATTTTCTTGCCGTGACTTATTTGATTTATTAATTTACTTGTCTTTATTTTTGTTTGTGTATTCATTTGTATATTTTATCTTTTTATTTTACTCTCTATCTTATTCTATATTTATTGTATTATTTGTTTTATTACTTATTTTATATTTTTATTTTTACACATTTATTTATTTTTATTTTGTAATTACTATTATATTTATATTTTATTTTAAATTAGCATTATCTTATTATTTTAACATTTATTATTATTATTATTATTATTATTATTATTATTATTATTATTATTATTACTGTTACTGTTACTGTTACTGTTACTGTTACTGCTGTTGTTGCTATTATTATTACTATTTGTCTTTTATGATGTGAGTCAATTGAAAAAAGTTTCTCTATCAATTAAGAATAAAGCTGTGTATTATTGAACTTTTCCGGATCTCGCATTTGAGGACTTTCATTGAGTTGTTATTTTAGTTATAGAGTTTATCATACTTAATTTTTTAATTATTTTTTATTAATTTTAGCTCTTGTTTTAATTTATAGATAATGAGTTTACAAGTGATACATTTTTTTATATTTTCTTAACTCAACGTCTAAAATTTAAATTTTTATTTTAATTTAAAACTTAAAAAATTAAATTATTAAATTCAAAATATTATTTTTGTTAATATTATGATAATGTGACAAAGAAATATATAAATAAAAACGCTTATGTAAATCATCTAACTCTTCTTCTTCTGTCAATAATATATAATCTTTAATAAATTTGTTGGCTACATTATTAAAGAATTAAACTTTCACGAGAGAGAGAGAACTGAAAAAGAAGCCATAAAATATACATAATTTTTATTAAATTTTTGATTGATTATGACAAAAGAGAAATCTTGTTTTTATAGACTACCCAAGGAACGAAAATAAACAACTTAAAAAAATCTAACCTTAATAAATAAAAAATAATCTTCTTTTATTAGAATATAATTTCTTTTCCTATGAAGATTTTAAAAACTTTAATTAAAATCTTTCAAAAATATTTTGATGAATAATTGTCTAAATCTAGGGACTTAAAAACATGATAAGGTCCAAAGTTTTACGTTCAATTATTTTCGGGTATGTGTTTTTTATTTTTAAAAATTAAAAAGGAGGTTGTTTATTTTAAAATTGATCCAAAATTTAAAAATAGAAAAACTCGACTTCAAATAAGATTATAAATTTAAGAGAAAATAGAGCAGATCTGTTACTCTCGAATTGCAGTGTCTTTAAAATCTTAGGGATCGTTTGGTTCCACTTTTATTTTTCTGTTGTTGTTTTTAATTTTTGTTTCCTATTTTTAGTTTCTGTTTTTTTCCTTAAAAAAATGAAAAAATTTTTGGTTGAGATTTGCAATATAAAAATTGAAAACAAAAACCTGTTTGGTTGAGATTTTTAATAAAAACTGAAAATAAAATTATGATTGGTTTATTATTATTATTATTATTATTATTATTATGTTTAACCAATCAACCAAGTAAATTTATGATTCACAACCATAAGTATAACAATCCACCTTTCTCTTTTCAACGACAAGGAAAACATTTTGCTTATTTAGCTAATCAAAATCCACTAGCAATCTTATCAATGAATTCCAAAACACAATTAGACTTTATTTTGAATCCAACAAGCATTGTGCTTAATGTTGTGCTTGTCATGAAAGTAAAATTTGCGAAAATAAAAGAAAATCAATTAAGTGAAGGGCAACGAATCCCTTTTCAGTAAAACTATATGAGCTTTTTCTTTCCTTTTTTTCCCTCTTTATTTGAAAAGATCAAAGTTACAAAGATCAAATAGGAATAAAATGGGCCCCTGGCCAGACCACAGGCTATGGTGGCTCGTGGTCCAGCTTAACGACAAGTTGACCGGCTCGTGGCTTGACGGGTCACGGGCGGACCGAGCCAACTCGACCTATTTTTTTTAAAATGTAAAAACAACGTTGTTTTTAAAGTAACGGTTGGGAGCTGGCCTGACCCGACCTATAGCCAGATCAACTTGGGCCAAAATTGACATCCCTAAGATCAACAAATCCTAATCTCTCACCCATTTGAAACAAAACACAAACTTAACTTCATCAACAAAACCCTTCACCCAATCGAAATCCACAATAAAAACCCATCACCCAATTGAAACAACAAGAATAATTTACCCAGAAGAGAAGACAGATGGTAGAAGTTTGGGTTGACTTGAATAGAGAGTGAAGTTTTTGAAGAAGAGAATCACAAGGTTGAGAGAGTGAAAATGAAGAAGTAGTGAAAGCGAAAGTGAAGGATAAAATGAAGAAGCTGTTTCTAGAGGGAGGTGAAAATGAAGAAGAAACACGAGAATGAAGAATAAAAATGTCCTGAACAAATGACTTTTTCTTAGAATACATAAAGATAGGTGAGGATGGTCTTTACTTATTCCCAAAAGTTAAGGAATATCTAATCCTATGATTAGTTATTTTGTATATTCTTTTCTAACCAAACAAAATCATAACTAAGTTTTAAGAACATGCCAGGAATAGGATACTTATTTCATTGAACCAAACATGCGCCAGGAATAGAATACTTATTCTATTGAACCAAACATGTTGTTAGGGATCGAATAATTGTACAACTAAAGTGGCTGAGATGAATCAATTTCAAAAAACAATTCGAGAGAAACAACAAAAAAAGATTAATCTTTAATATACTTATTATAATTCATGTTTTATGATATTTTATATATTAATTAATCTATAGAATTAAAATGATATTGACTTCCAGAAATAAAACAAAAAAGTTCCGTATTTATTTTGCAACACATAGGTATGGATTTGATCCCGAATTTATAATAATAGTACTAGACTTATCTTTTAATTGTATGATTAGATTAAAGTTGTTTGTTTGCTAGAATTGAAATTAAAAAATTAACCCTAAAAATCAAATATGAAATTTGAAAAGTCCGTTTAAAAAATTAACTCCGTTTAGTTGACGGGAACGTAAAGTGAATTTGGAATATGATTCCTTAGAAAATAAATCTATGAAAAGTAAAGATATTTACATGTTTGGATACTTTTAAGCATTCTAATAGGAAAGTTAGGTGGATTCTTATTATAATGTTTGTTATACAACAGTATTTTATAAAATGTAACTTAATTTTGACTTGTGTTTTCAATTATATCTTTACAAACCAAATAAAAATTGAAATCGTTAAATAAGGAAAAATATGAACCTGAAGAGCAAAAATATCCAAAATCCAAATACTGACCGATACTGGAAATTTTTAAAAATAGGGGGAAATTTTCAAAATTTTTTGAAATGTCCCTCTTCTCTCTTATCTCTTCTCCCCCCCCCCTTTTAAGTTTTTTAATTAGTTATTTTATTTATTTAAACTTTTATAATTATTGTTAATTTTTAAATTTTGTTTTTAAAATAATAATAAATATTTTTATTACTATTAATAATTATAAATAAAATAAAAATTACAAAATTATTTTTATTTAAATATTTTATATAATAATTATTAATAAAATATTTTATTTTTAAAAATAAATAATTTAAAAATTATTATTTATAAACTAAATTTATTTATATATATTTTTAATTATTAAATCAAAATTTACTTGAAATTTATATATTTTAAAAATATATTTTAAATTTAATTATATTTATTAGTAATTATTAAATGTAATTATTATTTATTATTATATTTTTTGGATAATTAGTTAAAAATATACAATATAACTATATAATATGACAATAAATTTTTTTTTAATTTTTTTTTAAAATAGGAACTATTTCATAAATTTAAAAAATTATTCGAAACGGTACTCGGTATTAACCGATACCAGTACAATATCACACTAGGATTCAATTTGGTACCAAGTCTGTTACGATATTCGTAACATTGAGCTCAGTTTGAAGTTCAAAAACAAAAATTAGGAAAAAAAGATATTATTTTAAGTAAAATAATGTTATTTGTACTTTAAAAAAATTTAAAAAATGTAATTAAATTTAACACAAGTCTGATTAAATTTGAGGGTAAGTTTAGACCCGACCACAGCCCAAGTCCGGCTCCGCTTATCGCGAAGCCTCTATAAAACAGACAAGCGGAGGGTAATGTCCTAGGCCACCATTAGTTACTCCAAAACTCCACGTGGTGAACAAAACTGCAGCGTAACGGACCGGTAGGCCGTAAGGGTCAAACTCAAAAAGGAAAAACTAATGCCCCCAACATCACAGCATGCATTTTAAGATTCTTGCGACACAAAGAGAAACTCAGAGGATGAGTCAGGAAGAGAGGACAGTGTGTGTGACGGGAGCATCAGGCTACATAGCTTCATGGCTGGTCAAGCGTTTACTCCAAAATGGCTACACTGTCAAAGCCACTGTGCGTGACCCTAGTAAGTTTTGTACTCTTACACTGCTTTTTTGGTCTTTCAGTTCTGGGGTTTGACTCTATCTGACAGGAATTGATGTCTGTCTACATGGAGCCAATGTCTCTTCTCAATCTCTAGGAAAGAAAAAAGCCAAGTTTCCTCCATGTTCTTGGTGCTTTGTACATATTTAATCGTTCAGAGTTCTAGTTAAATCACGCTTATTTGTACTTCAGACGACCCAAATAGAACTGGGCACTTGCTTGCTCTCGATGGCGCTAAGGAAAGACTTCATTTATTCAAAGCTGACCTGTTGGAAGAAGGGTCTTTTGATCCTGTAGTTTCTGGGTGTGAAGGTGTCTTTCACACAGCATCCCCTGTGATTTTCTGTCCCACCGATCCACAGGTTTTTATCAACTAGACGTTCTTCTGTTGCTCTTACCTAAATTATGTTGAACGCATGGTTCTACTCTACTTTCAGAGTCCCTTTTTAGCTTCTTGCAACATAGAATTGTTATATTTAGACTTTGTGATTGATGAATTGTGTGGGGGACTTTTATATTGGACTAAACTCGATATGTTCATGCAATTTTCCAGGCAGAAATTCTTGATCCTGCAGTGAAGGGCACACTTAATGTCCTTAAATCTTGTTCGAAGGTTGCTTCTGTGAAGAGAGTTATTTTAACATCTTCCTTGGCATCGATTGCATACAGTGGAAATCCTCTGACAGCAGATGCAATTGTTGACGAGACCTGGTTTTCGGATCCCAAAATTCTTAAGGAACAGAAGGTATGAGTGTGTGTTTATTGCTTTAAAATCCTGGATTATCTCTTCCCTTTTGTGGCCTATAGCTTATGAATCTTCGTCTCAAGACTTGTTGTGAATAACTGGTCTTGCCATTCTTTATCTTCCATTTCATATATATTGAGACTGAGGAGATGGTGAAATTAAGAAATCTTTTGGTTGGAGATTCAGCACCAATAGATCCTTGCCCTTTTTGCAGCAACTCTTCTCTAAGATGAAAATGCATGTGTGATCGCCAATAAAGATTACATTGTTTCTGATGCTGGACATTTGAAGTTTGGCAAGGTTTTGAATTGCAGATTTCTGGTTATGTTGTGGTTGCGGAAATTGTTGCATAACGCAATAACAGCCCAAACCGCAATCCTTAAAACTATGGTTGGCTATATCCCTGTCGCACATTGCTTTAGAACTTAGTACCAACAATTTGATTTTGCAGTTGTGGTACCACCTCGGGAAGACCTTGGCAGAGAATGCTGCTTGGAGATTTGCAGAAGAGAATAACATTGATTTGGTCACTATAAATCCAGGATTCGTGATTGGTCCACTTTTGCAGCCAACTCTCAATATCACTGTTCAGATGGTTCTTGACCTTATAAATGGTACTGTTCAGTTGACAATTAGCCTGAAAGCTTAATCTTTCTTGCAGATTAAACATCATAAAATCTTCTCTGAAGTTTTTGCATTGCAGGCCCTGAAGTTTTCCCAAACGGATATTATCGATCCGTTGATGTAAGAGATGTAGCAGATGCACATATTCAAGCTTTTGATATCTCTTCTGCCTCTGGTAGATATTGCTTGGTTGGAAGTAATGTACATTTCTCTGAGATTCTGAATATTATCCGTCTGCAATATCCCAACTTGCACCTTCCTGAAAAGTAAGCAACTTTCTTGATGCAACAATTATTTTGGTGTAACTCTATTTGAAATCCAGTTGACAATATTTGAATCTGACATAAAAAAATTTAAAAAAATCTTTAAAAACCTGTAATTAAATTGCAATAGGTTTATTTTCGAGTCAGACACGGGACAAGGTCTGATTCCTATTCCTATCCATTATGCTGGTAACTGAAACTTTTGACATTTCATGGCAGGTCTGATCCTGGAAATCATTTCTACAAAGAGTTCAATGTATCTCAAGAGAAGGCAAAAACATTGATCAATTTCACTCCTTTGGAGGTGACTCTTAAGGACACCATTCAAAGCTTGATAGAGAAGGGTTTCCTTAGAATTTGATTCTTCGGTGTTATACAAATAAGGGTATGAAGCAGATATGTTGTCTCAACCTTTTTTATTGAATTGCTTTTCAGCTTCTATAGTTCAGTTATTAACTGCTTTTCTATGTTGGATCTCAATGGACGGACCTTCAATTGTTGAATTATGTTTAATTGAATGAAGTTACATGTCTTGACATAGAGTTAGGAGTTGAGTTGGTAGAGTGGAGGTGGCATGGGGCTAAAAAGTCTTGTGTTTGATTCTCTCTACTTACGCTCTCTCGATCAAGCCTGTCGTACAAGGCTTGCCTAATGTGAAGTACTCAGTTGATGTGATTGGCTATTGCATCAATTCGGAAGTTTATCGAATGCGCATCCAAAAGTAGCAGTTGTGGGTTTCTCCGTTTCAAAAAAAAATGATACAAATCTATGACGTTTGTCAAAAGATGAGGAAAAAAGATAGGAATTAATCCTTAAAATTTTCTTGAAGATGTAAATATTTATTTTATTTGGATGCATATGTGTTTTGAAAAAATTATTTGACGAGACAACAACATAAAAATTATTTTGAGTGTGTGCACCGAAAAAATTACGGATTACAAGTAACAATTTGAAAATCATGTGTTCTGCATAAATTATTTGATGAGACAATGAATCAAAAACTTGAATAAGTCAAGTTAATGTATCCCGCGCATAAAGAAGAGGGTCATCAATGCACCTAACCTTCTCTTTATAATTTTTACAAAGAAGTTATTTTTGTTATTTAAACTTGGGACAATTACAAAGGAGTAACTTTTACTAGTTACTCTAAAGTTCTCCACCGTAATAATGTTGAACTTGAATAAGTATACATGTTAAATTTATTATTTGCTAATTCGTAATGATGATAAACTTGATTTTTCTTAAGTTCTGGTTAATTACTGTTGCGATCTATTTTATTCCAATATATTTTAATACATTAAATTATGATCGTAATTTTGTTATTTTAAAAAAATATATAGTAAAATTATTAGAATAATAGTATATAATTTTGTTTCCTACAAGTACACAATAACTCACATTCCTTAATCTATAGTACCACAACCAAGTAATCAAGCTTAGACTTTTAATTTTAAAATTATGGACTTTAAATTTTAAAATGTCAAGAATTGCATAATAATTTTAGTTTATGGCATTGTATCATTGACCCAATGTGAAGCCTAAAACCCAAAATTAAAGAAAAAAGATAACCAATTCTAAAGCACTCAATCTTTTATAATTTTTAAATTTAAAATTTTCAATTGAATGATCACCTTTTAAAATTTTAACAATTCAACTCAAAATGTTAGCTTTCGCTGACGTAGCTAATAAATAAATATTTACGTGACATTTAATGGACATATAATATCATCAAAAATAACATTTTGACTTTTGTTGATACATTTTTAAAAGATACGTCATTAAATTGAAAATTTTAAAAAGTTTGAGATTAAATTAAAAAACATTTTAAAAAATTAGACACTTTTGAATATATTGTAGTGACCAAAAGTATTTCGTGCTCTTTAAATTAGTAGTGACCAACTGGATATCGAGTACACACGTCGTCTCTATCTAATTGGCGCAGAGCAAATTGATTTATGCGATCGATACTGAGGTGCGATTCAATCTTGGACGTCTCATTATTGAAGTTTTGTTAGCCATTGAGAGTAAGCCGCATTCTTTACTCTACTTTCCACGTCTAATCTCTCAATTTTTATATGCAAACGAAGTTGCCAAGATGAAGTCAAGTATGCTTAAGTCGGTGTCCTTGATGAACATCTCTCTCCAAGGAGTTTTAGGCAACCATAAGTAGTGGATTTGCCGTACACCACATTTGACCCCTCGGATGGCTCGGGGACAACTTCTGTCAATTCCGATGCAGCTCTCTTAACTGAAATTGAAAGGATTAAAGGCATTATTCAAGTGGCAAGTGACGCTCTTCATCACTTAGAGCAGCGAGTTCTACAATTTTCCGGAGCTCCTTGAGTTAATTTTTTTGGCATATGTTGTCTCAAAGGGGAAGAAGATAAGAATCTTACCTTGTCACGTTGAAATAATTTAGAACTTTGGTTGTTATTATCTATTGGATCTTGGATCGAGGGAGAATATTGTGAATTCAATATTCATATGTCCAATTATGTTATTTATGGGGAGCTTAATAGTTATGACAAAAATGCCAAAAAGTGAGAGATTGTTAAGATATATAGTATATATCTTTTTATTTAGTTTTGACATTTTATTTATTAATTGGACATATAAGATATTAATTAGAC
>JANVCL010000004.1:302148-321266 GCA_026546855.1 Erythroxylum incrassatum | reverse complement strand
AGAAACCACTTTGTACGTTAAATATCAAGAAGGTGATATTTTAGTTATCTCACTCTATGTTGATGATCTACTTGTGACAGGTAGCAATGCAAAATTGATTGATGTGTTCAAGAGTGAAATGATGCGGGCTTTTGAAATGACTGATCTGGGATTAATGGCTTATTTCTTGGGCATGGAAGTCACACAAGGACCAGATGAAATCTTCATCTGTCAAAAAAAATATGCCAAGGAGATATTGAAGAAGTTCAAAATGGAGGATTGCAAAGAAGTCAATACCCCCATGAATCGTAAAGAAAGGCTAAGTAAAGATGATGGAGCGGACAAAGTGGATGAGACAGAATTCAGAAGTTTAGTCGGATGTCTAATGTACCTCATTGCCACAAGACCTGATATCTTGTATGCTGTAAGTGTATTATCTAGATTTATGCACTGTGCAAGTGAGATACATCTAAAGGCAGCAAAAAGAGTTGTCAGATATGTCAGAGGAACTAGTGATTATGGAGTCAAGTTTAAGAAAAATACAGCCTTTCAACTGGAAGGCTACTCAGACAGTGATTGGGGTGGCTCAGTGGATGATATGAAGAGTACCACAGGCTACTGTTTTAGCTTTGGATCAGGTATTTTCTCTTGGTGCTCAAAAAAGCAAGAAATTGTAGCTCAGTCCACTGCCGAATCAGAGTTTATAGCAGCAACTGCAGCAGTGAATCAAGTTTTGTGGTTAAGGAAGATTCTAGCTGATCTGAATATGGAACAAACCAAGAGTACAAAAGTGTTCGTGGACAACCAAGCTGCTATAGCAATCTCACATAATCCTGTATTTCATGGAAAAACAAAGCATTTTAATATCAAGCTATTCTTTTTGAGGGAAGTGCAGAAAAATGGGCATGCAACTCTGATCTATTGCAAGTCAGAAGATCAATTAGCAGACTTATTTACTAAACAACTGTCAGCCAGCAAATTTGAGTTATTAAGAGAAAGAATTGGTGTTTGCAGTGTCTAAAGCAAGGAGGAGTGTTAGAAGTTATGCTTAGAACTGCCACCCACGTTTTACGTTTTAGTTAGCTGCTTTGAATGTTTCAAAACATTATCTCCTAGTATTTAGGATGTAGTTAGACAGCACACAGCACGTTATTTCCAGTTTGTTAAGTTGTCGTTTATTTATAGCCCTGTTTATGTAATGAGAATAAGAGCGTTTTCTTCTTATTTGATTCCTTAAACATTAACAACCATGTTAAGTTCTTTGATAGCCTCACGGTTTGGATCTGCAATTATGGGGTATGTCCCCTCGCTTCCTCCCTGCAAATGTACGTAAATATGGTGGCTATCAGGCTTGAAGTTAATGATGAACAAGGAACTATAGGAGACAATAGATACCAACACTGGAAGCTTCGATGTCCATGATCCACTCTACGTGTGAGACAACATCATCACAAGATAAACCTAAGAGCTCAACCCTCTGTTAGCAAACTCTGGAGCGTATGCAGCCATCTTCCCGAGTTCAGTTGTGCACACCGGCGTGAAGTCACCTGCAAGTAAACTTCTCAATACCAATCACAAACTCAATTCGCATATACTATTTAGAACTAATTAACGAAACTTGGGTGAGAGAACGGGATGGTCCAATTGTTTAAATAATCGTGAAGCTTGATGACCCCATGAGTGGTTTCGAGTTCAAGATTGGGAATGGTGTCTGCTATGCTGAGGCCTCGCATTTTCTGGGAATCGATAGAACTGAGATGAGACGTGGGACTGAAATGGCAGGAGACGAGGGTTTTAGAGAGGAGAGAACATGTAAGGGTGTTTTGCATGAAGAGAACGTGGCGTGTGGCGTGGCTGCAACATGGAGTCATCTTCTTCCACGTGTAGATGGTAGATAACGGTGTGTGACTTGTGCTCTTCCACTAAACAATGCCATAGCCAGCGATAGTTTCAGTCTTGTTCGGTCAACAGTCAACATATTGTTCTTGTATCCTCGGCAAGAAGCTTCAGGTACACTGCACGACTGTGTACTCGTGCTCGAGTTATTGCTACGTCAACTGGGGAATAGTCTTAATCAAATGTTATTTGTTTCTCGATGAACAAAGCCTTATTTCTTATTTCAGATTTTTTTTTCAATATTATATTGTATTATTATATTTAATAAATTTTAGTTATTTATTTATACAGGTCTCGTATGAAACTCACATATATCAACAAAATAAATAGTTAAGATTTTAAGAAATATAATAAGATAGAGTAAAACTGAACAAAAGATCTGAACTCCTTACTTACGCAAACAATGCATGAAAATTGGAGTCACATGTTATTACGTTTAAAAATAAAATTTTCTGTTAGATAATTAATCTTTTAAATTAACCAAAAATAGATGTTACAGTCACTTGAAAATGTGACTACTGTAAATGAAACTCATGTTTCTATATTTTAATCTTATCTTTACTTTTTATTTAAAAATAAAAATAATATCATTTAAATATTGATTAGGTGTTAATGATGGATAATTAACCAGTTATGTTATCTATTTATTTAAGATAAGTTTTTAATATTTGGAAAGTATTAAATTTAATTTGAACACTTCGAAATGTTATAATATATTCTATATTCACTTGTAAACGTTGAGGTTTAAAATACACTTTTAAGTTTATAGGATGTTTGGTTCATCGGTTGGAATAAATAATAGATAAAAAATGAAATGATTATTCTTAATAATAGAATAGATAAGTAACAGAAAGTAATTCATATTACTTAGTTTGATTTATTCTTAAGAATTTTTATTGATGAGGTATGTTAGTGTTTAGTTTGAAAACACAAATTTAAAATAACAAAGGAATAATTAACAAAAACACCAAAATATTTATTATAATCTTCACTAACTATTATTATTATATTATTAATAATGATGTTATTAATTTCCTTATTATTATTATTAATTTTCTTACTAGAAAAATTAATAATAATAGCAACAACAATAATAATAAGAAACATTAAAAACAACAACAAAAACAACAATAATAATAATAATAACAACAACAACAACAATGATGATAATGATAATAATAATAACAATAATAATAATAATAATAAGAGGGAAAAAGATTGTCTTTAACTATTTCACGAATGAGGTATCTTTAGCTATTTTTCAAAGTGTAAGAATAATTAAAATTGCAATTAGTTATTCGGCTTGTTATTTTTTAACCAAATAAAAATAATTATTTATCAAGAATATATCAATAATTGAATAACTATTTTGCTCAACCAAACAAGTCATCAAGGAATAAGTAAACCCTTGAATTATATATTCGGATAAGAAAATAACTTATTATCAAGAATAGATTAGTAATTGAATGGTTATTTCAGTCAACAAATGCCTTGTTAGTAGTTGTAAAAGGGTATGAGTTTGGTACAAGTAAAGTTAATTGATCAAATTTAAATTATTTTAGTTAATTCAATATAAAAATTTAAATTTAAATTTAAAATAATATTATTTTATTATTTTAAGCAATTTAAAAGAGTTGAATATGATAGATCCAGTTTGATCCGATTATCGCTATTAGAAACAACAAACATGCTTGATTTTAATGAATTTCAAGATAAGTTTGAGTTTGAGGAATTGTTTTGAGTCATACGAACACATATTTTTGGGATCATTGAAAGTTCTTATGATATAATCGTAATTAAGAATTGAGTTTAAATATTTAAATATTAAATTAAAATTAAGAAATATTAAATTAAAATTCATAAAAATTGAAAACGTATTTAAATTTTGAACGTCAATAAAGTGACGTACCATTCCTATTTCCGGCCACCGTTAACTTCTTCACATGTTTGGCGCCGTATTTTGTTTCTCCAAATATACGGGATGGGGTTAAAAAAAAACAGAACAAATAGCCGTTTAAGTTTTCGCCGTCGCAGTTTGGAGGATGTTGCAGTGGCGCCATTTTCGGTTGTACCATCTCCGTTTTGGTCATTCAAGGAGAAGACTGACCAGAAACAGAAAAGAAAAGAATGAAAAAGAAAGGTTTGGGCGCGAAGGAGGCTGTAGCCGTCGGGTCTGATTATCTAATCACTGTACCATTCCATTTCATATTTTTCTAGTTGCTTATATCGTTTGGACTTTCTTTATTCAGTTTGAGAGGCTGTTCCACCGCTTCTATAGAAGTCATCGAGTGTCTTGTGTTTTGGTTTCGAAATTTCAAATTAATGAAAAGTTTAGAGCGTAGTCCTAATTGCATTCTCGTGGATTAAGGAGAATGCGAACCGTAATGGACCTGATTCTGGAATTTCGACGGCGTTTTCGCTTATTTCTATCAAACTTAGATTGAAAAGAAAAGTGAAGTCTTGTTGGAGGAAGATAGTGACTGGGATTGAAAATACGTTACTAAGTCTGTATTGTCATTAACAAAAAGCCATTTGTGTTTTCTTTGCAGATTCCTGAGTTTGATCAAGGGGAGTGAACAAATTCGAGATTAACAGGTCGACGGATGTTGTTCAATTATTATGTTCATTACTTCCTGTGGCTAACAAAACGACGACGCATTCTTGTTTACCTTTTGCTTTTCAAGATATTAAAATGACGTAGTAGTCAAACGGTGAGAAAAAGGACATCTTCAAGCTAAAACCGACGAGGCACTTTTGTGGTTGTCTTTTGTCACTTTGCTCGTCGGGAAAGTAATTGATTGCTTACAGAATTCAGACATCGAGCGTTGACTTTTCTACTCCTCAGCACTCTCTTCTCATCCCAAGAAGAGAAAAGGGAAAGGGAACCTAGACCATGTCTGGTCTTATCCTTTCTCTGCTTTTGATAACTCTTGTACTGTCGCCTGACTTGGTAACGTCGTCCAACAGACTCGACGCTATCGAAGCTCTACTTAATCGTTTGGATTCTAAGCGCTTATCTGCATTTGTTCAAACATCTGCAGCTAAAGGTGTATTGGGAAGACTGCTTCCTTCCCACATACATAGCTTTGCATTCCAGATTGTACCCAAGGTACGAACAATTTCTTGATTTACCATCTTTCTTAATGTTGGGAGATTGAAAGTTCGAGTTTTCTGGGTGTTTTTTTCCATCGAAAGGTATGTGCTTTGAGTTTTGACATAATGTTTATGCCTTTGAAAATTGTAAACAATTTCGCTTCTTGAAACACTGTTACTGATAGTATTCCAGATAGTAAAGAAATCAGTTGTTGCATGATTTAAGCTTTAAAAATGCTTTGGAAATATACTTTCTGTTACTTAGATGATATCTGCTCTTGCATTTTAACCATTTTCACTGATTGATCTAAAAACCAGGATGTTTGTGGTGGACACGGTTGCTTTCTGATAGACAACTACAACCAATCAAGCAGGACTGGGCCTGAGATAATGTATGATGATTCGTTTTGAGTATTTGTAAGGGGCAGAGACAGATAGCTATTTTCATGATGTAGGAGGATATAATGTCTGCTTTATGAATTTGAATGAGGTCCTTTTTGTGGTTTTGGTTGTTGAGTCTAACAATAAAATGTCAATTTTCTCTAACTTAACTGTCCTTCACAGGGTTCATTTGTTCACGATGCTACTCTTTGCAATAATGGACAATAGTCTGCTCAGTCTCTAGAATTGTCCAAGGTTTTGTAAATATGAGTTGATTGGCATTAGCTTAGTCTATCAGATATTGAATAATGTGATCAAGATTACTTGTTTATACATCTGATGTATAATTATGGAATTTAAAGGATAAGGACTGGCCACTGTCTTTCATTCACATCTATTATGAAGTATCTCATATAACCTGAACTTGCAAGTGGAACTTTTGGTTGAAGTAGTAAGCGAGAATCTTAGACATTACATTTGAATGGAGCGGGTTATTGGTATTTTATGTTATGAGATAAACAAAGGACTTGTTTTGCTTTAGCACTGTTCACTGTTCACTTCTCATTAGTAATATGTAAGAAATGTGCCTTATTACTCTTACTATTGTGAGTCACACTTTTAGTATCAAGGGCACTACAGGAGTGGAAACTGTGTCTGGCCTCCATTGGTACATAAAGTATTGGTGTGGTGCTCATATTTCATGGGACAAAACGGGTGGCGTACAGATAGCTTCAATTCCTAGCCCGGGATCACTGCCTCTTGTGAAAGACGGGGGTATACGGATTCAACGACCCATTCCATGGAACTATTACCAGAATGTCGTGACATCCAGTTGTAAGTTCCAATCCATGTATCTTGTTTTACGTCCAAGTTTTTATTTTATTTTATTCTGCCAATGATGAGATGTGGCAACCGCTACAAGTCAATAGTGGTTACCCTACACGAATTATGAAATTTAATAAACATGTTTTTGTGTTGATTTACTCTTATCTTACATTCACTAGGTGAAAGAAGTTTGTGAAGTAAAACCCTGTTTTGATATTGAAATTGTATTGATAGTCCCAATTATGGCACTCTTTTTTGTAGATTCCTATGTGTGGTGGAATTGGGACAGATGGGAAAAAGAGATAGATTGGATGGCTCTTCAAGGGATCAATTTACCCCTTGCATTCACAGGGCAAGAAGCTATTTGGCAAAAAGTTTTCATGGTTAGTTAATCTTGAGGAGCCATCACTATTTATTAAGGTTGCATGACCCATCTCTCAGTTGCTGTAATTCCGCTGTTGATTCTTTGAGTGTGAGCTATTTGGCCTGTAATGTCTTAGTATGCAACATCTTGTCTGTGTAATGATGGCCTAAAAGCTATAAGCCGTTGCGTAAGCCATAAGCTAGATTACACATTTGGAAACTCTTTATGCCAATGAATGTGTTTCTAAATATTACATGCATATCTAACTCGCTTCACCAGTTTAGTCCTTTCAAGACCTTCTTGAATAAAATAGCAAGCAAAGTAGGAAAATGGAATGCAACTAAAATTTTGTAAGTAGCAGTTACTTCATCTTCTGCATGTTTGAAAATGCTTAGAATTTAAAGCCAGTTATTTGGATTACACATTTCGTGTACAAACTTCATCTAATTTGCTACGTAACACATATTGTGCCACTAACTATTTTTGGTGCAGAAATTTAACATCAGTGCACGAGATTTGGATGATTTCTTTGGTGGACCTGCTTTCCTTGCTTGGGCCCGTATGGGAAATTTACATGGGTGGGTAATTATGGAGTCTCCTATCCTTTAGTTTTACCCCAATAGCTTCTACCATAATAAAGCTAAGACAAAAAGATGACGTTACTTGAAGCTGATTAGTAGAACTTATTCACAGACTAAACAAGATTTATTAAGGACCCTGATTTTGTATGTAATATGGCCTCTGGTTTCTCCATCGTTTTGACCAAATGGTTTTTTATATTTTGTATTTGTTTAGTGCAAGATATCCCCCTTTTCTGGACAGGTTGCATGTGCCATTACTGATTTTCTTGATCATCAAATTTGAATTTGTATTTGATTTTTTTCCCTCTATTTATTTTATTCAACTAATGACAGGTGGGGTGGGCCTTTATCTCAAAATTGGTTAGATCAACAATTGAGTTTACGGAAACAGATAGTATCTCGGATGCTTGAACTTGGCATGACCCCAGGTATATTCATGTTACTCGCCAGAGCATAGAGATTAACTATCGTTTGCTATCTGTATTGTCCACTTTTAAACACAGGTTCCAAATCTTGAGGATAAATCTTATTCATTTCTTCTATACAGGACTACTTGAAATTTCTGTTTCAAATATGAAAGTAGAGAGTAGTCTTTCGTTATTTGACCACATCACTGTCAAACAATTTCTTCTCTGTTCCAGTGCTTCCCTCATTCTCTGGGAATGTTCCAGCAGCTTTGAAGCGAATTTTCCCTTCGGCAAATATAACAAGACTTGGAGACTGGTATTTCAATTAAGCATGGTTTTACTCCATACTAGCTTGAACAGTGTCAAACAGTGGCTATGAGCTCCTTTGTTTAAACTGATGAATATATTATTGGGTGCTCTTTTTAGTCCTTTCTAAGTTTAATTTAAATGTGAGATCTTCGTGGTATTACTATTAAATCATATTTACATTTCCTATTAGGAACACTGTGGACATGAATCCTCGTTGGTGTTGTACTTACCTTCTCGACCCTCATGATCCCCTGTTTGTTGAAATTGGGAAGGCTTTCATAAGACAACAAATTGCAGGTGTGTGCCTTGTATCTGACTCTTAGAATCATTGATTTGTCTGTTTTCATTTGATTGGATGAAGAAGGTTTTGCATATTTGATATTGGTATGGTTATGTAAGGCAGTGCATTTTCATTAAATATCCTCAACGTAGTATTTCTTAAGCACTAGATTCTAGCTTTGGGGCTTCTTCGATCTTTTGATAATTTTTGCATCATGCAATTGTAAAGCAGTTTATACAATAAATTGTGGAAAATATGTGTAAACTGTTGATATTCTTTTGTTTCAGAATATGGGGATGTGACGGATATCTACAACTGGTACTTCTCTTATTTTTACGAAGATGTTCTTTAGTTTCTCCTAATATGAATGGCTTACATATGTTCATGCATAATATAGTGATACATTCAATGAAAACTCTCCACCTACAACTGATCCAGAATATATCTCTTCACTTGGTGCGGCTGTATATAAAGCAATGTCTGCAGGCGATAAAGAGGCTGTGTGGTTAATGCAAGTATGCTTCTCATTTTTCTAATTGTTTCTAAGTTGAATATCCCCCTCTCTTGAAGATGCTATAGTTGGTAATGTGAGACTAGTATTTCTAAAATCTTAGATCCATGTATGAACATGAAAAAAGAAGCAGATCTCTCATGTTCATTCATAGCGTTAGTACATTTTTGTATTCCATTTGGATTAACATTCGATTGATGACATATTTTGTGAATTTTAATTAACAAGATGAAATTGCCTTTTCTTCCCTCTACTTGTCTTTGGAGCTCTAAGATCTAGCAATTGATCTCTTGTTGACTCTCTACTAACCTGCAGGGTTGGCTATTCTACTCGGACTCTGCCTTTTGGAAGCCACGTCAAATGCAGGTACATGTAACATTTAACCTCTTCTTGGTTTTCTTGTGTTTTCTGATTCTTATTGTCCAACTCAAGGGACAGGTAGCCACCATGAAATGGTTTAAAACTAGCTTATTACATCTCCTAGCCATTGGTACTCAACCATGAGAAGAGAAGGATTAAGAATAAAGCATTTGACCTAGCATGGGTTGATATGTGTGTATTGTAAATAGACCTTTTCCTTGTACACATGGATAATATCATGTATGTTGTTGGCTGGGGTTAACATAATACCCTTAGACTTTATAACAGGAATAAGAAAAGAAACTTTGAGCATTGAGTGAAATGGTTTGTTATTGTTCATAGATTCCAAGAAACAAAAAGAAAAGAAAAAAGCTATTCTAGGCAAGGTTTCATGGTCACACCAAGATACAAATACAATGAATTAATTTCTTGATGGAGATAATATGTAAAATGGAGATTCTAAAGCTTTGTTTAAACTGTTATAGAATTACATCTTCCATGGACATTAAATATTGTTGTTTGATCTGAGCCATTGACCTAGAATTCATAATGTGGTAATCGTGGCCTGTCTTACTGTTAAATTTTATTCTGGTGGTACTTGCAGGCACTCTTGCATTCTGTTCCATTTGGGAAAATGATAGTTCTAGATCTGTTTGCTGAGGTCAGACCAATATGGAGTAACTCCTCTCAATTTTATGGCACTCCTTATGTCTGGTAATGGTCGCATATAATTAGAAGATTATTTGGTTTCGGTTGATCTATCTTAAACTGTTGCTTTTGATCCTTTTTCTACCCTTATTTTTCTTGAAATTTGAATTGGAACTTAAATAATGGATATTCTCAACCCTCATAACTTTTAATGTTTTAGGTGTATGTTGCACAATTTTGGTGGGAACATTGAAATGTACGGAATATTGGATGCATTATCTTCAGGCCCAGTTAATGCCCGCACAAGTGGCAATTCAACTATGGTATACTGAAGATTTTCTTTTCATCAGTTAGCGTGACAACTGAAGAATGTATATTTTGTTTCATCTGCTGTTTAACATTTTTCCCCCCTTTTTCAACCAGATAGTGTTGAAACCGTATCAAGAGTTTAGCTCATGTTCTTTTTAGGAGTTTCTGCACATTTGTCTTCTCACATCAAATATGAACTATCTGTATAGACCACAATTTGGTGCAAATGACAATTCAATTATAGTGCACTGAAAATTTGATCTTTTATCATTTAGCGTAACAACTGAAGCATGTATCCTTGTTGCATATGCTGTTTAACATAATCTATTCCCTTTTCAACCTGATGGATCATATCATTAGTTTTCCTGATATTCTTGTTTGCAGTTTCTACATATTAATATTGTCACATCAAAACTGAACTTTTGGCATAGACCATCTGCACTTATTTAATTATCTTTTGATTAGGTTGGTGTTGGCTTGTGCATGGAAGGAATAGAGCATAATCCTGTGGTGTATGAGCTTATGTCTGAAATGGCATTCCGCAAAAAAAAAGTTGGTGTCCTGGTAAGGCCACAATTTTAGTTGCTATTCAATAGTTAGATTGGTGCAATTATTATTAAAAGTTTTATCAAATTCGAGATGGAATTATTACATTTGCATTGTATTTTGCATTATTTCCACAATTTTAGTTGCTATTCAATAGATAGATTGGTGCAATTATTATTAAAAGTTTTATCAAATTCTAGATGGAATTATTACATTTGCATTGTATTTTGCATTTCTTTCTTTTCTATCTCTTGCTTAATCATCTGTGTAGATAAGATTGGAGGGCCGAGTGGATGTAACTGCCGTAATTTTTTATTCTTTTCCAGGAATGGCTGAAGAAGTACACCCATAGACGATATGGCAAAGCAGTTAACCCAGCTATGTCAGCCTGGGAAATTCTCTCTCACTCTATCTACAACTGCACAGATGGAATTGCTGTATGTAATGGATTATCCGCCTTCATATGTTCAGTGCTTTCAAGTGATTGATCAAGTCTTTCTCCTGTTACATGAGACACATTATTTTTCTCGTGCTCTGACTTTCCGGAACAAAACTTAGCTCTACTCTTACGTGACACGGAGTGTTAATATTATGACTTGTTTTATTGTGTGTAGGGTTCTTCTCTGTGCGGTGTTAATCCTCACAGCATTCTTTGCTTTTTCGTTTGATTTCTATTTTCATGTATTCTTTTCCCATGCATTATTAGTCTTCAAAGGATAAGATTGCATCTGAGCCAGAGATTGCTCACAGTAGTAAGAAGTCTCTTTAGAAGAGATCAGCTATAAGTTGCAAAGGCATCCCCAGTCCACAGATTATTCACTCCTAAAATGAAAACATAAATTTCCACATGATGTTTTCAATAGTCTAATGTTGAACAGAGTACTGTGGTCCATTGACTGGCTATGGTTTGGGGCTCCCATATCTCTTGATAGAGGCTCTGGAAGTTTGTTATAGTGTTGTGAGGACAGTACTGTTGATACAAAAGTTGCTGCTTAGCTACAATGCATGCTAGTAGAGGGTAGCCTTCTGCTTTAATACTAACCATTTCCTGGTCTACATCTGTTGCATGTAGGACCATAACACAGATTTCATAGTAAAATTTCCAGACTGGGATCCATCTCTAGATCATGTATCTGCTGCATCTAAACAAAACATGATGCGTATCATGTTAAAATCACCTGAAACCCGAAGATTCTTGATTCAAAACGAAAATACAGATTTGCCGCAAGCACATTTATGGTACTCTAACCAGGATGCTATCAATGCCTTGCGCCTATTCATTTATGCTGGAAATGATCTTTCTGGAAGCTTGACATATAGGTAATTCCAATATAGATGAATTATCTCCTACTCGTCTTGGTCATTGTCTATGTGATCTACACTAACGCTAAAAAGGTCAGGTGAATCACATTAATAACCAGCACGCTTGGTTTTCTATGACAGGTATGATTTGGTTGACCTAACGAGACAAGTATTGTCAAAATTAGCAAATGAGGTATACCTTGATGCAGTAATTGCTTTTCGGAAGAAGGATTCTATTACCTTGAAACTCGACAGCCAGAAATTCCTACAGCTAATAAAGGATATCGATGTACTTCTTGCCTCTGATGATAATTTCCTACTTGGAACATGGCTGGAAAGTGCAAAAAGCCTAGGAGTAAATCCTGTTGATAAGAGACAGGTGAGAACTTTTCACTTCCTACTCTTGGCTTCAGTACGTTGCAGTCATTATTATATCAAATGCTGTAAACATAAATACAGAACTAAGTGAATGAAGTCTCATCTTAATACTATTAATCGGCCATGGTCAACTATTTCAGTAAAATCAAATTCTGTTCAGATGAAGGCCATCTACTCTTCCCACTAACTGCAACAACTTTCATAGCACTTGGCAATAGGCTGGGTTGGGTCTGAGCCTTATGTTTATGGGCCAGAGAATGGCCTGAATAGCCTGAGCTTCATCAGGCTTCAGCTTGAACTCGCCCAATCCAGAAGACCTGCCAGACTTCAAAGGCTTTTGTTTTAGGCTTGAGCCTGTGACCATACTTTATCCCTTGACTCGAGTCAGCCAGTTCGGGCCTTTTGGCCACGCTTAGTCCTACTTGATGAAGACTAATTTTCAACGTAGATTATGGTGTCCTTACTATCTAGTGGTTTGCAAGTTGCTAAGGCCGTTTTTTCTTTTCTCTTCAGAATGAGTGGAATGCCAGAACGCAAGTGACAATGTGGTATGACACAACAGAGAGAGTTCAAAGCAAGCTTCATGATTATGGTAACATCGTTTACACTGCCATATTACCATATTATCGATACTACTTGTCATCATTTATATGGGTAGAGTACTTACTTTTACCTCATTTTTCCTGATTAGCAAACAAATTTTGGAGTGGATTACTAGAAGATTATTATCTTCCACGTGCTTCAAGTTATTTTGATTACTTGATAAAAAGCTTGGAAGAAAATACAAGCTTCAAGTTGGAGGAATGGAGGAAGGAATGGATAGCTTTCTCAAACAAATGGCAAGCAGGTACAAAGCTCTATCCAGTGAAGGCTAAAGGAGATGCTTTATCGATTTCTAAGAGACTGTTTGAGAAATATATTGGTAAATTATAAACACAGGAATTGGATAATCTGCATGATCAATAAAGACTTGGCATCTATCAACTTTTCTCGTCCCACTGTATGGATAGTGCCAAGGAAACTCATGTTCAGTTACCTCTAGCCTATCCGATTTTATGTGTTGAGTTGTCCAACAGCAGGCCTGTCATGATTAACTTGAATTAGAAATAAGGATGACAAAAGGGTTCAAGTCTGACTCAGTCTGAAGTCAATAAGATGGGATCGAGATCATCAAGCTTTAGGTCGGGTTCAAATTTGTTTAGAAGAAAACTTCAGATTTTGAGTTGGGTTCGAACCATTCCTAGAGTTTTGGACTGATCTCATGATCAAGCCTTTTTCGAGCTTCACGACCCGGGTTCTCATCGAATTTCTTTCACATATGAATTAAAATTGTTTTGTGAATTGATGAATAGTAATTTTTGGGTTTGTCGAAAGTTGATTAAGCTCGAGTTTAGGTTGAATGTTAATCTAAAACTCTAAGGTCCAATCGGACTTAGAATTGAACTGAATAAATTAAAATTGATTGGACTTTAAATCAAATAAAAAGATATGGGTATATTGATTTTTTTTAATCAGTTTCACTCAAAATTAATTGACGATTTGAGTAACTTAAATTTTGATCGAGTTTAAATTAAAAAAGTGTATGAATTGGTACGAGTAAAAAGATAAAAGTCGGATATTACAATACTACTTGGTAGCAACTAGCATGGTTATGCAACGAAGACCTAACTTACGGGTCGGGTCGGATTGCATGAAAAAGGATAAAGTAACCTATCATGGTCCTGTTTAAATTAAGAGCGTGCTTTAAGCCCAGCGTTGGTTTTGCTCATTGTTCGTATATCATTCAATTTACAGCACCCCTGATAAACGACATCGTATCAAAACTTCCCCGATTGTTTAAATTTTCTATTTTCCCCATTTGCAGCCGTGGGCTCACATTCTCTCTCGTCTTCTCTTTGCTTCCATCTTCTTTCTTTCTCATTTTTCTCTCCGTCTATCTCTGAAATGCTTTACTCTTCTTCTTCTACGATAAATCACTTCAGATTACTATCATGTGCCTTGATTTGCAAGCGGAGAAGAGATCTTGTTCTATGATTTTAGTTTGAAATTTCTTTACATTTGGCCAAAAAATGATTCACAGATCTTCTTTTGTTCTTATAATGCTGGAGAGTTGGACTAAGATCTTGTAAAGTGATTCGGAATCAGCATTCGTACGAAAGAAGGTAGAATCGAACTTCTAATTTTTATAAAAATTTTGAATTGTTAGCTTCTTGAGCTCTCTGTGCACTTGTTTCACTAGGCGATCGTGAGATTACAAAAGTTTTGGATTATTAGTTTCGTAAACTATTTGTACATGTTTCACGGACTCGCTGTCTGAGATTTGATGTTTACGTGAGGATTGAAAGGGAGTTTGAATCTCCTACTAGTAATAGCTAACAGATTTCTGGTTTCTTCTTTTCATTTTCTTAATTTTATATTTCCTCGAGCCGGCGCTTTATATATATATGTTATCTTTCTAGAACGTCCGGCATGGTTGTAACTGGCGCCATAACAATCCTACTCATTTGAAGCTTTAGATAAAATATTATTCTCTTCCTCTGTATAAATATTCTTCTGGAATTGCCGCTCTTCCTCTTTCGTTTTTCGTTACTTCCTCTCACTTTTATTTAAACGTCTGTCCTTTATTTTTATTCGCAATTAGCGATTAGTAATTTTTTACTCCTTCCAAATACTGTCTGAACTCTTAGTTTCTGTTGCCTGAGAAGACGACTGGAAGAGATTTGCATGAATACAAAACATATAATACATTTGTTTCGTAGTAATTAGTGATTGCATTTTATCAACTATGTGAGTGATTTTTACGATCTGCTGTTTGATATGATCATAAGATGGACCCTTTGAGCATTCAAATGGTCTATAAACTTACTTGCTGGTCAGGTGTGCTTCACTAATTATTTGTCCATGTCTCTCTAGACCTCGATAGAAATATCTAAGAGAACAGTATCCACTACCATAACACGGGCTCTTACCATCCCACACGGTGGAATGCAGCTACACACCCTTACCACGGCAAGCTTAAGCTATTCTGCTCATATTGCCATACCACGAACCAGTTGCCCGACGAAATTCCTCTTAGAACCAAATGTGGATTCCCACCAGAGGTCACTTACCATCAATTCGTCGGATTGGAGAGTGGAAGATTTCTCTTCTGGGCTGCAACGGCAACCCCATAAGAACTTGTCCCGGATTCTAAGAACGGAATCTGCTATTAAGAATATAGAGAAAAAAGCCGATTCCAACAAGTATAACAATCTCTGGCCCAAGGCAGTTTTGGAGGCTCTAGATGATGCAATTAAGGAGAATCGTTGGGAATCTGCTCTAAAGGTTTGTGAGCATTTTCTGTTTTCCATTGAAACTTTCTGGGGTGTATGTAGAAATTACTAGGTTCCTTTTCACAATTGGGACTTCTCTTACTGGTTGCAGATATTTGGACTTCTCAGGAAGCAACACTGGTATGAACCCAGATGGAAAACATACATGAAGTTGATAATGATGCTCGCAAAATGCAGGAAACCAGATGAAGCGAGCTTGCTCTTTGAAATCATGCAAACCGAAGGACTCAAACCAAGTATTGAGGTTTACACTTCTCTTCTAAATGCCTATGGCCAAAGTGGGCAAATTGATGAGGCATTTTCTACACTGGACGACATGAAATCAGCCTCTGAATGCAAGCCTGATGTGTATACTTATTCCATCCTTATAAACTGTTGTATTAAATGCAATCGATTTGATCTAATTGGAAGAATTCTGACTGAGATGTCATACCTAGGAATTGAATGCAGTACTGTCACATACAATACTGTTATTGATGGATATGGTAAGGCTGAAATGTTTGAGGATATGGAAAATTCCTTGACAGAGATGATTGAAAGTGGCAGCTCAATGCCAGACATTTTCACGTTTAACTCGATCATCCGGGCATATGGGAGCAGTGGGCAGATTGAGAAAATGGAGAAATGGTATGATGAGTTTCAGGTAATGGGAATAAACCCAGATATCATGACATTCAACATCATGATTAGATCATATGGGAAAGCTAGCTTGTATAAGAAGATGGATTCTGTTATGAAGTTCATGGAGAAAAGGTTCTTCTCTCCGACGGTTGTTACTTACAATGTTATAATTGAGTCGTTTGGAAAGGCTGGTAACGTTGACAGAATGGAGAAATACTTCAAAACAATGAAACATGAAGGAGTGAAGCCTAATACAATTACTTACTGCTCTCTTGTTAGTGCTTATAGCAAAGCTGGTCTTTTGATGAAGGTTGATTCAATTTCGAGGCAAGTCGAGAACACAGATGTAGTTCTTGATACCCCTTTCTTTAATTGCATCATCAGTGCATATGGTAAGGTTGGTGAGGTAGAAAGGATGGCCGAGATGTTTCTGGCCATGAAGGAAAGAGGATGTAAACCTGACAACATTACCTTTGCAACCATGATCCAAGCTTACAATGCCAAAGGAATGACTGAAACTGCAGAGAATCTGGGAATTGAGATGAATGTAACAAAGCAAAGTCGAGGTACGCTATTATGGCTTATACTTTCTCGTTTCTAAATTCTACTGATGTTTCTTTTTAGTAGAAGTTATACTTCTGATTAACTGTGATTTGAGTATACTGTTACAAGTTGAGCTCACAAAACAATCTTGAGACATCCTATTTCGTTTCATTATATTTATTCTGGTGCATTCTTAGCTCTCTACAGTTGTCTTCTTCTCATCAGCTAAGACTTCAGTAAACACGTGGAACTGCTCAATATTTTCATTAGCGTGGCTTGTTCCCTTTTGATTCCATTGTTGTTTAGTTATTTTTCTTAGCGTGGCTTGTTCCCTTTTGATTCCATTGTTGTTTAGTTATGATGAATGTTCCCTCCAAATGACGCAAGAACGTAGCTCACTTTCTTGTATTTCCACTCAGGCCAAAGGCTGATTCGAGGTAGCAGGTAGGAAAGTCTTGAAGAGCAACCTTGGAACATAAACTTGTTGGTTTCTGAGACAAATTGGTAACCCAAATCGGACATTTATCTGTGACAAAGAGCTTCAAAATTCATCGGCTCAAGCTTGTCCCAGATTGGAGAGGCTTGGGGTGTATTTAAGGGATGCTGTATTGTGCCTGATTTATTGGGACATAGAAGGATTCCTATTCCTATATGAAAAGGGATTACAACAAGTTGTGGTCTAACAGGAATGACAGTTGAGCTCGGACCTGACAGCGCCGACGAGCCTGAACGGGTTGTGTTAAGGAGAGAAACCACACAGCTGATCCTGTGGCTACTACAAGTTTTCAAGACTACCTCCACACTCCACCTTAAGAAGGTAGTGTATACCTTCTTTGTTTGATATGGCACATAATTACACCGGACGAGTGACTAAGAGGATGTGCAAAAAAGGGCTTTGTTGGACCCCAAGGCCTCAACCTCCGTCTTTGGGGTTGAATCTTTAGTAATACTAATGCCTCAAAGCCCTTTTAAAATGGTTTATTTCTAAGAAAAAATGACAATAAATTTGATCGGATCAAAACAAACTTATCTTTGAACTGATCCACCAAAATGTTCAGCTCGAATTTTGCAAATTTATTTGGTTTGATTGATCGCAATAAATTAACAGGGCACTCCCAATCAGGAAAGGCGAGAGATATAAATGAAAAATGCAGCAACTTGTAACAGAGATCAGTACGGACATACAAAGCTGGATAAGCATCAACATAGTAGTAGTACTGTAATAGACCAATTCTTGGATCAATCTGCAGTTCTCTATCCAACAATTTGTCGTCGATTTCTTAAAGAGGTTTTCGAACCAAGAAGAAAAACATTGTGGTGAATATCCCCTTCCTGAATACACAATTTGTCTCTTAGATTGGTGACAAAATAAAAATAATAAAATAATAATAATAACAACAATAATAATAATAAAGATTATTTATGTCATAATTACACCGTTAATAATAAATATGAATCAATGATTCTTTTTTAGCAGAAATTTGAATTAATTGTATTTTTAAATGTGTATTAGGTACTAAATAAATCTAAAAAGAATAACATAGTTTATTAATTATGTATCTAAAAGTTTGTGAAAAGCTTGAAAAATAAATGGAGTGTGTTTGAAACTTGAATTTGTTCAAACACGTTTTAAAATTTGACTTAAATCTGAATTTTTATTTAAAACTTAATCAAATTAAAAATTTTCAAGTCTAAACATAAATCATAACCTAGTTGAGATTAAGTTAGGCTGAAACCTTTAAAATGGTTTATTTCTAAGTAAAAATGACAATAAATTTGATTGGATCAAACCAAATTTGTGTTTAAACTGATCCTTCAAAATGTTGACATCACTTTGTGCAACTACACTAAAAGGATATCATTTTAAGAAAGACATTCAAACCATTTAAGTCATATGAACCTAACTAATTGATTTTAAATTAAATTAGGTCGAACTGAATTAAGTTAGGTCGGCTTGATTTTGACAACCCTATTTTCAGGGATAAGATTATTTGTTCCACTTTTGCTATTTCAACTATGTTCCAAGTCATTTTATCCATACATTTATGTGGGATTTATATAAATAAATAGTGGATGATATAAGTTAGAACAACATCGAAACAAGTGGAAGAGGATACTTCCAGCCCTATTTCCAAGCCTAGTTCCTGGAAGTGTCCTTTTAATTCTTTAGTCAATCATTTACCAAACTTTCATGTTGTTGAACATGTGACTTTGAAACAGTCAAAGATATTATCAAAATATTTTCTTTAAGTTCATATTTTATTTTATGCTGATTTAGATTAGATATTATCTTATTTTTAAATTTTAGTTAGAAAAAACTCTATAAATAGACAAGCTTCTATTCAATAAAAATTGAGAAAGTTTTCTCCACATAAAAAAACCAACAATTGGTATCAAAGCTCTTTTAATCTTAAGGGACCTCTAAGCCTACAAACCTATAACCCATAACTCAT
>JANVCL010000004.1:245410-272079 GCA_026546855.1 Erythroxylum incrassatum | reverse complement strand
ATGTTTGGATGTGGCTGGAGGCTTTCCAATGATACTTCCTGGTTTTCAGTTTCTGAATGGTTGCCACCAACACTTCTGTCCCAACATAACTGCAGTGATTGAAGATGTTGCTTCTCTTTTAAGTTAGCAGCTTCGCATTCTAACTGGGGATTTCTCAGGAAGTGTAATCTTACAATTCTCAGGAAACCTGTCAAACCGTTAAGCCGTTTTAATTCATCAAGCCCACCAACCTTTTTCTGAATAGAGTTGTTTTTTGCTACCACAAAGTATGTTAATGTCTGAAGAGAAATCAATTTTCCAATCCCATGTGGCATATGGGTCAAACTGTTACATCTACAGTCCAAATGGCGGAGATTAAGCAGCTTTGTAATACCAATTGGCAATTCCTTAAGGTCATTGCAAGAAAATAGTTTAAGCACTTGCAAATTTTGTAGACGACATATAGAGCTCGGAAGGGCTGAAATTCTAGAATTAGTAAAATCAAGATATCTTAAATGTTTTAATTCTTTAATAGAATCTGGCACTTCCTTAATTAGAGTATTACTTAAATCAAACACTCGCAAGTGCCTGAATTTGGAAAAAATAATTTCCCAATCTGACTTAGGAAGCGCCAAGCCAGGACATCTTGGCAAAAGAAATGTCCGCAACCTCAAAGCATTATAAAAGTGAGACGGAACTTGCCATGACCAATTTATATTGAAGTCAAATGATACATGACGGGTTTTCTCACCTACATTATCAGCATTTGGGTTTGATATGGTGTTCTCTGATCCTGCTACTAAAGTTGCCAGATCATGCATCAAATCATGCATCTTACAGCTCACTATGCGTCCATCGTATTCCATCACTTCTTGGAAAAAAGACCTCCATAGTAAGTCCTCGAAATATTCAAGGCCTAATTTTTCTAGACACAGACTGGTCTTTGATGACTTAACAAACCCTTGTGCAATCCAAAGTTGAACCAATGTTTCTACAAAGAGTTCATGATCTTTAGGAAACAAGCTACAATATGCAAAACAATGCTTTAAGTGTGGGGGAAGATTGTTATAACTCAACTGAAGTGTAGGCAAAATGTCATTTTCATTTTGTGATATCGTAGAAAATTCATTTTCCAAGAAAGGTAACCACTCTGTGTCTGGATTTTTGAAGTACAAAAGGCGCCCTATTGTCTTTATTGCAAGAGGGACTCCAGCACACTTTCGGACAATCTCCTTTCCAATTTGTAGCAGGTTACTACTGTAAGTTTCCGGCTCTCGCCCTTCAAAAACCATTTTTGTGAACAAAGACCAAGAGTCTTCCAAAGAGAGGCCTTTCAGAAGTCAGAACATGCGGAGACAATCTACTAGTAACCCTTGCAACCGTTTCGTAACGCGTTGTGACTATTATTCTACTACCACGTGCACCACACATCAAGAGTTTTTTCAGTTCAAGCCATATATTAAGGTCTTCGTTCCAAACATCGTCTAAAACAAGCAAGTATTTTTTCCCATCAATTCCTTTTCTTAGTCGACTTTGCAACTGTTCTAACTCCAGATTTTCTGGTTTCCAATCAGGCAACAATGATTTTAGAATCTTTTCTATGACAAGTTTGACTTCAAAAGGATCAGAGACACAAACCCACAATTTCAGCTCAAAATGATTTTTGACCCTCTCGTCGTTGTACACAAATTGGGCAAGTGCGGTCTTCCCTAACCCTCCCATCCCAACAATAGGGATGATCAGAACATTTTCTGAGGAGTTGGAATCCATCAGAAGACCCAAGATTGCATTTTTAGCTTTATCTCTTCCTATAACTTCTCCTTCACCAACAAAGGAGTGAGTCGAGTCAGTAAAGGTGTCCCAGGAACAAGACGCCTAACAAGGTGAAACTTTTGACTATCAGTTTCAATGTTATCTAGCTGCTCTCTAACTTCCTTAATTTTCCTCCTCATTTTATAACCATAAATGATCCGATTTGATCGTGAAAAGAAAAGGCGCACCTGCTTTGTGATCTTATTGCCATTCTTTACCTTTCGTATCAAAGCTTCAGTGTAGAAATCGTCGAGCAAGTCATCGGCATCGTACACAACATCTTGTAGCTTTCGAAGCCAATCTTTGATCTGACGGTCTTGTGTCTGGCGATGTTCTGCATCAAGTAGCACAGCTTCGATAGTGGAAACTGTGTTCTCGAGCTTCTTAAGCTCATCGTTAACACCCCACCAAATTCCAATCTGCTGTAGAGCTCCTGAACCCAGTATCTTTATGATTTCAGTTGCAATATCATAGAGTATGGCTTCTGCCATTTTCCTCTGCAGTACCAACAGAAACAAAACAAGGACCGAAAAAACAAGAAAAAGGTAGAGGTATAAGAATATAAACGATAAAATTAGCCGGAGATGTGAGGACCGTGGAGTCAATGTACTAGGGAATGTGCTAGGTGGACAAGAAACTGATAATTGGGATAGTTGCGAGCAGTGAAGATCGTCGGTTACTTTGTGGCTACGCAAGGAGTGAAATATTCTGTTAATTTTATGCGAGACCAACCCTATGCCATTCATACAGAGCCACAAATTTCAGTAGGTCCCAGAAAAATTTGTGGCTGTGCATGGATGAAATAAAGTTGATCTTGGGTCGAAGGAACAAAACCCACAAATTTCAGTGACCCTATGCTATTTGTACACAGCCCCAAATTTCAGTAGGTCCAGCAAAATTTATAGTTGTGCATGAATAGAATAGGGTTGGTCTTTCTTTTCATCTATGACTAACCCTATTTCATTCATGCACAGCCACAAATTTCAGTAGGTCCAGCAAAATTTGCGGCTGTATATGGGTGGTATAAAGTTGGTCTTCGATTAAAGTAACAGAAGAATTGGTTCCGCGTGGGAGAGTTAAGGGTCTGATGCTCATATTTGCAGATTGCAGGTAGGTTGCAGTTGGGTGCACAACTTGTTACAACTGGGGGTTGGTCTTCTGTCAAATCTGGTTTTCGTTGTATAACCGTTGTCTCGAACGTCGGATTGCTCGTTTCCTTTATAACGATTTTGGGCCGCCTGGTCCCACTGAGGTGAAAAAATGCACCAAAAACTCTGGTAGACCTCACCGCTCCCACACCGGCCACTCCAAGACAGAGTACTGATTCCACAACCACACGAGGGCTGGAGGGTACAGGGATAGCGGTTCCGGCGGAGGCACGTGCTAACGGGTATGGACCTTGGATGGTGGTGCAACGGTGTTCTCCTCCTGTCTCAATACAACGTCAAAATCATCGACAAACTAGTAAGAAACCGACGGCTTCAAAGTTGAGCGGCTCGTTAACAACATTGTTCGCACTCTCCTTGCCCATGCATCCTTACCACCATCATTTTGGCATCATGCCTTAGCCATGGCAATGTACCTTCTCAACGTTCTCCCAAATAAACGATTTGGTAATATCTGGGCCATTTCACCTCATGGGCCGACGGGCCATGGGTCTCCAACCCACGCATGTATTTACAGCTACCACCACCTTTTGCATCTGCCACTCACAACACCAAATCACATGCTCCATGCTCATTCTGCAACCTGCAACCTGCCATCGAACACACTATGCACCTCGGCTGCTGGCAGTGTTTTTGTTCCCCCAGCTTTTCTGTTTCTTTTGTCTCCACAGCTGTACATATGGTTACAAGCACAACAGTCAATAGCCAATAGTTCTAATTCCCTTTCATTATAAATAGGCAGCAAATGTACATACACTTTGTGATGAATTGAATAGAAGGTTTTTTACCCCATCTTTCAGGGATATAAGCAATGCTACCAGTCCACATCCTTTTTGTTTCCACATTTTTTTCTTCACTTCAGGACCGAAACTTATGGTTAATTCTCCTAAAGAGGTAAGATGATGCGTTTCTTGAGGCAAAGATGTTAATCTTGAGCGGCAACCTATGTCTAGTTTTCGAAGGGAAGTGAGATTCTGAACCCACACTTCTAGTAGACATTCAACAAGTGTACTCTGCACAACTTTTTACAACTGGAGCATTAAACAAATATTATCTGCAAAACTTTCGAGGAACGTCTTACCCGACATGTTTGTCCTTTTTCTTGGTTTTTTGTTCTTCTAGAAGTTTTATGATATTTGTTCCACGACAGGACTCGGAATCTTTAAGGGTAAGGGAAATGCATCTATGACATTGGATTGATATTTTAACTACTTGTTGTATAACCGTTGCCACGAACGTTGGATTGCTCTTTTCGTTCATCTTGATTTTGGAATTTATTAAGTTGTTCTTGGAGGCGGGCCAGTCCTGCTGAAGTGAAAAAGTGCACCAAGTTGCTTAATTATCAAGTAACTCTGGTATGATCATGGTAGAATAACCAACAAAATTACTGCACCAAGAGAAAGAGTCGAGTCCTGGTTCCAGACAGCAGTGAACGAGACCAGGTTATAGCTAACTCATCGAACTCACAGACTAGAAGATGAAGAACAATTTAGTAAGAAATAAATGAAATTCCTTAAAATTATAAGGTGAATCAGATTGGACTTTCCTACTAGAATCTCTTTTTTTCCAATCCAGTTCCTCCTTGATGCTCCTACATCCATAGGATGAGTAGTTAAAGCAAGTGAATGAGCTCGTGTGGATACTCTTCAGCCCGAGTGCTTGAAGAGGACTGGTCAAGTAGCTGTTGGAGTTATAGATTACTGGGGCTCTCTATCTTAACCTCTTCTCTATCAATTGTGATATTTGGAATATGAGCAATGCTAGACCAGTCCACATCCTTTCTGTTTTCGCATTTTTTCTTCACTTCAGGACAGAAATTGATGGTTAATTCTCTTAATGAGGTAAGATGATGCATTCCTTGAGGCAGAGATGTCAATCTTGGGCAACAACCTATGTATAGTTTTTGAAGGGAAGTCAGATTCTGAATCCACTCTTCTGGCAGAGATTCAAGATCACCAATTCTCCTGAACTCCAGTGCCTTCAACTTGGACAGAGGATAGATAACTGCGGAAGCAATGACAGGAATCGCCACCTTCATTTCCATCGTAAGCTGGAACAGTTTCACGGTGGCATTCTCCAAAGATAACCGGTCGTCTAGGGATGGAAATAGAGGCATCCAAGTGAGCTCAGGACACCTATTTATTCTCAAAGTTGAAAGACAAGGAAAATGTGGCACCCTTGCTGTTGTACTTGCCTTTGTTGTATCACCTTCATCAGTCTTCTTCCACCATCCCTTCAGGTTTGGACAACACTCAAGATAGAGCTCCTTTAGGGACGGGAAGAATGTTGATCTTCCTCCATTCTCGTTGAGGCAATCGTATGCATTCCCATCACTGACCATGTACACTAGAGTGTCAAATCTCCTTATCTCCAAACATTTAAGGGAAGGAATTTGGTCCAGTCGTGGTAGAAACTGACATCTACTGCAATCTTCTATACATAAATCAACTAAATTTGTTAAAGAAGAGAGCCAATTTGGGAACCTTATGCCTCCGTATTCATATACCTTCAATTCTTTTAAGCTTGTGAGAGGCTCCAAGCTTTGCAATGACAGTTCTTCATCACAAACATATATATCATCATTTTGATTCCAATTAAGAATTAACGATTGAAGACATTGTTTCTGTTTTAAATTAGCAGCCATAAATTCTGTTACACCGCCTCTAACATATCCCAGATTAGATATCTCCAGGCTTCCTCTCAGTCTGTTTAGCCTATTCAATCCAATAAGGTGACTGATCAGAGCATTTTTACAAGCGGAGCTGTCTATGGCCACAACGAATTTTGAAAGTGACTGAAGAGATGTCAAATTCCCAATCCCGCTAGGCATGTGGATCAACTTATCACAACCATCACAGTAAAGATGTCTCAGATTCAACAGTTTTTCAATATCTTTTGGTAGTTCCTTGAGACCTCGACAGAAAGACAGCTTCAGAACTTGCAAATTTACTAAATTGGTAATAGTATGGGGAAGTACTTGGATTCCAACATTGTTTGAAAGATCCAAATACCTAAGATATTTCAAATGGTTAATGGAAGATAATTCAGCCACAATCCCTGTACTGTGCAGATCAAAAACACGGAGATACCTGAAGTTCAGAAACATAACTTCATAGTTTGAACCCTTGCATGCTCCTTGATGCCCTTGGTTAGGCAAAAACAATGTCCGTAGCCACCTTGCAATGAACAAGCTCTCCGGAATTTTATTTGGTGTATCCACATTAAAGTCAAATGAAACATGACGTGTTTTTTGTTGAATGTAGTCCCCATTTGTATTTGACTGGATAATCTCTGCTTCTGCCTCTAAGGTTGCTAGATCATGCATTAAATCATGCATTTTGCAGCTTTTTAAATTGCCCCATCTATCTTCTTCCACTCCATGAAAGAAAGATCTCCACAATAAATCTTTGAAGTATTCGAGCGCAATGGCTTCAAGATTATGTATAGGACTTGATGGACTTATAAATCCTTGAGCTATCCAAAGCTGAATCAATGTTTCGACATCAATCTCATGATCCTTGGGGAATAAACTACAAAATACAAAGCAGTGTTTCAGATGTGGTGGAAGATGGTTATAGCTTAACTTCAGTGTTGGCAAAATATCATCCTCTGTTTGAGGAATCCTTGAAAGTTCATTCTCCAAGAACGGAAACCATTCAGATTCTGGACTTTTGAAATGTAGCATCCTCCCTATCGTTGTTATCGCTAGAGGAACTCCGGCACATTTCTCCACAATCTTCTTCCCAATTTCTTTCAAATATTGGCATTTCGGTTCTTCCCCTTTACATGCTACTCGGATAAACAAAGACCAAGACTGCAATGGTGAAAGGCCTTCCAGATTAAATTGTGCCAATGTGCCTGTTAATTCTGCAACCATTTTCGGCCGCGTTGTTACTAATACCCTACTTCCTCTTGCACTACACATCAATAGTTCCTTCAAAGCAAGCCATTTTAGTGGATCCTCATTCCACAAATCATCCAACACAATCTAGTACTTCTTCCTGTCCAGTTCTTTCCTGAGAAACTTTTGCAACTGATCCAACTCAAGGTCTTCAGGTTCCATATTGGTAACAGATTTCAATGCTTTCTCTACAATAACCTTTATATCAAACATATCAGACACACATATCCATAGTTTCAACTCATAATTTTTGCTAACAGTATAATCGTTGTAAGCTAATTGAGCTAGTGTGGTCTTTCCCATTCCACCAATCCCTAAAATTGAAACAAATGAAACATCATCTACAGTGTTCACATCCAAAAGCTCCAGAATTTTTAGTTTTTCATTCTCTCTTCCAACAACCCTTTCCTCAAGAATGAATGAATGACTTTGGCCCCTCACCCTCCTCGTTAATGGAGTCTCCTTCTCCTCCATACATCGCATCACGAAGTGAAATTTCTCCTTATTAGAAGCGATGGCATCTAGTCTCTCTCTGATTGCCTTAATCTCATGGCCTACCTTAAAACCATATGAGATTGGGTTTGAAAAAGAAAAGAAATAACGGACCTTTTTCAACAATCTACTCTCACTCGACACTTCTCTTTGGAGAGCTTCCACTGACAAACCATCAAGCAAATCCTCTGCATCATAAACCACTTCTTTAAGCTTGCCAAGCCAATCTTTGACTTGATGTTCTGTTGATTGCCTTTCTTCCGCGTCAAGAAGCACAGCTTGAATTGTAGAAATTGTGTCCCTCAGTCTCTCAAGCTCATTACTTAAACTCCCACAAAATCCGATCTTTTGAAGAACAGGGTCAGCCAACTTCTCGAGAATCCCCTCCGCAATGCTAAAAATAACTGTGTCCGCCATTTTCACTTCTAGTACGTAGTAGGCTGGAAAAAGAAATAATAATTGAGGTGCTTTTGATCGTTGTTGAAACCAAGAAACAAGAGCGCCAAAAGGGTTAACGTAATCTGGGAAACACTAGGAAGATAAATTAAAGAACAATGTTGTTCTAACTCATGGTGATCTTTGGACTATTGAAAAAGGAATGCAAAAGTCTTGGCAGCAATCTGGGTCTAAATTGTATTTTACCAACTACCTGTGGCAGTCAAGTCTTTGGCTGACTATAATTGCGTCGAAACGTTGAAAGGAAGGTTCTCTGGCGAACGAAATCACAGATTTGACTGGAAATTTGTCTAATATAGCCGGTGAACACCGCCAACAACCCGATCTGAAAATTCTGGCAACCATTAATTGTCTGGTTTAGGGTTTTATAATATAACGGGATAGATTGGAATGAAGTTTTATAATAAAATAGGAATTAAGCGATCATTTTAGTCTCCGTCTATCCGAAAATGATATTCTTCTAAACTAATAAATATATATTATTTAACATATTTTAAATAATTTTTGTAATATTAATTATGACCAAATTATAATATTATATTAAATAGAATAGAATAATATTTAATTATAAATTAAATAATTAATAATATTATTATAATAATAACAATAAATTGTATATAATTAATAATAAAATTTTTATTCATAAAAATGAAAAATATATTAAAATTTTATTTTGTAATTGTTTGTATATATATTTTTATATAAATCAAATATAAATAAATTATTTTTAAATATAAATCACATAAAATAGAATATGATAAAATTTAATATAATAATTAATAATAATATTTTATATAATTAATAATAAAATATTAAAACTTTTATTAAAATTTATATTATTTTAAAATAGAAAATATATAAAAATTATTTATCACAGTTGTGATCTGAACAAGTCACAACTGTAATTTTTTAATTAAACATGATTTCTATTTTAAAATCATATTATTAAACTTCCCCTAATAACCATTTTAATATAAAAAGTATAATAGTTATTTATTATACATTACATTTCATTTCATTCCATCTATCTTCTGATCAATATTTCACTACATTATATCATAAACCATTTCATACCTCTCAAACAACTTTTCACTCTATCATTTTTTATTTCATTATAAATCATTTCATTCCATTCCATTCCATTCCATTTTATTATATTAATTAACATCCAATCAAACAAGGCTTAAAATTCTAAATCAATCATTCACATAAAAGAAGCAGCATTTACTAATCTTGGTAGCAGGATGGGCTGGGCTAGGTATGGATATTTTGGATTTGGGCTCAAGTTTATTTAGAATTATGATTGGGACTCAGGCTCTTCCAAGCTCAACCGAGTTTTGAGTATTTTTTTTTAATTTTTAAAATTTTAAAAAGGTATGATTTTATTTATAAAAGATTTATATCATTTTATTTAAAAAAATTAATTTCAAATTAAATAGAGTTAAATTGATTCAAATAAATTTTACTAAATGTAATATGTAAAATTATACTTTAAAAATGCTTTATTTATTAAAATAAACGTGATATAGAATTAAACACGGTCAATTCATCTTAATTAAAATTATTTTAATATTGAATGATATAAAAATATTTCACAGTAGGAGAATCCGTCATTTTGGTTACTAAATAGTTTGTATGTCTTGAAATTTAATTTAATTTATTAATTTTAAATTTAATTAGATCTAATTAAACTTTAATTTTAAGTCAAGTGAAAGACAGTGAATCAAACATCAAATTCGTAGAGTAAAGAGAAGTCTCTAACAAGTCTAGCGACAAATCAATCTTTTTACTAGATTTAAACCTCATTCGCTCTGTCTTCGAAAGATCTACCCGCTTTTAGCTATACATTTCGTCAAAATCAATCATGAAATTTCCAGAATATCAAAAATCTAGTTCTACCGAAGAACAAATGAGATCTTAAAACATAGAGAAAGGGAGCGGGAAATCCCATTCAAAAGGGAGTGAAATAACTTGTGTGAATTCACATGCACTACCAATTTTTTTAAAGGTAAATAGTAAGAATTTCATTATTCTAGAACAAGAACTTCAACAATAGAAGAAGGGAGTATTTTGAACCACTCTCCACGGTCAGAAGTAAATAATGAGCCCATTGTTAAGGCATGGGCAGCATAATTGCCTGACTTAAAGCTAAAAATGCATTTAACTATTTTAATCTCATTTATTAGAGATTTACAATCACAAATTAACAAACCAAAAGAAAAAGAGTCATCATTAATTGCTTGAACCATAATCTTCGCATCCGATTCAATAATAACTCTATCCCAATTTTGAAGCTTGACCCAACTAAGGGCTTCTCTGATAACGATTGCCTCTACATTTTTGACACTCAATCTGCCTAGAAACCTCCACGATTTTGCAGCTATAAATCTCGAATTAAAGTCTCGTACAACAGTTGCAGCGGCCATGAAATTAAAGTTCATTTTGGTGGCAATGTCAATATTAACCTTCAGCCAACCTACTTCCGAATGTTTTGTTGCTCGTATTCCCGGAGCAGTATCAAAAGCTTGAGCAAGTCGCCACTCGTCCAAGGTTTTCTGCGTAAAACAAACAATGGCATTGGCTGATCTCCATTTATTATTCAACATAGCTCCATTTCTACTCTATCAGATTGCACAAATTATCATTATATTGGTATATTGTCGATTTTTTGGTGCATGTAAAAAGAAAGATGCAGACCAGTCGACCAGACCTACTTCGTGAGTAGACAGTCGAGCAATACATGCTGTAATGTCTCTTCTTCTTGATTACAAATCAGGCAACACACATTGACATCAACTTGTCGACTTCGTAACACCGATAAGCACGGTAATACATCATTTAGAACACGCCAAACACAGCTAATCACCTTTGGCGGAACCACTCAACTCCATATCTGGCTCCATACCTGCTGATAACTTGGCAAAATTGTATTCATAAAGGGACACAAGAGTTTATAAACACTTTTCACTGTGTAGCAGCCTTTATTCTCAAATTTCCAACACTAATCATGTCTCGCCAGTCGTCTACTCAATAGTATTGCCATAATCTGTTCACAATCATGGCTAGAGAAAAGTGAGCGAATAAAATCAAGATTCCATGAAGCATTTTCCAACAAATCCGCAACCAAGAAAACATTTGTATCAGGAAGCCTTGAAGAAACAATAAAAAAATTCTCATCATTGAGCCACGGAGAGTCCCATATTAGAATTTAAGAACCATCTCCAACCTTCTAACGCATACCCCATTGTAACAAAGAACGAGTTTCTCAAATATTTCGCCATAAATAACTTGGATTGCTTCCTAAATCTGCTGATAAGAAAGATAAACCCACAAAATAACAAACTTGAAGAACACAAGATACTAGCGAATCAAGTTGAGTCATCAACTTCCAACCCTGCTTTCTCAAAAGTGCAAGATTGAACTCATGAATCTTTTTAAAACCAAGACCACCAAACTAACAAATACTTATAAGCATCGTCATCATCATCATACCTCGAAAAAATTCGCATTGAAGCAGGGTCTGGAGGAGCCGGATAGTACGCAGCCTTACCCCTACAATGTAGAGAGGCTGTTTCCAGTATAGTACGCAGCCATGCCCCTACACTGTAGAGAGGCTGTTTTCAGTTGGCCCACATGCATAAGAGACATAATAGCAAAGATGTAGGGTACCAAAAATAAATCAATAAAGATGAGTAATATAGAGAAATAGCTATACCTGAGCAATACTTATAAGCAACAGTCACAATTACCACCACCTTGGGCCATGAGCTTGTACGTTTTGTTTTTAATATAAAGTTTCTATATATTTTAGCAATGATATCAGTATTCAATTAATTAAGTCTAATTTAATTACTTCCTCTTTTCTTATCTTTTCTCTTATTATTTGACACTTGATAGTTATAAATCAAAAGGTCAAAAATCAGAAATTCTTCAAATTCAAGAGGTGAAATGCCTCAAACCCAATCCAAAGCATAAAAATTTTAGGTGAAAATCCCGACATCTTAAGTAAAATAATATCTTTTTGTAAAATTTAAATTAAAAAATATTTAGGTTAGACTCGAGCCAAATTAGGCTTCAAGTCACCCAAGTTCGATCAGACTTAATTCGCTTGCCTTGGATGCAAGCAAGATTTGAGTTTGTCCAGGCATTGCTAATCAAGCTTGGGCTCAGCCTGAATAGGCCCAAGTCAATTCCCAGCCCCAGCCCAATGCCATTTTTACCAAAGGTAACCAACTTGAAAAGAGATTCAAATGATAACTCTCTGTCTTCCAAGAGTTGCCTTAAGAAATAAGAGTACATTCAACATGCAAGGAATCTGAGTTTCTGTACATATTCAGGTTAGTGTTAAAGAGAAGAGCGATGAAACATACTAGAACAGACGGACAGACCTACAACTCTACAGCAGCATCTAGCAAGCTAGTTCCTTATATCCAAATATGGAGCCACTACAAATGGAAAACTCTAGTCATTGCCTATCACATGGCAAGGTTTCGCTTTGTTGTTTCCATCTTCAACAATAGATCCTTAATATCTGCTTCCATCCTCATCTTCAAGTTTAAGTAGTCTCGATGAGCTCTTTCCAGAGCCTGGAATTCTTCGTATTTTCGTTTACGCCTTTCCTCAGCCTCGGCTAGCTGCAATTTTGAGATTCGACTTGCATACTCCTCTTCAATTTTCTCATTCTTCGCAATTGCAACACATTTCAGGCCCTCCACCTCTACTCTCGCCTTATCGGCATGCTCTTGGAACAGTTCTGCTTCAGCCAGTTTTCTTCTCACAATGCTCTCCAGTTCATCGAAAATAGGTTCTTTTGCGGCGATCATCGGCAGCTCCATCTCTGCGGAACACTTATCATGCAAGTCAGCATTGAAAATGGGAAGCAGGCTAACTGTTCTTTCCAACTGAGGAGTTCTTTCAGCAAAAGCAGATTTGAGCCAAGTGCTATCCTGGCTAGGTCCACCATCCCCCCTATTCATTCCTGGATTATCTTGTTCATTCCCTGAGAACGTAGAAGTACTACTAAACTTGGAAGACTCACTTTCTGCAATCAGAAAAAGGGGACAACATCAGAAAGAAGTACATTTATGAAGAATTATGCAAATCCTAGAGGCTCCAAACATGAGGGATAATGAGTGCAGTTAGTCACTTCAGTAATTTACTTTCAGCAACCAAATTCAGCCTTATCTGTTCCAGAATAATATACTTGTATTTACTTTCAGCTGCAAAAAAATTTAGCCTTTTGTTGGTTGTTGACGTTTTCTAGCCTTGAATAATGATTCCTGACGAAACATCAAATCTAGCGCAATATTTAGCAAAGATATACAAAATAATTTAAACACAGTATCTACATATTAGATGGTGCCTTATAGCAATTTCTCTAAACTCATAGCATATATCTTTTTGTGCCATTCCCTTTTTCTTCCATTTCTATTCTACAGGTTCTACTTCTAATTCTTTTACTGAAGCTAGTCCGGAGGTACTGCTGCAGCTCAAGCCCTAGAAGGCATTGGGAGACAACCCGCCATGGAGGGATAAAATACAAGGGGTTTTTATTGAGAACACTAATATTAGATACCGTCATATAGTGTTTAATCCTACATTGTGTTAGCTGAAGCATAAACAAATAACATGACTTACCAGACAAGAAGCTCATGACATGATTATAGACATCGAAAAGATTAGCCTTGGTAGTCATTTTTGTCAGCATCTGATCTACAATTTCATGCAGTCGCCTCCCTCTCACATCCTTGCTGCCACTAAAAATTCTCTTGACATATTGAAGTTCACCGCAAAATTTTTCAGCTGTCCAATCCTTTGCAAAGTTTTGGAAAACCTCCTTCACAAAGCCAAACATCTCAGACGGATGATCACAGGCAACACAATGGAACTGCATTTCAGTAGTTCCCTGAGTCCCCGTTGGACTTCTACCATTTCTAATATAATATTCTCGCAATGCACAATCCACATGGCACCAGTGAAGGCAAACATCACAACCAACCCAACTACATGTATTAGATGCCATGTCAAACTTTGAACAGACAAGACACATACAAGAACTGCAAAAGCCATTCTTTTTAACACAAACTTTGCAATCACATTCATCAACAGGTATCGGACTTCGACAAGTAAGATTTCTGCATCTTACATTTAGGAAAACCTCGGCCAGATCAGAAGATGAGATACTGTTGTCTACCTGAAGATATTCGGGCAGACCAGTTTTCAGAGCAACTAAAATTTCCAGTTGTAACCGATTGGACTTTAACAACATATCCAAAGTTAAATCAGACCTGTTCTGTAGTGCTCTCTGATATGCTCGTAGCTGGCCTTGCTTATCAGCTTTTAGAATGATCTCGCGAATGCTTTCCGTTAGAATCAAGGAAGACTGTCCAGTCATTTCATTTAATTTCCTAGCCATTACAAGTATTGGATCAGAAACTATTCTGCCAATTGCAGTCTTGAAAAATTCTGCATCACCTATTAACTGTTCTTTTTCCTTCTGGTTATTACTTCTATCTAAGCTACTTCCATGCTTATCTCTCATCATCCGTTTCTTCTCAAAGCCATAGTTCACACCAGAATCATGAGATCTCAAGCTTTGCGAAGGGGATCTCGCGTCTTCGTGATTTCTCATCTGTCCTACTGATAACTGTTTATGAAAACTTGACTGCCTTTCAAGTTCATTCGGCAATTTAGAGGTTCCTTGCCAAGATTGACCATTCGACGTAACCTGTAATGCTTGAGACTGATGACTGAAATCAATTCCATTCATCATTATTCTTTGATACAAGGGAACATCTTTAGTCTTGGAATCACTGTCAACTGGGCCTTGCCAAGTTGCTTGATCAAGTCCCTGAAATATGGGGTGACTATGAACAGATTGTTCATAGTTGTCCATGTCAAGTGAATTCTGTGTAAGAGAACAGCTTGGATTGTGAAAAAATGTCTGCGAACCTGAAAATGACACCGATGCAGTAAAACCATTAGAATTTGTCTGGAACGTACTAAAAGACTGAACACTTCTGCTAGGGGAACCAGGAGCCTGGGCTGTATCTACAGATGCACCAATAGGTAGCAGAACACTAGGCAAGCTAAGAGAAAGATCAAGTGCTTCCAACATCAGCTTTTCATGTTTTTGCTTTCCAGAACCTGATTGCTGCGCTTTCTCCGCTCTCTTGACTGGCGAGGTACTAAACAATTCAAATCCCCTAGTACTTGGCCCTTCCATGTCTTCAACATCCCTGGAAGTCGAAAGGTTTCTTGGTTCCTTTTCGGCAAATATACCAACTTCAGATGAATCTGTGGGGTAGAGCGGTGAAAAAGCTACACCTTTGCCTTTATCCCTTAAATCCTGGCACGAGATCTGCGACACCTTGTGCATATCGACTTCCACCCCACCATTCTTCGTTATGACATCTTCATGAGATCCTTTAACTTCAATTTCACCTACCTCGGCCTCCAGATCATTATCCTTTTCCCGTCCGATCCCTCCTTCCGCATTCATAGACATCTCAGCAATCGTATTCTCGGTTTGCTCCAATTCACACTCGGTTTTTCCTTTGATATTATCTCCCTCTGCAACACCGTCATCCTCATCACCAAGACTTCTATCTTCGTCATCATTAACATTGGCCTTATCATTCAAATTTTCCTCAGAATCAATCCCCTCATTAACTTCCTCCGCGACATTTTTCTCTTCAGGAACACTTCGATTAATAAACCCATTTTGCTCTTCATTTACTTCATCATTACCACGAGTTTCACCCTCCAACACCGCTCTAGGATCAATATCCACTCCATCACCTTCTGGTTCCCGACCTTTCTTTCTCTCGTGATTCTCATCTCCATTGCCCGCAGGTTCTGGTTCAAGCTCACCTTCTTCCATATCACTACTACTCCCACACTCAGCACCCTTTGTCTCCGTTTCAACACTCTTCTTCCCCGCCTCCACACTCCTAGATTGCTCACTCTCTGAATCCTTGGACCAAGTCGGAGACGACCTTGACTTGGAGTTCGCCGACCTCCCTTTTCCAGAATCCCTCGACCAAGTCGGCGACTTCACATCCCTCAACCCCTTAGGAGACGATCTAATTCTCTCCTCAGTCCCACCCCTAATCCCTCTACTCTCATCAAACTCCTTAAATCTCTTCCACGAACACACACTCCCTTCTCTTCTGAACCTATCTCGCTCCGACCTAAAACGTTTCGGAAAATCCCTCCTCGACGCGCCGCAGAAACTCTCCGAACGATGAATGCCCCGGTCACCACGGTTATATCCTTCTCTATCACCGTACTTATCAAACCCTAATCCAAACCCAAACCCAAATCCAAACCCTTTTCTGCGATCAACTCCATCAAAATCGTAACCCGATCGCTTCCGAAACAGCCTGGGGCTCTCTCGATTGTCGTCCTCAATACATCGATCTCGATCGTAGCGGCTAGACGAAGACGAGGTGGTGGTGGAGGAGACTTTCCTTGCATTATCAGACGTCTTGTAATAGAAACTTCGAGAAGATCGGGTTGAACTGGAACCTCTCGGAGAAGATTTATGGTTGTAGGAATCAAAATCATCGTCAATCGATCTCAATCTCTTCATATCTTTGAATTTAACTCTAATTACAAAAACAACTACCAAACAATCAAACCCGCCTTTATTACATAAGAACACGACTGACTCTCCCCAACACTAAAACAGAAAAAACAAGAACAACCACGAAACGAAAACAGAAACAGATGTTTACAAAAGCCTAGTAAAAGAACAGAACAGAAGCAAGCGAGGTTCCAAGTTTATAGGTGAAGAAACATAACCTAACCAAACCTAGTTAGTTTTGGTAAGGAAAGAACAAAAAAAAAGGAAGGTGGGAAGCAGGAAGAGAAGGAAATGGAGGATGGAGGATTAAAGGGAGGAGGGGCTCGTGACTTGAATCTATCCGAGTCAACGGTGGACCACAGGTGGGAGTTCTGACGCAAGAGTCTCTCTCTTTTTTAGTTTTCACTCTTCTTTTCTTTCTAAAATTTAATCAAAATTTCTTAAACTACACGTATAGTATATTCATATTGATTGCGTGGGAAGATCAAAGATAGTAAAGATAGAGAAAGGCAAGGAAGTTTGACAATGGCGGATGCTTTTGACGTCATTTATTCTTCTCTTTTTGACCCTTCTGAGTCTCCTCTTTACGTAAATCATAGAAGGGACGAGAAAAGGAAAGAGGGAGGAAGGAGCAAGTTGTCGTTTTGGTGACACGAGAGAGCGGCCACAGCACACGAGTATTAAGTTGATATGGTGTGCGAGTTCAACTTCGATCAAGTCAAAACTTGATGGGCTCGCCAATCTAACTTGTCTAATAGGAGAGGGTAGTTTACTAGTTTTACTAAGGTTTTAAAGACTATAAGAGAGTCAACTGGTAAACTAAGTACCTAATGCCATAGCTCATTATTAGAAGTGACAGTAAGTCTTTTGATCAAATCTGGAATTGTCATTAGCATAATAGCTTATTTTATGAGCTGTTAGCTCATAATTAATTATATTAATTGATTTAATCAGTCTATTGTATTAATTATTTATTATGGATGCTTAATAAAATTAGTTGTTTATATGTAAAGGACATAACTTTAAAAAAATAAGAGTATGAATATTATATATCTTAGTATTTCGTTGAATATTCTTATAAAGATTTAGATTTTAGAGAAGTCATGTTCACCTGTAATACTAAAAAACTCTTTCTATTTTTATTTTCGTTTAAGGTCAATATTTTATTTCTAACCTATAACTGCATAAAACAATCATAAGAACAAATACTGTTCCTAAAAGTAGGTATCTAAGAACCTCAATTAAAAGATATAATTAACTTTTAATAGTTAAAATTTTAGTTGATTTAGGAGCGTTTTCATCAATCAACTAAAATTTTAACTATTAAAAGGAGCGTTTTTTATTTTTTATTGTTTATTTTAAATCAGCCATCGGATCTCCTACTCTCCAAACAACTTTCGTAGTTATTTGAAGAGTCAAACAGCTGAAGATAACCATTGGTTATTTACCAAACGAGGCCACAGTCTTGGATGCTTGAAATATGATTAAATTTTGGTTAAGTTCAAAATTTTCAAATTTTAAATTTGAATAATTTAATTCAATTAAAATTAATAAAATGATATTATTTTATTTAAAATCATAATTATGAGTAGAATTAAACCAAAAGATTTGAATTTAAGTTTTACTAAAATTTAAAATAAAAAATAAATTTAAAATCTAATCAAATCTAACCAAATTAATTAATTTTGCATTGAATTGAATTTATTCTTTTGTTTCAGTTAAACAATTCTAGCCATATTTTATTAAATTTCATCTACGCATTTATATATAAAATACGTAAATGTATAAGTCAGATTAAGTAGCATTGAAACATCTTTAAGTAAACAAGACCACTCGAATTGGATTGGATCCAGTCAAGCCTACTTATGAACCTATTGCTTATCCAGAATAAGAGGGCGGTAGCATCTTATCCATTTCATTTCTCTGAGGCAAGCGTTTGGTCTTCCTTTGCGAAGATATTTTGTGGGAGACAAGGATTGTCATATGTTGTCTTTTCTCCATCTTTAGGTTCCCACTTAAGCCTCCACGAACAAGAAAGTTCTTACAAAAGGGTCACATGATCATTTTCCATCAACCTTCACTAAAACCCATCACTTTTTGCTTCCATGGCTGCTCTCTCCATAGGCAATTCCTTTCATAAAACCAACGTATCAATACAAGTAGTGAGAACCAGAAACTGCCACAGAATTCAGACAGTCATGGCATGTCAAAGAGGTGAACCTAGCATAGATACTTCTGGTCCAAAAGCGAAGAAGGAACTGAGACCAGAGAATCAACCACCCTCAAGACAACTCTTTTCCACAGTTCAGGAATTTGGGAAAGAATTGAAGGATAAGTTGAGCCCAAAGAGAAAGGGTGATTTGATGGATGTGGGTTTGGCGGCTCTTGCATTTGCCATTTATGTGTACATGTCTCAACAGATCGTTTGCGCATATTGTGTTTGGATTGCCACGTTTAAGCAACCTTGGTGAGCTCTTGTTCTGTGCTTGAAACAAAAGGACTTCCTAGGAAATATGATGATGTTAAGTTGCTCGGTGTTTGAGCTTTTCTTGTTCAGTCTACATATAATGTTCCTATTTGAAGCTTGTCACTGCTGTATGTTTAGTATGGCTCGTTTTAAACGAGGAATGTTGTCAGTAACGTGTCCATACAACTATACAATGGTGATTTCGTAAACCATATTTCTAAAGATCCTGGTTTGTTCTACACTGATCAGTTTATATAGAATCATAGCATCTTTGCAAACGAATGAGACAATTACGGGTTATTCAGAGATAACTATCAGCAAATTGTGATAACAGTTCAGACCACAACTTTAATATTAGAAGAACAATTGAAGTTGCTAAACAAAATTTAAACTAATCGGAAACATTAGTTTAGAGTTGCACACACCTTTTTTAAGGTAGGAGTTCCCTTCCTAATAATTAATTTGTAAGAACTGGTTTCATAGAACAGATCCTATTAGTGGGACAGCACTCTTCAACTGGAGCTCTTCACCTAGTCAGTTTTAGGTCTTCCACCCTTGAAGATGCGATGAAGCAAGGAGAGTAGCCATTGCCATATGACAATAAGGAACTGCCAAATGCGCATCACCAAATTAGTAGGCTTTGGCTTTGGCTGTGGTGGTGGTCCGAAGATTCCTTTGTATATCTCCTTTTGCTTCTGGTAGACAGCCTTGTCGTGTTCAGCAAGCCGGCGCAGCTCCCTTGCAATTGCTTTGTCTTCAGGTTCGATTTTAAGGGCTTTACTGAAATCTTCACGGGCAGAGTCTGTTTGGCCAAGTTCTGCTCTTGCCCTTCCTCTTCTGAACAATGCTTTGACATTTTTCTCATCCTCTGCTAACACCTAAGCCAAGCCCACAAAGGAAGAATTCCTTTAAACCATTTGAGTTGAAGGAAATTGTAATTTTGCTTAGCTCAATCCTTCTTCGAGTCAAAAAGCATCAGCTCTATATTTTCAGTGCTGAGCCCATAAGGCTATAAGAGCAGTTAGCAGGAAACATCAACATCAAATTGACAGGTCTTTCCATGCATGAATTGTGTGCTTATTTCAAAATTATATAAATAAACCTCAAACATTGTAGCATTTGAAAACGTAGAACTTGTGGAGAATAGTAAAGGGAATTTAATTAACTCTTCAAGCGAACTTACTATAGTGCATTGGGCAATTGCTTCTTCAAATCGTTTAAGCTTGATTAAGCAGGCTGCCATGTTAAGGTGGCATGGATTCTTAACTGCTAATGCCATGTCCCGAAACTTGCCAAAAAGTTGAAACATGAAGTCGTCACCTAAATATGCAATAGCCTGCATATCAACTTAAGTTAGCAAAACTAATCAAGAACAACACAAACGAATTACGAAATGTTACCCAAGAAATACGAGGTTGTGACCATTTCATACTGTTGCATGGCCTCGTCAAGTTTCTCATCCTTAAAAAAAGCATTCCCATCCATTTTTCTTCGATCTGCAACTCCAATTCTCTCTTCCACAGTCATGTCACCACGAGACTTTCCCTGCAAATTTACCAAGCATGTAGATTATTACGAACCACAAAATGAAAATACAATCTGGACCAGATATGACTGTTTCTGAAAACAATTGGGAAATCATTCATGACCAACTCACCTCTTTGGTTTCATCAAATCCAATCAACTCAACTTCATATATTATATCTGCCATGGGTGGTACATTTGGAAAAGAAAAGTTTCCTTCTTTCCCATAGCCTAATTCCCATCCCACGTGTAATAATGCACGTTCCCCAGCTTTCATAAAGGACACACCAGTAGCTAAACCTGTCATTTCTTTTTTCTCTGTTATAGAAGTAGAAAAGATTTGGTTAAAGATTAAACATAACCAATATTGCAAACAGGATGTCGTAAGAGAATCAAATGCACGCCTAATGTGTCTATTCAAATGAATTAAGAAGCATGTTGCCTCATTTCATGGTGTTATTCAAAGTCTTGAACATTTTATTTTCTCTTTGTAGGGGGCCAACTAAATCAGTACTTTTTGCATTGGATGGGTTTATCCCCATCACAGAAATTGTCAATAGGAAAGCAGTAATCAGAGGTACCCGTCATAACAAAGGGCACAAAGCACGCCTACTAAAACAAATGCATACAACGGCGCGTGAAATTTCCCTAAAATGATAGAAAGCAGATTTACCTTTTCCTAAAATCATTTCAATTGGTCGCTGTTCATGCCATGTGTCTTCAAACTTGTGTTGTGTGCTTTCAGTCCATGCTCTGTAATGCACTAGCATACACATACAGTTACTTAGATATTTTGATTCCCCAGCACAATCAATACCTTTAAATCTTGCCCATTATGTATATGAAGAATGGAATGGCTACAGCACAAGGATAATTTGAAAAGAGCTGTAATTTCAAATGTTTTTCATCAAATGACTACCCTAAACCGAGTCTTTAGTTTTAGCAAGCCCTTGACTTGCTATTGCACACAATTGCTCCTTTATCCAGTTTTAAATACCTCTAAGTATTATGCTTAAACATCCAATGCCAGGCAATATGCCTAAAATACGCTCCACATCAGTAAACTCTAAATAAAACTTCTGAAAATGAATCTAATTTTGACTCGAAAAGCTTCTCAACAGAATATGATTCTGGGTTTTCAAATGAAAAACAAGCTCACAGATTTAAAGACAATGTCGTATTAACAGTCAACGAGTTGCAAAGAAGTATCAACAGATAGCTATTTGGTACTTACAGAAGCATGTTGAATATTTGGACGGCTTCTGTCCATGACCTTCCTTAATGATTTGCTTCTTGACTTTCTCATGAAGGACTTCTACCTCAGAATCAACTTTTGGGGGACCGTCACCTTCTTGAGGAAGATCACCATGCACAAATGCATCACTCTCTGCAACTATCTCATTTTCATCATCTTCACCTACAAAAGCACAGCATACGAACAAATACTGAATTGGGCAGGTATTACTGGGAATTCACAGTTACTTATTCGAATTTATTAACAAGACGAGATCGACATGTACATAGAACAATCATGCAATCATCTACACAAAGCACTTTGACAAGATTCATCATAATCACGTGAAATGCACAACTATACTTGTAAAATTATTCTGCAATACAATCCAGAATCTTAATTCATTGTCGTCAACAGTCAGAAACGCACGTACCGATAGATTGAGTCGGTTTCTCTGGATTATCCTCCATTACTCCAAAAATCGAACCGCAAAAGCCTGAAAGAGAAATGAAAAACTTCAGTCACCTAATAAACTTAGCAATCTAACATCAATTTGACTTGCAAGCAAGAGATGTAAAAACTGAAACGACGATGATCTATGGAGGAGAGCTTATGCAACTAATCTAGTAAGGAAAGAGAAAATGAAGAAAAGATTGAAATTAGTCTTCGCTTACTCAAAGAAGAGATTAGATCTAAGAGTAGGTGAAGAATTGGAGGAGAGTGAGAGAGCAGGCGAAGGAGCGATGTGTTCGCTTTGAAACGATCGAAGAAGATTCGAGAACGGGAGAAATTCTAAACGTGCGACGCTCAACAGTCAAGTTTAGTTTACTAGTTATTAGTTATTAGTTTGGACGCCTTCTAAAATAACGTTGTCATATTATATGCGACTGTTCAAATTTAAATTGATTTAATTCGAATCAAATGATTGAATTAATTTGATCAAATAATAATATTTTAATTTCAATTTAATAAAAATAACAAATTCTAATAATGTAATTTTAATTTAATTTAATTTATTATTTTTATATAATTAAAATTTCAAATATTCACATATTAATTAAACTCTCACTTACATACAATAATTATAAAATTATATTTTAAATAAATTATTTAAAATTTGCTAAAAGCTAACAATTCAAGTTAATCATATGTTATATTTAATTAACTTAAATTTATTTATATAAATAATAATAATAATCATTATCATCACACCCAGTTTGAAGTCTCGCAATAAGGAGGAGTCTGGGGAAGTCTGATAGTACGTAGTCTTATCCCTACATAGTAGAGAGACTATTTCCGATAGACTCACATGCAGACGTGACAATAAAAGAGTGATACAAGTTAAAGAGTAAATAAGTAAAAGTGACACACTAAATAATTGTGTAAATAAAACTACAATAAATGCATAAATAATTAAAATTAAAATATAACCAAAGTATATACCTGAGGTGTCCAGATCTACTAGTACCTAATAAGTTGAAAAGTCCGGCTCTTCTTGTCTCTAATTTATGTAAAATCAAATATTATTTTAAATCAAACTTAGTAGAAACAGATAAATTCAAGTTAATTAATTTTTTATTATTTTAAATTTAAATTATTTCTTAAATATAGTTAAAATTACCAACTATTCTTATTTTAAAATAAATTATTTGTTATACATAATAATTATTAAATAAATTATTCTTATTTTGAATTATTTGATAAAATAATATAAAATTAATTAAGGTTAAAAATATTAATTAATATTTATAAAACTAATTGTTAGAAGTAATTAACGGAAATTTTAAAAAAAGAGATAACTTAATTATATACAATTTCAGTGATTAAAAATAAAAAAGGCATGTTTTCTAAAATTTTCAGATACAAAAGAATCATTTAGATTACATTCAAATGCATTACACATCTTCGTCGTCGGAGCAATCAAAAAGCTCTGAACTTTCTCATTACATGTACAGGAAAAAGGCCAATTTAGAAGAAAAAAACTCTTCTCCCCAATAACAAAAGGTCATTTTTGATACTGGAGGACGCAGCAAAAATTACAGGGAGCTCTAGTTACATCAACCATGGCTTACCCTGCAAAAGGTCCTAACTTCTCAACTACAATTTTCAGATCAAATTCCTTAGCCTTGTCAAAGGCTTCTTCTTTCTGTTAAACTCTACTTGAGATTCACATTCCAAGCTGTGAGGAGCTCTCCTTTTCATTGTGAGGATCAACATCCAGCAGCCTTAAGAAAGTTATCATATGGACTCAATGCTGGTAACTGGAAGTATTGATATTGCTGATATTCACTCCAACAAGGCGTTGGATTCGCAGCAAAAGATGGAATTTGCAGATTGGGATTGGAGTTCTGGTCAAGACGTGTATTTCCATTCTGCAGTTTCCAGAAAATGTTGCAACACCAAGTGACCATTAAGTGAAATTTCACATTGTGCAGAATTTGTAATTTTAACTTCTGAAAAGTGTAAGTAGTAGTTAATTTCACATGTTTGAACGTCCTGCATTTCTAAATTCTACCGCCATTGTGCAGAATATAGGATGAAGTACAGAAGTAGAACCTGCTCAATCTGAGAATCAGATGTTATTTCCTTTCTCTGATCACATCCATAAACAGGGATTCTCATTATACTTTCTTGTCTCTGTTGAGTAATCATTAAAGAAGAAATCTTTTGTTGTTTTCCAGCTGAAAGGGCTGCACAATGGTTAGCCATTTCTGTGTAGGGCACGGCTGGCATGGCGGACACCGAAGGTCGTCCAACCTGATCGGTTGTTTCCGATATCTGCTTATAAGTTTGATTTCATAAGTAGAAGTTCAAATTAAAATTCAAGATGTTAATGATAATGTTTGCCTGGCATGCTTATGCCTGTAAAAAAAATTTTCCACGCTGCTATACATGCATACTTGTACACTTACATACAAGCATAACAAGAACGGAATGCAACTTACTCCATTTAATAGGTCATCAACACTCAGAAGACCGGGAGGATCCGAGAGCAATGGCTTATTAAGGTCTGCTTGACCTTCAGGTGTGATAGGTGAAACATTATCTTCCAAATTAAAGAGTGGAGGCTCAACCTGCACGTTTAAGTCATTATGTGACGATAGGACTTGTTTCAGAAGAGAGAAAGATCTGAGAATCAGATGAGGCCATTACTGTATGAGAATTGTTGGGTTTTTGGGTCCACTCCTAAGTGGAGCCCAAAGACCAACATTTAAAAGGGTTAAAAAAAAACCCTAAAGAGGTGTTGTAGAGGTGTGCAGCCGGTAGAGAAGAGAGAGAGGGAAAGAGAGGGAAGAGAAAGAGAGAATTTTTTTTTCTATTTTTTTGTTTGCGTAGTAACTTTCCAACCTTTGATCGGGTGGTGATTTCTTGTCGGATCGACCTGAAATTTTAACCAAAGGTTCCTCTCATATTGTTCTTCATTCTGAACGGTGGAGATTGGATTTGGAGGTCTCCAAGGTGCCCTGATCTTCAATTGAAGTTGCTGTAATTTTAAGGGTGATATTGTTCTCAACTCTTTGATTTTTCATCTTGTTGATGATTATTGTTGTATCTTGAGTTGAGTGGTGACTCTAGTTATATCTAGAGGTGAAAAACTCTGTAACTTGATTGATTATAATGGAGTTTTTCTTTACTGGACTAGGTCCCGTGGTTTTTCCTTTCTCACATTGAGGGAGGTTTTCCATGTAAAAATTGCCTGTGTTATTTATTTCTTGCTGCTTAATTTTTGTGCACATTGGTGAGTTTGTTGGCTGCTGCTTGCTGGATTAGTTGTGGTTGTTCACACAGGGAAAGATTTAGTGGTGCTGGTTTGTTGCCGCTGCGTGACCGACACCTCCTTCCCTAATAGCCACTACTAGTGAAGTATGTGTACCCACCCCGTTCCCCAGGATAGCCAGCATCAAACCCAGGTTTACCGGTCTCATCTCCATATAGATCGTAATTTTTTCTCTCTTCTCTTCATCAGATAAAATCTCATATGCTACAAATCAAGCAAATAAATGTCAGCCTTCTTCCAAAAAATGACACAGTTATCGTTCTAGATATAAATGCTAAGATACACTAATATTTTGAATCTTTCACATACAAGAAATACTAATTTCTGAAATAGAATATAATTAATGCATGAGCATATCAAGACACTAAAACTGAAATTTCTGTCTGATATTTAAAAAAAAAGAAACTTGTTTAATTTAATCCAACTTGATTCGTTTTCTATCCCAAGCATTTGTTCTAAAACTGATGCAATAGATCATTCAAAATTGATCCAGTTTTGATCTGCCAAATGTGAAAGACACATTTTACTAATTTAATTATATTAAAAAAGATGATGGAACTATTCTATGCAGTGATTTCAAAAATCTTTCTTAAGAGCGCTAATACAAATATAATTGATAGAACACAAAATAACTTTTGTGATAAGGTTATTGGGTGATTCCAGTGAAAAGATAGGGAGCATAGAGAAAACAAATAGCATGCATCATACCGTTATTAATCTCTGCGAACTTCTCTTGAGCACCTTTATTTTTATTCTTGTCAGGGTGATATTGAAGAGAAAGTCTGCAGAAAGGTAATTAAGCCCAATGTCAACAACAAAAAATTGCATAATGTGAATGCGTTTCTGAAATGACATACACAAAATCCTTTTCAGGTAAAACTTGAGAACACCAATGTTCTAAAATATGAAACTTTATGTAATTGTTTCTCTCATATCTCAAGCACGTTACTTCTATGAGGCACACAATAAAAACGTCAACAATACATATGATGCTTGTCTGATTAAATGCAATCTCCAAATTTTATCACACAATTCTTCAATCATTAGATTGAAAGTAAAGGCACACAAACTCAATCTGCATTCAATAAGGCACGAGCTCAAGAACCACTCATCACACATCCAATCTTTATCAATCACTAGGATTAGACAACTAATATGATTGATCATATTCATTAGCATATTCCATCAGCTAAAAGCACAAAGTTTTGGGGCATCTTGTGCATAAAATGAAAGGAATCAAATACGCAACACAACTTTACTATTTCCTCCAAAA
>JANVCL010000004.1:228615-245310 GCA_026546855.1 Erythroxylum incrassatum | reverse complement strand
TAATTTTTATGCACATTGGTGAGTTTGTTGGCTGCTGTTTGCTGGATTAGTTGTGATTGTTCACACAAGAAAAGATTTAGTGGTACTGATTTGTTGCCGCAGAATGACCGACACCTCCTTTCCTAACAAGAATGGCCATTGTTTCTTGATCCCAATTCACCCTTTTCGTCCGGAGTATCAGCACATAGATCAGCTCCAAAAGGACATGCATTGTCGGGTTTAAATTCGTTAAGCAACCTTGCTCTCATAATCGACTCTTGCTGTTTCAAAATCAAACTTTTAGTTGGATAAATATCAAGGTACTTGTACTTCCTATCATGAAACTGTAAACCATGAATTACATCTGGTGATGTTCCCAGAAACTTCACTATCATGGCAGCAAATGATTCGTTTGATTTGTTCCCTGATACATCTACTGTTGAAAGAAACTTCAAAGCATCCTCATCATCTTCTTTGGACCCATAAACTTTGTATAGAGGATCAAGTTTAGTGTTGACAGCCCTTAACTTGGAATCATCAACCAGATGTAGGAATGGGTCAGCCTATCAAAAAGTTGCAAACAACAGCACTTAGCAAGCAGTGCAATCAGCTTCAAAGAGAAATGGCCTTGTTTGGTAAAGAGCTTATCAGCTCTTTTTCAGTTGTTTGATCAATTTCAGTTTATTAACTTTATTAAAAAGCTATTAAAGATGTTTGGTTATTAGTTGATTGGGTTGAATGCTAATTTTGAATAAGCTACTCCAGAGGAGCGTTTCAACATGATCAGCTGAAATTATTTGATTAATGTCGATTTTGCCCCGTCTCATTACTCTCGTTTTCTCTGGATTCTTCTTCGCTCTTCTCTGGATCACCGCCATGTCTGCGCTTCCGTCAGACAGACTCCATGTTGCCTTCCATGTTGTGACGAGACACGATTAAATCGTTCGAGTAAGCATGCATTATCATTGTTAGAGGATAAGTTGAGAACTTTTGGCAGTTGTATTTTGTAGATAATCATAGGTAGGTTCAGTGTGAAGAAGGGCAGCCAAAGCCTCTCCTCTGTGGTGTTGATGATTGTCACTCCTGCCATTCCTCAATCCAAAGCTTACCACGACTTCGCTACCAACGCGAATTTTTGGGTAATCAAAAAACCCCTCCCCCTTTTCTTCTCTATTCTATTGATTGTTTCTCTCCCTGTTTTCAACAAATCTCCATGTTTTCTACTGACCAAATGAAGAGGAACTATAGTATTTTATGATATTACTTCGTGATCTTTGCTCAAAATTTGTTTCTCAGTTCAATCAAGTCTCCAGCTTTGATCTATCTTTCGGATTTTTTCTTGATTTTTAATTTCAGGCATACCAAACACACTTAACGTTATTTCTAATTTCCCGTTCTTTATCGTTGGTGTGATTGGTTTCACGCATCTTTATCACGGGAATTACTTCAAACTCAGGTAGGTCTCTTGATCTCATCAACGATTTTATACATTTTGTGATTTATATACTAAATTGAGCTATTTTGAACTAGTCGATTGCATATAGTTCTCGTCCTTTTTTACCAACTTTTAAAGTTTGCGAGGTGAGCTTTAGGGTTGGACGTGTTTCTTCGTCGGTGTAACCGCCGTTGCTTTTGGCTCTGGCTATTACCATCTCAAGCCTAATGATGCACGTCTTGTATGGGATCGCTTGCCAGTGAGTTTGGTTATTTCCAACAATGGAAGGGAATCCAACTTTGATCAGTTTGTGAACTGATTATAGTTACATAAGAATTTACTTTTTTGTTCGTGATTGTTGCAGACGACTGTTGCATTCACTTCAATTATAGCAATTTTTATTATTGAAAGAATCGATGAGCATAAAGGAACAGTGTCCATTATACCTCTTCTTTTGGCCGGTGTTATTAGCAGCATTCTATATTGGAGGTATATGTTCTCTTTCACATCTTTATGTCATTCTTTTGGATTATATTCTACATTATGAAGATGAGTCTGTAATTGAGTAACAGAATGATGAGGATCATTTTGAGTAGAACCCTTGCACATGAAAACTAGTTTGGTATTTCACATGATATTTTCTTTTCTCTGGAGTTTTATAGATTCTTCAGCGACTTTCGTCCATATGCCCTTGTACAGTTTGTTCCCTGCGTTGCAATTCCATTGATGGCAATCTTATTGCCTCTAATGTACACACATCTAAGTTAACAATGGATAGAATCAGCTAACAGTTAATGCAATCAGCTGTTTGTCAAACAGCGCCGATATTTTATATAAAAAGTGAATCTCAAAAAGTAATCATAAAAATTTTATATACCACAGTTAAGAAAAAAAGTCAAATTTTTTTCAAAAAATATATAATTTTTATTAAATGTTTTCTATAATTTTTAAATCTAAATTGTAATGTTTTTGAGGATGATAATGATTCAGTCTCGTCGATTTTTTAAAATTAAAAGTATAAAATAACGTTTTTTTTTACTTAGGCTTCAATTTGCCTGAGACTCAATTCTTTTAAACAAAATGATGTCACATTTTTTAGAATAACTAGGTGTTGAGTCAGTTTGGGCCTTGGCCTGTCCTGTTGGTCAGCCCATTAAAAACACCTAAATCTTGACCAATGGTCGATCCATTGTTATCTCTAATCGTATTTAAACAAATATGATTAAAATATTATAATCATTTGATTACACATTTTAAAGTAAATTATTCCATAAACTTGAATTCTCTATGATAAATTTAATTTGTTTCATTATATATTTTAAACAAATTATTTAATAGACTTGATTCCATTAATTGATATGAATAAATCCATGTTAATTTTCTTTAGAAAACAAATTTAGGTAAATTTATTAAAGACTAGAATAGCCGTTTGACTTAACTTGAAGTTAACAAGCTTGATCTAAAATGACCGAACTTTAAATCGGATTCAGGAATTTTTTAAAAAAATTTTAGACTTCAGATCAAACTCGAATTCAAGTTATCAACTTGGTTCAAAGCTCAAAACCTATTTTTTAAAAAATAAAATGAAGTTATTTTTAATTTTTTAAAATTTAAAATATACTTAATAGAATTAGTTCCAAATTTAAATAAATTATAAGTTGTCTAAATTTGATCGTACTCGATTTCAAATCGAGAGTCTCAAGTTCACTTAAACTGAGGGTAAATTTGACATGACTATAAAATTTAGACATATTTCTACCCTGATTAGTATAAATGTTATATGAATGTTACATATACTATATTTTTTTAAATCACGAAATAAAAATTAAGTCCAAGACACGGAAATAATCTTACATGAGCTCAACTAATTAGTCTAATATGGATTTAGACCAACATTTTAATTGCAACAAAAATATCCCATCTTGCTTCCACGTGTGCAAAGAACATTACCCACCAAAAGAAAGGTGCCGTAGTTGAGATTCAAAGTGTAGTTGAGCAGTAACGGACTTTTTGGCTTAAATAAGGTTACAAGTTCAAATCGTCCTTATATATGTAGTCGTTTAAAATTTAAAGTTAGAGTTTTACCTTCCGCAAAAGACTTATCAAATTTAAGCAGAGATTAGTCTGAATATAGATAACTTAAAACTACCTTCTCATAATTAAGACTCTTATAAAACACACGGAAAAAAAGACGATGTAGTCGTCACGTAGATCCCAAACGAATCATCAGATTCTGGCCCTTGAAAGCTCGTGATGTGGAGGACCTAAGCAAATCATTCAAGAACCAAGGCAGGTTCTAAGAGTAAGAAGGTTGCTGAGTATGGTATCCAACTTCAGATGGATCTAATTTACACTCAATATTAAAATTATAAATTATAAATTTTATTTTAATGTTGTTACTTTATTATAAATTAATAAATTTACTATATATTTATTTATTATTTATTATTTCATAAATTATATAATTGAATATATATATCATTTACAACCTTTAATCGAGAGTGGCACCAATTTGGACGAAGTGGTTGATTTGTAATTTACCTTGAAAAACAAGGGCGATCTATAAGATATGGGTTTTTTATTTGAAAAAAAGGACAAAAGATTGGTCAGCTGCAAGAAAAAGGTTGGCCCTGTGAATGCTATATTTGCAGCTTTAAGTGGCAAAAATATAATTTTAAATTAAAGGTTATTACCTCCTTTTACATTATTTCACACGCTTTTTGCTAAATTTACTATCCTAACCATTTCTTATTCTCTTTGTATTTTATTGCATTTGGTATTTTTTTTAATTTTCACTTTCGTTTTTTGGCTTTCTCAAATAAAAGGCATTCTCTGTTCAGACCAAGAACAGAAAAATCCGACCAGCGGTTTTCCCGACAACTGGAGAGTGAAAATCATGGCGTATTTTCTCGAGAAACAAACAGATTTTCTTTTTAGCGATTGTTTTCTGTGTGTGTTTTCCTTTTTCAGCCTGGTTGAGGGAGTGATGCAATAGAGAAGCTTGGCAAGTACGGTTTTGAGCTCAGCTACTGCAGAAAGGAAAGCTCTTAGAATTAGCAGTTACACCTAAAGCTTCAAAAAAGTGCTTTTTGGAGTTTGAGAGTTGCAGCTACAGGTTATGATCTTTTAAGTTGGCTGATGATTTGTCCCTTCTTCAACTTTCAGCATCTCTACGCTTATTTTGGGTGAAATTTGAGCCTGCTTCTGGTTCAAGTTACCGTTTTTTGTTTTGGTTAAAAAGCTTTCTAGAACGATTGTATGGTGTTTTGGAAAAAGTTACTTGCTTTGTTTATCTTTTTGAAGATCTTTTCTCATGGGTTTTTAGTTCTTGGCTGGTTATTAGGTTGTGATCTTTCTAGGTTTGTTCTTTTGTGATCTTTGTAGGTTTCTATAACTCATAAATTATAAATTATACCCTCATACTTCTATTCAACCGTAAATTTATAGTTATTACTATTTATAGAAAGTTTCATCTGATGAGCGAGACTCATAAAATGTATGTGTCTCAATCTCCTGAACTCACTCCTTCATTTTCTGGCTATACTAAGCAATTCAATGTCAGCCTCTGATACAAAACGAGCGAGGAAGAAGGGGAAAACAATGGTGGAATTCGTATTCATCGTCTCCAACATAACAAAACAGACCAAGAAGAACTTCCATTTGAGCAAGCAAATACAAAACATTTTCTTTTTCTTTCAGAGACATTAAGAAAAATGAGTGACCAGAAGGTCGTTAACACTAACAAGGTTGGTGATTGCCAGAATTTCCTCAAGTACACTGTCCAAAACGGACCAGGAAAGATCGTCGGACTTGTCTCTGCCTATGTTCTAAGTTACCTCCTCAACCATCTCTTAAAACCCCTGTCTCAACCTCGTATAGTCTCCGACATCATCGTACGTATTCTTTTCAGCTTTTCATGCACCGTACGATGTTACCAGACGGGGGTTAATGTTGTTTCTTTGCTTACAGGTAGGGATTTTTATCGGGAACATACCATGGATTCACGACTCTTTCGATGAAAAGTTCATTACAACTCTCAATTTCGTGGCTGAGTTTGGGATTATATGTTACATGTTCGTATTGGGGATGGAGATGGACCCGTATACGATATTCAAACCGCCGACTCAAGACGGCATGATTGCTTATGCTGGTATGGTTTCTACGTTCATACTGGCTTGTGGAATAACACCATTTCTGGCTTACTCGAACAGACCAGACATAGGTTTCACACTTTCCCTTTCGCTGACACTTTCTGGGAGTAGTTCACATATATTAACTCGAATCATCACGAACCTGAAAGTGGGCAAGTCGGATATCGGGAAACTGGTGATCGCGGCCGGAGTTCACGCCGATATGATATCGATGCTTTTGTTGAGCATAGGGTTCATAATTGTTCCTCCTGGACTCACCGTCTCTGATCTCTCTGTACGTATAACTAAAAGCTTGACAATGGGTGCAGCTTTACTGTTCCAGACAGTTTTTGCAGCTTCTGTTTCGCCGATCTTTATGAACTGGGTTAACAATGAGAATCCTGAAGGAAAACCCATGAAAGGTTCACACTTGGTCCTCACTATCGCCTTCATGGTCATGATTTGCAGTTCTTCTCCGATTTATGGGTACAGTCCGATTCTTAGTGCGTTCATGGCCGGAGCTTTCTTGCCAAGTGAAGGGAGAGTATCGAAGTGGGCGGTTGGGAAGATCAACTACTTGTTGACCGTCGTCTTTTATCCCATCTTCTTCTTTTGGATGGGGTATCATTCAAGTTTCAGCAAATTTAGAGCTGGTAGTTTAGGTACATGGGGAAGATTAATTGTTTTGATACTGATAACCCTTGTCGGGAAAGTGATCGGAACAGTCATCTCCGGTGTGATGTTGGGTTTTCACTGGCGTGAATCTGCTGAACTTGGGTGTCTTTTGACTGCTAAGGGTCATTTCCATGTATTCTTGGCTGTCGTTGCAAGCATTGTAAGTTGCATATAATCTCCTCCACTCAATTGTAACATTACGATTACGTTCCTTACCGTTATTGCGACTTGTCATAATTACGACTGTTTGCTTCGTCAGCTTATTTGTTTCATATGATTTGTTATTCATATTAATTTGTTTCTTTGATCATTTTTCAAACTGAATCTGCAGTATGACATAATCTCTACTTCGACCTGCATTAGTATCATACTTACAATCCTCCTCACAGTTGTGCACACTCCATCAGTTGTGTTGCAAATTATCAAGCGAGCCAGGAAACGTGCACCAACTCACCGGAGGGCCCTTCAGTTGCTTGACGCCTCAAACGAGCTTCGAATTCAGCTGTGTGTTCATGGACAACACAATGTACCTTCAACCATCAACCTCGTTGAAATCTCGAGGGGTACACCTGACCCTGGAATTCTGGTCTATGTGACAGACATGATCGAACTCACGGACGAAATTGCAGCCACACTGGTGCAAAGTAGCGAGGGGATGAACACCGTCACAGTGACTGATAAGGAGGTAACAAAAATGAGAGATCAGATCACCAAAAGGTTCCAAAATTATGTGGACGAAAATAGTGATGGCATCACACTGAGGAGAATGCTCGCACTCTCAACATTCAATAACATGGCTCAAGATGTATGCGTTTTAGCAGAGGACTTGATGGTCTCCCTGTTAATATTGCCTTTTCACAAGAAGCAACTACCAGATGGGACACTAGACGGTGGCCACCCCGGGTTCCGTTATGTGAACCGGAAGGTGAAATTATATAGAATTCTCTAAACTGATATAGGTCCTGTTGCTAAACTCCTGATGATTGTTCTTGATACAATTTTGTTAACCTGTTGGGTCTGGCTTTAAACAGGTGCTCAGAAGTGCCCCTTGTTCCGTCGGAATTCTTGTAGACCGTGGTTTTGGATCTACAGAAAACATATCAACAATGAAAAGATCCTTCATGATGGCAGTCATCTTCATTGGTGGTAAAGATGACAGGGAAGCACTAGCATATGCAGGTCAGGTCGCAAGACACCCAGGAGTCAAACTCACAGTGATAAGATTCCTAGTAGAAGAAAACTCCGAGGCAGCCTCAAGAAGAGGCCCTCTTAGAGCCAATATAGCCGAGAGGGAACAAGAGATGAAGCTCGACGACGAGTGTTTTGCGCATTTCTATGGCAGATATGTTGCCGCAGGCTATGTCTCCTATATGGAGAAGCATCTTGTCAATTCGGCTGAGACCTATTCCACTCTAAAATCATTGGAAGGGCAATACAAACTAATCATTGTCGGACGAGGGGGAAGGGTGAATTCAATATTGACAGTTGGAATGAATGATTGGCAACAATGTCCAGAATTAGGTCCCGTTGGAGATGTTCTATCGGGGTCTAATTTCTCCCTCACGACCTCTGTTTTGATCATCCAACAACACAGTCTTAGAGGAGAACTAGATGGTGTGGATGATGAGTTCTCTATAATGTAAATCTATAGATAGTTTGGAACTTTAGATGATCAATACTAGGAAGGACACAAATACTTGTATATCTTAGTGCTCATAGTTGTTAGAAAGTCAATGTGCAGAAGAATGTAATATTAACCAATCACGAGAAAAGGAAAAACAAAACAAGAAAAACAGAGTACGATGGTCCTATTGCTGAATACAAGACTGTAGTAACTGAAACAAAGCATCTGGCAATTAAGCAGGTGATAAGCAAAAGTTATTTAGATTTCAATTGTTGAAATTTTTGACATGTTCAAAGTTCAAATTAGCTACAATTCATTGCTTAATTACAACCAGCCAAGTCCAATTTTCGACAAGGTTACGATTTCTCAATCTGCAAGCAAACAAAACCAGATCATTCATCCACCGCCTCCTTGTATCCCACCATGATTAGAAGCTCCTCTGGAACCTTGCAAGCTCAGCCTATAAACAAAAACTAAGTCAAAAACCATAAAAGCAATACTAATAATTGTTTTCTCCACCAAAACTACAAAAGAAGCCAGTTCCTTAACAAGCTAAAGAAAAAGATGTCTAAATGCAATACGGACAGTCCATGATCAAAACCATCACAAAACATAAAAATATCCAAAATTCTATAATTTGCTCTGAAAGTAAAAAACCATACCTCAAACGAATTCTTCAAATGATCAAGCTCCTTGTCGAGATCATTGATCGCCTGGTTATATGCCTGCATCGGTGAGGACTGGCTCGTCGTATGAATCTACATAGCCAAATCGAATTGATTAAAAACTCCACAAATTCATCCAATTACTCAACCCAACAAAAATAAACAAGCCACGTGCTGCACATAGACTACTGAGCGTTACTAGCTTACCCTAACTAGAATTTTGTACTGTAGAGGATGTGGAAGCTTGTAACCAGCAAAGAGAACGTTGTCGTCTCTGTGCAGCTGCCTAATGATAAACAAAACAAGATAATGATAACAGCAATAACAATCAAAGAGATTATACTTGGATTAAACACAGAACCAGATAATGAATTAACGAATGGATTATATACATGCGAAGAATGTTTCCAACGGTGTGGTCCTCTCTCTCCACCGTGAAAGACGCAGCATTAATGATCTTCGTGTCTCTCTCGTACGAAACCCTAGAGAAGAAAGGTGAGATTCGGAAATAGGGTTTTTCTTCGAGACAAACTAGAGGAAGATACTTACTTCTTAGTGCCTTCCGGGACAACGAATCGCTCATATCTATCAGGGGCGTTCATGGCTTCTCTCTTCCGAGTTCTCGCGCTCTGTGTTTCTCTTCCCTCTCTAAACCAGTGAAAGCAGTAGCTCGTATCTTTGGTTTCGCTCGAAACTTGACAAGGAATAATAAAATGATGTCGTTTTCATATTTTAATTTAAAAATAATAAATTGGATCAAATTGAATCAGGTCTGGGTTCGAGCCCATTATCATCTTTAAGTTCATTTACGTAATGACACGTTGCGACAACGTGGCAGAAGTCTATTGGCTGGAAAGCTCAAGGTGAACCACGTACAAAATGGCCAGCATGGTGTGTTCCTATTGGACGATCCCCATGGTCTTGACCGTAGACAGTCCAAACTCGGGAACCAGAGACTATCAGGAACCCTCGCCACATCCATCAACAAAAGGAACAGAAAACAAAATAGCCCAACCCCAACCCCCTCCAAAATCTAATTAAGCTCTTAGAATATTTTAAAATATTCTAATTTTATTATTCTTTAATTTAAGGGGATCTCTAAATCTCTCTCTCTTTTCGGAAAAAAAAAACACAAAAAATTCAAAATCTCAAAATCCTTCAGTATGGCCTTTCACGTAGCTTGCCCAATTACATGGTTAGTAGTATTGTTATGTATTTACTATTAACACTAAATCCTCTCCCTTTGTCTATCGTCTCGTGTCGTACTTCTCTTTAAAACTCACTCGTCTTTGGGTCTCGTGTGTGTGTGTGTGTTTCTTTGTTGTTTCGCAGTCGCCGGATCTGCTTCTGCCCGCTAGGGTTTCCGCGGGATCTCCAGAGCGCGAAATCCAAGGCCTCGTTCTTGTTCGTTGTTTCTAGAATCGAGGAGTTCTCCTCCGGAATTGGGGATTCGCGGCACGAAACCGTTCAGGTCTCTGTCCCCAAGGTCGCGTACGTTCCCGCTTTGGCGCCGCCGCCGCCTCCAGCGATTGTGTGTCGGGGAGATGGAGGCGGCGGCGGTGGCGGTGAGGGAGCTGATGATAGTGCGGCTGCTGTGTCGGCGCAGACGAAGCGGTTGGCTCTTCAGCGTAAGGCCGCCGCGGCAATGGTTGCAGCCGAAGATTATGCGCGCCGGTTTGAGGCTGGAGATATGGCGGTGAGTTTACATCAAATGTGCACTTTTTTTTTATAACAGCTGTTAATTTCTGAATTTTATGCTGAATTTTGTTTAGTATGGAATTTTGGAGTTGTTTGAAGGACGCAATGTGGGGTTTAGACTAGTTAGTTTTGATTGATGATGTTTGAAGTCGTCTACGTACAGATTTTGAAAGAATGTCTGAACTTGATTGTGCTTACCTGCACATAATGATCGAGTTGAATCCTTGAATTCATCAAGAATTGCATATACCTAACCATTTTCTTATTTGGTTTAGGTTTTATGATTTTCGGTCGTATGGGATAACTGCTTGGTTGTGTGAATTTAATTTTCCAACAAATTTGTTGTATATGAGTAATTGTTTCAATATATGGAGTTGTTGGATCGTGTTTCATGTTTCTAACTAGTGAAAATCATTGATGGTTGTGCTTTTGAATGTTGTTTTGTGTTTCCTGTAATTTCCTACTCAAGATATGGGCGAAAATTTCTTTGACATTTATTGTTATTATACTATATCTTTGGTGCTTGTAATTTAGTTTTTATTTTTGAAAAAAGTTCCGGAGTATGTTGCTATGCAATTTTTTTTATTTGGTTGCTCTGCTTTTTCGGGATCTTAAAGCATGATGTCATAGACGAACTTGATAAAAACAGGAGCTGCATTTTCTGAATTTGGCTGTAGTTGTTCACTTGGCCTCATTGGGATGGGCAGTTACTTGGAGTCTTCCATCTCCCTATCACTTTTGTTATGTATATGTGCACAAATTTTTGTGATCTCGGACATTGATCTCTTGTGACTTGTTCACGACACTTGTTTGTGGATATTGAAGAGCTTAGTTGGATCCTGTTTTTACAATTTACAGTTTTCGCAGCATTTAATCATTCTGTGTTTATGCACTAACAAACATTTCCAGGCTGGCTCTAAGAAAATTACTGGAGAAGAGCAAGGTCAGTCAAATGCTAATGTGATGTGCCGGATGTGCTTTCTGGGTGAGACAGAAGGAAGTGAGAGAGCAAGAAAGATGCTTTCGTGCAAAAGTTGTGGCAAGAAATACCACAGAAGCTGCTTGAAAGCTTGGTCTCGGAATAGAGGTAAATTAATAGGTTAGATACTTTAACAACAGCATGCTCCTATGTATTCTTATTCAGAGATTCAGTGCAGATTTATTTCACTGGAGTTCATGGAACTGTCCATCTTGCCGAATCTGTGAGGTACATTGAGTTCTAGATTCTCATCATTTGTGAACTTTTTTAGGAATGTCTGTATATGGTATTGATCTTAAGAGAAAGCTTACATTTTGATGCCGCCGACGTCTTTAGATATGTCGAAGGACTGGAGATCCGAATAAATTTATGTTCTGCAAACGATGTGATGGTGCTTACCATTGTTATTGTCAGCATCCTCCACACAAGGTGATATGTCTATTACTCAACTCTTTGATGTTAAATTGGACTCAAGAAGCACTTCTAATTTTCATTTCTGGGTGGTGCAGAATGTTGGTTCTGGACTGTATTTGTGCCCCAAACATACAAGATGTCACAGTTGTGGATCTGGTGTACCTGGAAATGGCCTAAGTGTGAGGTACTAATTACGAAGAGTTAGCTTTGGCACACATATATACTTGATTCTCTAAGCACGGGTTCCTTGATGAAGGCTTTTATTTTCTTTTTCCCTTATGACTACTTTTTTGCTTTGACAATAGTTAGAGATTGCAAATGGCTACTGTTTAACGTCATCAAAACATGTTGGTTAGGATGTCACATGTTATTCAACTTTAATGCATATTAGATGCTGCAATTTATACAACATTATAGTAGTAGTTAGTTGGAGATGGCGGCATTAGGGATTTGTAAACTCCTATGTTTTTGATTCCATATCTATACGTTCAACAGGGCTATGATTTTCCTTTGTTTGACAGATTCAGTATGCTATCTTTTCAGGTGGTTTCTGGGGTACACTTGTTGTGATGCTTGTGGAAGACTGTTTGTGAAAGGAAATTATTGCCCCATTTGTTTGAAGGTTTATTTTTTGCTTAGAAGTGCTTCTGATTTTAACTATGACCTAATCTGACTGAATTTTGAGATGCTTGTTTTAATTTCAAGGTTTATAGAGATTCCGAATCAACACCAATGGTTTGCTGTGATATGTGCCAGCGCTGGGTTCATTGTCATTGTGATGGTATCAGGTCTGTTGCTGCCATTCTTTAGTAACAAGTTAATAGCACATTTTCTTTTGCGCTCAAGCAAGTGGGTATACGTTTATAAATATATTTGGTTATTAAGTTACCTTTATTTTCTCCTAGTCAAGTTGTGAATTAAATTATTTGCATGATTGGTTTTATGTGTTTTTGTACGGTTTGATTTTGTAGCATTGTGGTTAAATGATGCATATATCTCTTTCTGTGATGAATGGTTTGCAGTGATGAAAAATATTTGCAATTTCAAGTTGATGGGAATCTTCAGTACAAATGTGCCACCTGTCGTGGCGAATCCTATCAGGTTTTAATCTCTCTCCCTATGTCACATTTATTGGTTATTGCATTACATAGCTCCTCTTTCCCTGTTGTCCATATTCGACTCATCAATTACATAATGTGTGTTGCTAGGTGAAGGATCTTGAAGATGCTGTTCAAGAGCTTTGGAGAAGACGAGATAAAGCTGACCGGGATTTGATTGCTAGCTTGAGGGAAGCTGCAGGGCTGCCAACTCAAGAAGATATCTTTTTGATCTCGCCCTATTCAGATGAAGAAGAAAATGGTCCTCTGATGTCTAAGAATGAATCTGGTCGTTCTATAAAGCTCTCTCTAAAAGGTGTGGTAGATAAGTCTCCAAAGAAGAGTAAGGAATATGGAAAGAAATCTTGGAATAAGAAGTCTTCTAAGAAAAAGGATTCTCATTCATCTTCTACTAGTAAGAGAGAACTACCTCAGCAGGATATTCAATCTCATGGAACTATTATGGATGATAATAAGGCTGGTGACACCGAAACATATGAAAAAGGACTGGATGTGTATTCTTCCACTGTTGCAGGAGTGGTGAACCGCACTGAAGGCTTTCCCTCTATTAATCAGCCAGGAGGCTTGAAACAAAAGTTTGTTGATGAGGTCATGGTGAGGGATGGAGAAAGGACATCCAGAGTTATTAGAATTGTAAATAATAAGCCTCAAGATTTGGATAGTGGGAATGACACAAAAAAAGATGCTAGCAAATCAACTGTGAAAGCAAAGAAGTTGGTCATAAATTTAGGTGCTCGAAAAATAAATGTTACCAAGTCTCCAAGATCTGATGCTTCAAGCTCTCAAAGAGAGCAGGACTTGACAACTTCCAATGGTATGCCATCAGTTTGATTTCCCTTGAACTAAGATGATCTGTTTCCATAAATATATTTGTAATATTTTTTAATTAATAACTTAATGAAGTTTTTTTTTTTGCTACGACAGCTTAATCACCAAAATTTTAGGTTGATATTTCTTACGGAATGATAGTATGTCCTCACTCATATCCTTGTACATTTGGTATTTATGAATAGGTAGTGATGGTACAGGCCGTCATAGGATGAGTGACAAGTCTACTGCAGAGAGAAACAATGGCACTGCTAAATTTGGAGAAGGTGAGTGGCTTCCATCCATTCATTTAAAATTTCCTCATTATCAGTAAGGGTTTGTTTTAGTGAATGAAGGGCATCATAGATTCATAGTAGTTATTTTGGATCGTGCAGAGGAGACAATTAATCAGTCTAGCCAAACAAGCGGCTTAAAATTTGCACGAAGAGAAGGAAATATGATTAAGTTTGGAAAATTGAAGCCTGAAGCTTCCAACTTAAATTCCAAATTCGATATAGAGAGAGGCACTGGCAAAGGTGAAACCATGCGTTCAGATGAGACTCGTGTTTCATCAAGTAGCAGAGCTGCTTTTGGGCCTGCCGGTGATGTCCCCGCTGTAAGAACTGACAAGTTATCTTCAGCAAAATCACCAGAAATGAGGCCTAATTCAAAAGCTGAAAGCAATGATGACTCTGGTGACACTCCGATTTTGAATTCCTTGCCAAAAGATTCTAAACTTTCGCTAAGATTGAAGATTAAAAAACCTGACATTGAGAATCAGAGTTCTCAGTGTGCTCCACCTGAGGTAGAAAAGAGTATAAGGGGTCAAAGATCAAAGCGAAAGAGATCATCGAACTTCATGATGACATCAAACGGAGATGAAGATGCCACGCAATCTCATCAGGACAGTCAGATGATGGGAGCTAGTTGGATATTGAAAAGGTTGGGTAAAGATGCAATTGGAAAGAGAGTTGAAGTTCACCAGCCATCTGATGATTCATGGTAAGCTTTTTCTTTCCTTTCATCTCCTCAAGAAGATGCATATGAGTGATTACGCTTTCGGTAATATATCCTCAGGTACTTGCTTGATTTTTATTTGATCTTCCATTCCATCTTTGATCTTGACCTTTTAATCCAGGCATAAGGGTGTGGTATCTGATACTGTTGAAGGCACGTCGTTGCTTTCAGTTACTCTAGATGATAGCAGATTGAAAACTTTACAACTTGGGAAGCAGGCTGTTCGCTTTATTCCGCAGAAGCAAAAGAGATCAAAGAGGTGACCGCTTGATCTTATTTTAAATTGATGATTAAGCTCAAGACTTCTTCCCTATTAGGGGTCAAGTGTTTGTCTCCCATTCCAGAGGCAGAGATTAAGGTTACATTTTTTGGGGTTGCTTGTACCGCTGCTTAGTTATAGGCAGTTGTATTGTAAATGAAAGATTATTGTGTACCTCTAGGATAGTTTCAGAGTAGGGTATCAACTTCTCCTTTACTAAAGTGGATCACAACAATGATTCAGAATCCGAGCTTCGTGTTTATGATGGCAATTCTGTGTAGCTGTTGCGACTTCTATCAGTTGATTAATGTTTAAGTGAAGGTGACATTTCATTGTCTTCGGTGTTATGTTCATGTATTTTGTTCAATAAGCTCTGGAAAAATATTAATTACGAGTATGTCATCATCAATTGCGTAATTGTGTCTTCTGAAAGAATCAGGTTCTTGTTTGGATCCCTTTGTAAGCCTCACGGTTCCCTACCGTTGAGATTTGCTTAAGGTTTATGTTGCGAATAAAAATGAAAAACAAAAGAGAGAAGGAGGAAGGGAAGAGTCTAGAAAGGAGAGAGAAGAAGAGAGAGAAAGATACACACACATCAGCTAATTTATAATTTGCCTACGATATATTCATACGTGACTCTTCTTTTCTTTCTTTTTTAGAAAACCTTGTCCTCAAGGTTGTAGAGGTTTACAGAATAGACAAAAAATGAATAATCTGTTTTTCTTTTCGCTACCCATCTTTTTCGAAGCATCACTATCAATTGCTCCTTTAGCATCACAGAGGAAGGAGATTAGATTATCAGAATGAGACACGATCTCATAGAAAAGTCCTGCGATGTAACTACCTGCAAAGTTCACAATTTGCTCATTAAACAAAACTCCAAAATCAGAAGAACTGCATGTTACTCTTAACGAAATCAAGAGGAGTAACTGTCATGTGGGTTAGACCACAACTGAGAAGACCACCAGCCGTACAAGCGGTGTAGAAAGTTGGAGAGTATATTTCGACTTACCAGGCTCGCTGGGAGAGGGGACGACTAAGGCACCATCAGATGCGACGTCTTTGTTATTCATAAGAGGGGTGGACTCTAGATCAAAGATTTTATGTTTTCCTTCACTTGCATAGGTTGCTCATTTTGATTCGTGAGTTCCGGAATAACTGCAATGGTAGCTCTCACTTCCGCTTCTTGTCGCTTCAAAAATTATGTCACTACATTTTTAAGCTTCGGTAGGTTTTTCTCCAATATTTTTGTTTTGTTTAGAGCTTCCAAAAACATTTTCTTATTCCTGCTTTGAAATTCCATAAGCATTTTCTTGCTTCTGATTTGTGCTTCTATCAAGCTTTTCATGTTTTCTTCGATTCCTTACATAATCGATTGCTCTGATACTATTTGTTGCGAATAAAAATAAAGAACAGAATAAAGAAGGAGAGAAGAGTCCAAAAAGCAAAGAGAAGAACACAGGGCTTTAAAGAAAAAGCGAGAGACACACATTAGCTAATTTATATTTTGCTTACAGAGAAACGGTTACAATCTCTATACTTGTTACAACTGTGTAATAGCTATAATATTTTTATACGTAACAATTTAATTAGAAATGACAATAGGATTGATGAAATTCAACAGTGATTTGAATTTGGCCCAAATTCTAGTTGGGCTTGTGTCACCAAATTTGAATTTATTTGAATCATTTAAAATGTTATTGTTAAAAAAAATTATTTAAGACAATCCGTTAAATCAATGTTATTTTAAAAAACTTTTTAAAATTAACGTTTTGTAATTGGATGATGGGTTGCTCAGATTGTTGAGTCTAGTCTTATATTCATTTCTCATATTCAAATTTAGTCCAAAAGTTCAGTTTAATTGAACAGAATTAGGTTAGATTGAGCTCTGAGCC
>JANVCL010000004.1:199198-228515 GCA_026546855.1 Erythroxylum incrassatum | reverse complement strand
ATTCATTTCTCATATTCAAATTTAGTCCAAAAGTTCAGTTTAATTGAACAGAATTAGGTTAGATTGAGCTCTGAGCCGATTGTCATCCCATGCTCAACATTAGATTTAAGTTAGTGAATAATGATCTCTTTCCAACATCATATGGCTTGACAGCAAGAAATTCCGTTGTGTGGTATGGAAAAACAGGCTCGTACATTAAAAAAAAAAAGACGAAAAAACATAAATTATACAGGTGGAGGAGGCAGGTCTAGCAAAAGCCAAAATCCAACACAGTCATCAGAATCTAAGTCGTCCTGGATGGCAAGGAAATGTAACCCTCCACAAGCCTTCTTTGCATCTTCCCAAGTTTGAGCTTCAGCTGTTGCTACAGGAGTTTTCTTATAGGTTGCATAAACATATCTTGTAGAAATTCCAACAGATAGAATCAATGCAGCACGACTCGTATCGGCTTCGATCGAACATACTTCCAGTCCATTCATCCAGGCTGCAACAAATTGGAGGAAGGTGTTGAACTTATCCTTTGCAGGACGCAGCATAAATGTTGAACTATCAAGGGATGGCCATAGATAGTAGATTAGAGAAAGGAGATACCTGCTAACGGTTTAGCACGAGAAGATGCAACAGCTAGTCCAGGAATCAGTGTATCATCGTTGATCTCAATTCCCAGCAAGTCCAAGTCAAGAGCTGCACCAAACACAAATCTCGTCTCCAGTGATGCCACTTCTTCTTGAACAGCTGCAAATGGGAGTATACAGGTTAGAATCTCCAATTTCCGTTTGCAATTCAGGAATTAATAGTTTCTTTCTTTTTCGCTTCAAAGAATCAATGATTTCGAAGTCAAAGACTATTGCCTCAGTTTATGAATGATTTCACTATCACAACATATGTTTCTATTCATAAACTTCTGACTTCCAGAAAATCTTTCTGCATAATGGATGCCATGACATGTCACATGGATGAATATCGACAAGGAATATGCCAATGCTAGTCTGCCATGCCTGTACCTGACAAAGGTAGCTGGACAAACGCCCATTTCTCCCCGAACAGGTTCTCTGGGAGTTCCATTGGGAAAGGATTGTCTAGTGCCAGAATCGGTTTAGCTCCCTTTTGAAAACCAGGATGACGAGTATATACAGTCTCGTATCGTTCTTCCAGCCATAGAAGAAGTGATAAACACTGCAGAAAAAACCAACCTAAAAAGGTGAGAAAATGGCACAAATTAGTTAGTTCATACAGGTGCATATACGCACAAAAGGATGTGTAAATAATGATTGCATTTCCTCAACAACTAGTGAGGTATCTCATGCATAGGAATGCATGGACTTGGATTGAATCTCAGTTGCTGTGACTTATTAAGAAAAAAGAAGAGTTCACTGCAATGACAGGGTGCAAGCATATATAATGTCTGTTTGCTTAAATTTCCCTATGCACATACTGTATTGGATCAACGGATACTATTTCGAATAACTTTTAAAAATTATGGCAACCCAGTAGAGTGCAAGACAGTTTGGTAACCATTTCCGAGCCGGTCAGATATGGTATGAAATCCACTCCATTGGCGTGACCAACTATTTAGTCAATCAACCAGAAGAAACAACATGACCATGTTTCCATCTAAATCTTTACCTTCACTGGTTTATCAGCCACTTTTGGCTAGATTAAAGCAATAAATTCTTGGTTCCATTAAGATCAGGAAAATGAAAAAGAAAAACCGAGTTCCTATGGAATACATACGCACCCGTTTGCTAGGAATAGGCTTGATACCCAGCTCCTTACATGCTTTTGCTACAATTGTCTGCATCTGTCCCCTGAAATTCACTGGCACAGTCAATCAGCATAGAATCGAGTAATGTAACAATCGCACAAAGCTCTGGTTATGCACACAAGCTATTTGTTAAAATGCATGTATGTCAAAAAGGCAAATTACCATAGAAATCACCTGAAGAAGCGAACTTTTTCGGGTAAAGGGACACCGAGATTCTCAGAAATAGACAACATAGCCTCCTTTAGAGTGATGCTATTGATAACGTTATTCGGAAAATACTTGGTGTACTGAAGTGACAGTGAATCATCACACACCACAAGCTCCCACACCTTCTTGCCTCTATCATCAAGTATAGGCCTAGAGCAAAAATCCAATTCCCATTCGACAATGCTCTCTGGATCTGTTTCTGGGTCTAGAAAGCTCAGTTCAGCAGTTGGGTCATCTTCGTAGTCCTCAATATCCACCTCCTCTTGCGTTGAGACCGAGAGCTTTGGGACAACAATGTTGGATTGCAAGCGGTTTGGTTTCTTGCAGTACTTGGAGGGCTTTAAATAGAAAGTGGAGGAAAGAGTCTCGCAGTAGTTTGAGGAAGAAGCAATTCTCGAGAAGGGTTTATGGGGAAGTCTCGTAGGACTGAAGCTGAGAGTAGCCATTGGAGCTCTGTGAATCAAAAGAGTTGATAAGTTTGCGAGTCTCGTAGCCACTCATAAACGATGTGTTCAGTTCAGTTAAGTGGTGTCGTTTACTAAACGAAAAAGCTCACTTACCGTTAAGGTTGATTCCACCGTTAAGCCAAAATAAACCAGTTAACGATGCTGCTACGATACTATATAAAGTCTCGCGCCGTTAAGATTGATTCTCGCTCGCTTCCTCAGTCTCCTCGGCGTTCAAGAGATCGAAGTCGGCGAATTCCTTTTCCGATGTAATTCTCTCTCCCTCTGTTTCTTCTTTTGGATGATATTCCTGTGAAAGATTCCTAACGGAGGATCACAGGTTGCTTTTAACTGTGTTGTTCCTTTTTCAAGAGTTCTCTTTCTTTACTTTTACGAAGTTACAGAAACTTGATGATGTCGATAAGTTTTCGTAGAAATAGGTACGAAGTGGAGGTGATTCAGCTTGGAGTTTTTGGTAGATATACTGTTCTTGTGTTTATGGATATTTTCTTGAAACAGAAGCTAATGGAATATGTTCTAGGAGACAGAGAAGGCGGTAAATTTACTTGAATTAAGCTTAATTTAGTAAATTTTCATGATCCGATCAGAAGATTAACGCCTCCGACCAACATTGGCCGTGTTATTGTTGATAAATTCGCAAATATCGCAAACGGAGGCCATGTTCTCCGATGCCACCCGTCCCAATTGACCCTTGTCGGGTCAAGCCGGGTTGGGGCAAGTTACGTTTATATGGGTCGGGCCGAGTCAAGTAAGGGTGAGACTGACTTGGTTTGTAATTTGTTGGAGTGAAGTGGGGGAGAAGAAGGAATATATGAGGTCCTTTTCTAGGAAATGGGCTGGATCATTTTCGGATCTGTCACACTGGGCCTAATCAAATCGGTCTGGGTCAAGTAGTTTTCGGATCGAATCGGGTCGAATCTAATCTAAATGGGTCAAATATGTTTCTGTAATTTAATTTCATATTTTTAAATGTCTGTTGACGCTCTTATTTTTGAGTTCTGAGTTCTCACCACGTCCGTAGTTCTCGCGGACTTAAGAGAAGACGAAGACTCTGCTGCTGCGCTGTGTGGAGTTGTCTGAGAATATGATATTCGTTGATGGTCTTCCATTTTCGTCTTTTCGTCGTTCTTCTTCCTCAAACCAACCCCTGGTATTCTTCCTTCCATCTTCTCTTCTGATAGGAAAGAGCAAAAAGTATTCAAAATTTTCTTTCAGTGTGCAAAATCTCATACCCATTTGTTTCATCATTCAAATTGTGATTTCTCCCAACTTCTACATAGCTAGTGGTTTGTCGTTTTCATCAAATTTATCGAATTTGTGTACTTGTGATAGGGAGGTTGTGGTACTTTGACATCTTTAATGAAGCACCCCACGTTGTTATCTGCCTCGTCTTCATTCAAGGCAATGCAAGAGACAAAGATAGTTTTGGCGGACTCTGGTTTGCAAAGCTCAGCTCCAACTGGTAGATGGGTTTACGTCTTCCAAAAGGAATATGCAACTGCTGACCCTGCACTTGTGGATGTATCTACTTTTCTTCTTCTATTCTGTTGACTTGATTCATTATTAAACCACGCATCATTCTATTTCTTTTTTACCCAACATTTGAATCTTCAATTACTTCGTTTCTTGTGAAGCAGGAGGCGTTGTGAGTCTAACTCTCTGTTATTTCTACTTGTGGTTAAACCTGCCATTCAAATCTTTTTAGAGATTACAATCTCGTATTTCCTCCTTTTTTATGTGTCGTAAGTTTTTTAGTCTTACTTTGGATTTGCATTTGTAGTTTATTGGTACTGATGAGGCGACAACTTGTGTGGGCATTGTTATTTGGAACCCGAAAAATAAAATGTAAGAACAAATTCCCTCATGAAAAGTGATCGAGAAATCTTATGATTAGCACTCATGCCATTATTTCTGACCTATCTATCCGTGATTGTGGCAGGACATCTGTTGCCCATATGGATTCTCCTAAAATTGTCGAAAATGGACTGACCCAGATGTTATCACGCGTTATCAATAATATTTCTGATGTTGACTTGGATGTATTCTTCTAAACTGTGTATTTACTATAAAATTCCATTGCTTTATTGGTTACTCCATTTAATTCAATTAACGTCTTACTGAATGGACTTAATTATGTATACCAACTTCTGTTTGCAGATCCACTTGATTGGTGGCTTCCAAGATGCTTCACTTGAAGTCTGGTCCAAGAATCTCAAATTGTTTTTCATTTTCTAGAGTTGTGGTTAGATCATTTGAGGTGGCATAATTTAAGCAACTGTATTGTCCTTTTTTGCAGCACTCTAACGACTCGACAAGATCTAATTCCCATGGAAAACCGGATGGTTATTCTTTACCTTTGTGTTCAAAAATAATTGAAACTTTGGAGAAGAGGCCAGAAAGGTTTCATATTCGAACTCTGTTTGTTTTGGAGGATAATACCATATGGGATTCTAAAAGAAATGCACGCCCAATTTTTCATGGGTTCAGGGTTAGATTCATCTTCAAATCTTTTTTTTTCTTTCTTTTCATTTTTAATGATGTCTACTGCTCTAAATATTGGGAACAGATCACCTGTTTCTATTACTCTGTCCCTACTCTGTTTTATGAGCATTCATCTATTCAATAAATGGGACCTACAGAAATTGAATGGATGGATGCTCATAAAACAGGGGAGGCACAAAGTAACGGGACAGGTGATCTGAACTCCTAAATATTAGCATAGTATTTAAATTATGTAAACTGAACAGAAAAGCTGTGCTTTCACCTTGTTAGGTGGAAACATCCAACGGATCAGTCATCCCAGCCAGTTTTGACAGAAGTTCGAGATGCCCAGATGAAATAGTCAGAAGAATTAGAGTCACAGCTTCCTGTGATGACCCCTCTTGGAATGGCAAGTTACTGGAGACATACGATACTCAGAAGGATAGATTTGTGATTGAACCATGCTCTTGGTATTGTGTGCTTCCTAGTCTTTGTTTAATGTGAAAATAGATTATTAGCATAATTGAGTTAGGAGCTTTTTACTGGAATAGTTGATATCTAGTTTGACATGCCTGCGGGCCCTATACCAGAATTACAGCTTATTTTGTCATGGTTAATTATTTTGGATGTTCTTGGTGTCATGCATGTAGGACTGAATTTTTGTTGCATTTAGCTTGGACATTTCAATGTCTGTCCGATGCAGAGATCCTCCAGGATTGTTCTACCTCACCATCTGCAGAAGGTCCAGATTTTGTGGATAATTTAAGGAGGTAACCATTAAGAAAAAAGAGAAATATGAGAGGAAGTTGTGTGAATGTCTGTGCTTGGCTATGTGTATATTTAATGCAAAGTGTGGTGTTATATGGTTTGATAAACTTTTCAGGAATTTATAAATGCAAAAAGAACTGAACATATCTGTGTAATGTATTTTCAGGGGTTGGGACTATTTGATCGAAAATCCACAATGGGAGCATTCCTTCCCCGGAAGGCAGCCACGCATTTTTGAGAGGACAACGGATGGAGGTTGTTGGAACAAATGGAAGAGATGTTCACCGCAGCAGCAGGCATCAGTCCTTGGCGCCAGAGCCCCATCCTCTTGATAAGAGAATTTGTTGTTGTACGGTACTATTATTATGGCTTACTCCTAATTGATTACTATTGTTTGAACAGTGTTATTGATCGGTGTTATTTCTATGTTGCATATGATGTGTAGTAGATTTATCGGATTGTTAATTTGACATTGCTTTAAATTATTTGGGTACTAATTCTCAAGCATTCATTATGTGCTTGGTAGCAGCTTGTACGGTAGGGATTGATGTTTAGAATAGGAGTAGCACTTAGAGCCTTGTTGAGATATGGAGCCTGATAATATATTTGGACTTTACACCAGGCTCACAATTGCAAAAATTTTGGATCAATTATTAGATGGCAGTTATGTCTTTTGTAATTTCCTAGGCATATAAATATGTTCTATTCGCCTAGTATACCTATGTTAAAAAAATTCACAGTGAAATAAAACTCTAGTTGCCTATGGACGTAGTCAAAAGAAAATATGGGTAAACCACATAAATTTGTGTGTTTGTTATTTTTGCATTTGTTTTTTAATTATTGTGATTGATCGGTCATAACAAGCTGAGCCTCGAATCTCAAAAAAACATTGATAGTACTTAATATTTGCATGTATAATAGACGAGGAATATATAAAATATATATTATTTAGTATGATTTATTTTTAAGAAATTCAAATAATAATGTAATGTTAATGTTTTGAAATGATAAGAGAATAACTAATAAAAACATCAAAATATTTATTATAATTTCAACTAATTACATTATTATTATTATTATTATTATTATTATTATTATTATTATTATTATTATGTAGGTTCTTTAAGGATATTTTATCTAACATGTCCTTATTTTTATTCCCAACCTGTTGACATAAAAAAAATAAAGGCTGATGAGTTTACTTATTTTTCGAACTCGAGGAATAAAGACGCCGTCTTAATTATATATTATGTACGTTTTCTTATTCCAAACAAGAGAATATTCTGTTACTAAGAATATATCAGTAATGGAATGATCATGAGTTAACTAAACATCCTGAAAGGGATTAGTGTTTATAATAAGAGTGTCAATCGGCTAGAGCTAAACCTCTTAAGGCCTACACCCGAGTTCCACAAAATTTCAGGCACCCCACACGAACATTCGAGTAAGAGTCTGGTTAAAATAAACTTGACCTATTAATTTTTAAAGGGCCGAACTTTTTTGGTCACCTTAAACACAAATTTGAAAATTTGAAAGGAACTTTTAGGTTTTATTATAACATAAAAGTGTGAATTTTGTTATACATTGTTTTTACTTTTTAGTCATGGCCAAAATAATACAAAATCAACGGAATGATCTCATGTCTGTCATCATTTAGGATTGGACTAGTTCTGTAACTATCACCTCAATTTCCACGTGAAGTTTAAAACCTAGTTCCAAGTTGGATTACGTTAGAACTTAGAAGAAGCTCTAGTCTTGTTCCAACCAAACTAGATTGTTGTCTTAGTCCTGGTCGGAATTGAAAAGTACGCCTATAACAAACAATCCAAATTTCGTAGGACGCTAACCACAGAACTAGAGCCACTAGTGATCATGCCAAGAAATATTCCCTAGCCTCTAATCCACACATTCATAAGAATATTCTCTACGACTATAAGTAATTTCAAACCAAAAGCAAGTCTTCATTCACGCAATGAAAGGAACACCCCTTGTCCCTAACCACAGTTCTATGCTTTTTTGACGTGGTCAAAGATAGAGACAGAGCTAAAGGGTACACCATAATGATAAAACATATATTATATTTCATCATCATCATGAGCATACAAATGGGTGATCAGGATATGGGATCTTTGGACTTTCCCACTAGAGAGATTAGGTTATCTTTTTCTGTCCTTTTCGTTTTCCTTTTGATGGTAATGGGAAATAAATAGCTTACCTTAGCTTACCAACATAAATAGTATATAGACATGGTGTTAACTTATAATATACAAATTAAAAGGTTGTGGTCTGGCTAAGATCCTAGGGGTTCCTCATTTGTTGTAGACTCGCATAATTGGTCCACTTCCCAACTTTGCCTTGGTGCAACCCTTTCATGCACTGGTGCATACTCCTGCAACATTAGAATCCCAATATTAAAATGTTTCTAGAATCAGAGTTATTATTAGGTTAGTCTAGAATTGAGATGTTCTATTATATAATATCGACACTATAGTAAGTAGAAGAGATTGTTGTTATTCTATTGGATATGTTCTTCTTGTTCATCATCACCTCCATTCTTTTTATGAGCTCATCTGCTGTTTCTGCTATGATCACGATTTGCCTTTCTGTCTCCTTAATGAATCCTTCTTCAACTCCTTTATCGAACAGGGAAAGCAAGTTGTTGTAGTATCCGTCTACGTTAAGTAATCCCACCTGCTTATAGAGTAACACAGAAGAACAAGAGTATCCCTTTAGATTAATGTTCCAGCTTTTGACAGATGAGTGCAGATATAATCGATAAGGATCAGAGACACACTGGTTTTTCATAAATTCCAAGCTGAGACCAGGCAATCATCTCTAGCACCTCTTCCATAGTTCCATATCCACCTGAAAAGATCTCAACTTTTTATAACTAAAGAAATATAGATGTTGAATCAAGAACTGGTAATACTTGCCAGGAAGTGCAATGAAAGCATCTGCATGCCTTGCCATTTCTGCTTTTCTTTTATGCATGTCTTCAACAATTTTCACTTCTCCTATGGTTACTCCTGTTATCTGTCAAAGAGTAGAACATAAAGGGTAGCTTCTTGTTCATTTTTTTTCTCAAAATAGATAGTAAAACATATGGGATGAAATATTGTATACCTCATGAGGCATAAGAGCCTTAGGAATCACCCTATACAAACATAACAAGATGATCAGAAATTGAAGATAATTTAAACCAGTCTGAGAAGATGGCAGGTTCTTAATAAATAGTCTATGGTATATTATACCCAAGAACATGGCAACCTCCATTAGACACAGTTTGTGAGATCAAACCCATAAGCCCTGAACTTCCTCCACCATATACCAAATCAATATTTCTCTCAACCTGATATCAAAAGTCAGATCGGTTGAATCAATCTGCATAAATATTAGTGTTTGAAGCTCGTTGACTATATGATATACACAAATATTACCAGTTGGTTTCCAAGGTCAAAAGCAGCATCACTAAATGAAGATTTATAACCAGCTCTACTACCACAGAAGACACATATTCTTTTGAACCTTCTTGATCTCTTTTCACTTCCTGAAGATGTCCCTTCTTTACTTTCCATAGATATTGTTGTCGCCCCAGAAACTAAACAGGAAAAAAAAAGTAGTATCTGGGCGTGCTCGTGTGTTTGTGTGTGTGTGAGCGGAGAGAGAATAAAAGCATAAGATGAAATATGGACCCTAAGGGTAGGTATGAGGAAGCAGAAGGAGGGAAGTTAGCCACTCCTCTGCTTTTATATCTTCACTAACTACATGACCGGACCTTCTTCTTTTGTCTGGTTAAGCTATTGTACTTTGTGTGGTTGAGACACCCCAACCAGAAAGAGCTTAGTTTAGTTCCATACCTCTTCTCTTTTACCTTCCCCATCTCTCAGTACACTCCCTGTCAAACACATATTTATTGTGCTGTTTACTTAAAAGAAAGTAAGAAACTTTTTGTTGAATTTTAGACAGATGATTAATGATCAGTGTACCCATTCCCTTTGCTTTCCTCGTGTGCCCATCTACAGTAATTCCCTAGTTGTTTGAGTTAAATAAACATACACACTCTTAGAGCTTGCAAGTGAAATTTGAATTCATCTCAATAATTTATTTGAAATATGTGATGTTGTGGATTATTGCATGCACATAACGATTTCTTAGGCTGATAAGGGCCTCCCAGTTTCAGCTATAATTGAGCTTCCTCTTCAATTTCATGCTACTAGTAAAAGGCCTATCTCACATAAAGGAAACAAGCAAGTTTTGAGGTTATACGAAGAACATGTTTACAGGAAACAAATAAAAGAAACAGTTTGCTTATAGATCGTACCACGTACTGAGATATACTTGATAATGATGCATGTGAAACAATCATGTGATTCCTGGAAATGTTGAACTATGCTTCAACCCCTTTTCCTTTTCAACTTAAAAACTTTTCTTCTGTGTTTTCGGGATCAGTTAATTAAAATTACCAAAGACTACGTATACATTAGGCCAGGATGAGCCTTATCTTCTATATTCTAATGCTGTGTAGATGTGTATATATATGTTATAGATCCTGTCTTCTTCAGAAGAGATGCTGTTTTGATTTCTTCCAAATACTTTACTTGAAATGAAGTTATTATAAAGATCTCTTTTCAAATCCATAATACTCATTGTTCAAATGATCCGATTTTTGTAATCATTCTTGACTTGTAACTTATTATTTAATATTTATTATCATCTTCTATGATTAGGTTGATATAGAGTTTAGTTATAGGTATCCACATATAACTAAAGTAGATTAGGTTGGGTTTATATATAATCTACATGTATAGGCATAGGTAATCTATTTGTTGAGCTAAATTTTGATTAATCTAGGATGGATCCATGTATAAACATAAAGAAAACATGCAATTTTTTAACAAAATCCTAACATAATTTAAATAAATTATAAATTATATACAATATGAATATTAAACGTGAATTAATCAAATTTCAACAATATAATAACTTGAAGTAACTCCCAAATCTATCCTGAATCAATTAAATTAAACTTTAATTAATAATATGAAATAATTATACTAAATTATTAATTTGAGTCAAATTTAATTAATTTAATTTGAATTTGAGTCGGATTGAATCATCATGTTAGCAGTAGAGATTAGTGCAATTATGTCGTCCATAATGTATGTATTTAGTTATTATTTTTTAACTTTTAAGTTAAATAATTTTCTGAAAAAATAAAAATTAAGAAATTTTCAAGAACATGCAATTAAAAAGTACAAAATCACGAGGGACTTCTGGGACTTGAGGTTTTTGTCATTTCCCATTAGCATCAAATGAGTTATAAAGTGATATATATATATATAAATTCTAATCCCGACTTTTTTAAATAAAATTTTAAATACACGTAATAATCAATATTTTTAAAATCGAATCAAAAATTAAATTGGTACAACAAGAACTTTAAGATTTGAGTAGTTCAACCGGTATTATTAGACCGTCATATTAAACTGGTTAAAAATTGAATAAATTTGAAAAATAATTATAAAAATTATTCTCATTTATTAAAAATTTTAAAATTTAACTAAAAAATTGTTAAATAAAAATTAGTTTATAAAAAATTGATTTACATAATTAATTAACTGATCAATTTTTAACTACAAAAATTATTAAATTAAATCAAATCAAAAATTTAAAAATTAATATTAAAATTTTTCATTATTAAATCAATCAAATCAGCTTAGTTTTTAAAATATTGGTAATAAGCGAGCTAAACTCCAGGAGGCTACATCAAGAGCGCCGCGGAGAGATCTTTCCCCTGGTGGCCAACTTCACATTATAGGAAGCTTCGGCGCCGGTTTCTTGGCTGTGCAGAGTAATGTGATGCAACAGAACTCCTTGTTCTTGCTACAGTTGAATGTCACACCCACTTCAGAAAGAGCTATTTCCCACTGTGTTTCTGTATATTACAATATTGCTGACTTGAACTGCTGAGTCCTGACACACATTTCAAGAACAATATCATTCATGAAACAGAGAAACTTGTAGTTCGAAGTGAATAAGGATTCACTGTTCAATGGCTATTCTAATGTTATCTGTACATGACAGACATGTTTACCGTTAAATACTTCTTCTTTTTTTCAGTTTCATTTATTATTACTGATATATTTATTAAATAATTCGATTATTTTTTTTTTACTAATCAATTTTTCATAAATTAAAATTAATTAATTAATTTTTATTTAATAATATTTTTGATTAATAATAATATTCTTTTTTAATTACATTTTAAATTCTTCGATACATTTCGATATTTAATTAGTTTTGGATTTAAACTTTTTAAATATTTTGAGTTCCATAACCACACAGTAAGTGTAGACTTTGATTGCAAGGACCTGGAAAGGTAACTGGTGCAAGGGTGTATATCTTCTTAGGAACGACAATAGCAACATTTCCTGGAGAACAGCAAGCTTCGTTCCAAGCTTTTCTTAAATGCCTGGAAAAAGAAATTCGATGATGGGGTCCTGATTCCTGAAAGCAACTTAAAGAGAGGGAAGAGAGCAACTTAAAGGATTCCTACCTGACTATCGTCACTTCCATCTGTTTTAGCTCCAATCTGATCAACGTTCACAATCTTTTGTGAACCTGTTGCTTGGCGATACCTGTTCAAAGCTTTGGAAATCCGGATGACCAGGCTTGGTAAGTTATGAGTTTGTGAGTTGATCTCATGGTAAATGCTAAGACTAGAGAACTTATAATAGATTGCTACGACGAAAAACGAGAGCAGAACGATTGATTGGCTTCCTAGACTCATGTTTAGAGGAAATTAACACCTGAATAGAAGCGATAGAAAGAATTGAATTTATCAGGAATGCTTTGTCCTGACGTGCACCTTTGTCCATCCAAATATATAGAAATCGGGGTTTATAGCTTTTTCCATAATAATGGCTATTTAGAGATTGTTTAGAGACTAAAAAGATCGTTAGGATTTGATCAATTCTGTAACTATGTCTGCAAATCACACCTGTATTATAAAAATCTAGTTCCTTTCTAGTTTCTGCCATTGAACTTTGACTTGGTTAGTTGGGAACAAGAACATGAATCATTTACAATCTCATTCATGTAACTCTATTGAAAATCCTATAATCTAAATCTACTAAACCATACGCAACTCCAATCCTGAATAATGAATATTTTTCAGGTTTCTACACAATGCTGACGGAAAAATCAAGGGCATTGTGGAGAGACCTTTCCAATCTTTTCCAATTCTACATTATGACAGGAAGCTTTAGCACTTTCACCGTCTTTTTGGCTGGTCAGATCAATATTCTCCATAAATATTCCTTGACAAGGGATGGTTTTGCTGCAATCCAAATTCACACCCACTTCAGAAGCGCTAGTTCCGGCTATGTTTCTGTACATTACATTGCTTATTTCCACCGCTGATGGCTGACACAATTCAAAACAATATTTCATTAGTTATGATTCTAGTCAGTGTCTGGAAGGTGACAGGTTCAGGGTTTTTATTCTTATTTTTTACCTGTTCCTCGCAGGCTTCTTTCCTGTCGCAGTAGTTCTGGTCTATGATTATTGGATTGTGCACATTGTGTACTTTGATGTTTTGGAACAGTATGTCTTTAGCGAATCCTAATCCTCCCTGCAAGACAAGAAGCAATTAAAAAACCTTGAAGTTGGAGTTCACTTCAGTTCTAATTGCTCCAGGAAATACAAACCCTGGAAATCGACTCTCACCTGCCAAGTTTTGATTCTCACTCCGTTTGAGGTTCCTGAAAAAGTTACTCCATCGACGAACACATTTGAAACTTTGGCATCCTCGTGACCAGCTCCTAAGCTACCAATACTGAAAGAAGCATGAACACAAAAAAAACCAGCTAAGTGCAATTAGGCTGGCTTATTAAGAGGCATCGATCAAGTTAAATAGTGTTTCAGAATGAGGAACCTTATGCCATGACCTGGTCCACAGGTGATATTGGTGGCTTTAACATATTCAGACCCACTCACTATAGATATGCAGTCATCCCCTTCAACAAATAAATAAAGTATCAATCAGAAAATCAAAATTAAAGTACTAATTAGAGTTTCCATTTATGTTATTTTCATCAAAATTTAAGTTTGATTTGAGTTTTAAATGGATTAAAGGCAAAATAGATAACTCCAAATCCCAAAAAAAAGACAAAGGGTGTTTTAATTTAAAGAAATTATGATTTAAAAAAATAATTCTCTTTATTGGAGAGTTAATTATAATAATTTTATAACTTATTTAAACATTATAATAAAATTCACCAAGAACATACTTTTTAATAAAACCTATTTTCAAGGTGATTCATACAATAATACCTGTTCCAACGACGCAGTCTTCTAAGCTAATGTTATGAGTTGCAGAGATGTGAATTCCATCAGTATTGGGACTCCTCCCTGGTGCAGTGACTGAGAGGCTCACAGCTCTAACATTCTCACATTTATCAAATCTCAAATGCATTTGCTGTGCGTTTATGAAATTCAGGTTTACTAATTCGAAATTCTTGCATTCACGGAAGGTCATTGCCTGAAAGAAAAGAAAAAAGATTCATCAGATAAAAAAAGGATAGAGAACTGAAGAAGATAGCGTACGTGAACCTGAGCATGACACTGGAACTTACAGTCGGAGCGCCGCCGCTTATGCATGGCTGCACAACAACATAAACAGAAACATCACTCCATAGTTCGTACTAGTACAGAGATGGTAACGATTAAGAATCACAAAAAAGTTTGACACACCTGACTTTTCTTAATCTTACAGGTTTCCCGCCACCATATTTTTCCGTTCCCATCGATGGTTCCACCACCTTCAACCCTGAAACTCTCCAAATTCTGAAACTCAATCCATTGATTCCTATGTTCATAGTCTCCTATATCCGCAGGAGCCTTGATTGTTCCGTAAATCTGGAATGTGATCGGAAGTTACTAACAATGTTTGGAGTTAGATAAAGAGCTACATATGATCTCCAAGAACTCACCTGAAACGTGATATTTGATTTGCATGGACCTGAGAAGGTAATAGGTTTAAGGGTGTATGTACTCCTGGGAACGACAATAGCTACATCTCCCTCATAACTGCAAGCTTTGTTCCAAGTATCCAGGAACACCTGACGATAAAATATATTTCACTCCTTAAGTCAAAGATTTAAAAAAAAAAAAAGAACAAATCCTGACACATGTATCTAACTATACCTCATTATCGTCTTTTCTTCTATTTGCTGTAGCTCCAAATCGATCAGCATTCTCTGAATATCTAATGATGTACTTAAGTCCCTGAGTTTCAGACTTCTCAATGTAAAAGCCATGGCAAGAGTAAAAACAGGTTACTATGAACACAAACCAGAACAAAAGGGTTGGTGATGAGCTTGGTAGATTCATGTTTTCTTTGGTTTTCAAGACGGAGAAACAAAGAAAAACAATAAGTGCTTGGAATTGAACTTAGAAACAGTTATTCACGTTAACTAGATCTTATATCATGAAATTAAGATTATCTAATTCGACTTAATAACAAGTTATGATTAAATTAAACTTTAGAAGGGATTAATATTTTTAAAAATAAAACTAATTTAAATCTTATATAATTCAAATTTAATAATGATTCTAATCTTATAAATTGGAATCCAATCTAATGACTAAATCTTTATTATTATGTGATTTCCTTAACTAAATTTGATCACTCTGAAGCCTGTAGGATCTCATTAGGAGTTAATTTATCATGTTAGTTGTATAAATCTTCTGGTATTATATCAAAATATATGAATTATTCACATAAAAACATTTTTCATGTCAAATTTGAATCATACATTACACCAAATAAGAATAATAACTTGGAATAACTTTTTTATTTTAGGTCAAATTCAATCCTATAAATGAGGGAAATAATCTCTCTACTAGTTAAGGTTGTGTATTACTAGACTTGTATACAATTGAAAAAGATTTATACTGTTATATGCACAGGCTTACCCTAATAAAAAAGATGTTTTCAAATGATTAAAGAAAAATAAAAATTATTTTAATAATTTCTCTAATTAAATAAGTTATGTCAAATTCAATGATATAAATAAGGGAAACAGTCTTTCTACTAGTTAGGGTGAGGTTGTAGTACGGATAATACTGCATACTACTAGACCTGTGTATTATTGAGGGAGATTTTTACTGGATATTGTTGTTGTATAACTAAGAGATCCAATAATACACAGTCTTATCTTAATAAAAAACCTGTTTTCAAGTAATTGGCTTAAAATAAAAATTATTTTAATGATTTAACTAATCAATTAATTTTAGATCAATTACTTTAATTTATTAATTCTAAATTGAATTTAATGGTATAAATTTTTTTATTACTTTAGCTAATTTATTGATTTTAGATGTGGCTTTAATTTATAAACAAATTTGAAAAATACTAATCATATAAACGTAGTTTTAGTCTAATGACTTTAATTAATTAATTGAGTATTATAATTAACATTTATTAACATCTTTAAAATGTTAATAAATTTCAATTAAGCGGGAATATTGGATCGGGCTCAATGATCGGTCAGACCCGACCCGATTTCATCACTTGCTCAAAACAGGATTAAAGAATTACAGAAAAGAAACAACGAGAAGGGGAGAGGAAGAAAATGGAAAGTATTTGTAAATATCCCTCGGTTTTTCGCCTATATCCACCTGCTACGTACATGAAACGCAGATCGGAGTATTTGGTTCCTCAACCTCCCTGCAGATCGCGAGAAAGGGAGCGCCAAACTCTGTACTTTTCATGTACATTTTCAGATTACTAAATTTGTCGTCACCGGGATATATATATATATATATATATACATACATATAAAGAAAAGAAGGAAGAGAAGAAAAGATAGAATATAGTATAAGACTGGCGGTAATGTAGCGGTTGTGGCGGTGGCGGTGGCGGCTAGATCGTGAAAGATAAGATAAGTTCGTTCGTTGTAGCGTTTAAAGGTTGTTTATATATGTTCCAGGGTTGAGATGTGTAATAGAAAATGGACTTTTACGAGACCGGCTCAGTTGATACAGATAAGTAAGCAGATAAGAACTACCCATTCCTCTAAAGCCCAAGCATATGTACGGTATGCCAGAGGTAGGCATAATGTCTGGGCTGGACTAGGCATAAGCCTGAGCTGAAAATATATGAATTTGTATAAAAATTCGAAAAGAAGGGGAAGGCACCGTTAGTTCAGTTACCAGTTGCGGGAAGACAAAAGTTCGTTTCTTGACGTGGTATGATATTATTGGCTATTCGTGTACACAAACTACCACGCCGATCTATGAAAAAGACAATTCGCTTTCTAGTGTCAGTCAGTTGCAGGTATCTTCATTTGGATTTGGCCGGCCTTACTGTCTGGTCTGATTCGGGTAAGTTTTGACATCATTTTCTTCTTCTGCTTCCTTTTTAGTTTCCAAGATCTGTTGGCATTTTAGTTCCAAAAAAGGTCAAAACTTTCACTTTACGTCTGTGTTTATTTATGTTAATAATGAGGAATGATTAGCGGGCAATGCATGATATGTTTATTATTCGGGTAAGTTTTGACGAACCGAACGTGTCTTCTTCTTCTTCTTCTTCTGCTTACTTTTTAGTTTCTTAAAAACCAAGATTTGTTGACATTTTAGTTCCAAAAAAATCAAAACTTTCACTTTACGTCTGCGTTTATTTTTGTTAATAATGAGGAAGGATTAGTGGGCAATGCATGGTGTGTTTATCTTCTTCTAATCTCTCTCAATTTCATAATTACTTTGAAATTTGAATCCTCTCACACTGTGCAGGGTACACTCTAAAGCCATAGTTGCTCTGTTGTCTCTTGCAAGCCTATTTATCTTTAATAAGTTCAGAGCTTTACATAATTATCGTGTGCGTGAAGAGAGAGAGAGAGAGAGAGAGAGAATGGATCATCAGGTTAAGCTCTTGGAAACTATCTTTCTGAACAATAGTCGAAGTTGTTATTACTTCTGATAAGACCAGTTTTGAAAACACTGTTTAATGTTTACGCTACTTGCTGAATAAAACTCTTTCTGTGATCAGTTTCTTTTTCTAGGAATATTTAAGTCCTTATTTTGTATTCTAATTGGTTGAATTCTGCTAATTAAGTTTCTGCAACTTGTGTCTTGCGGTTTGGCTTCTCAGGCGAAGCCCGTGAAGACCATTGGTGGACAGGTCTGTCGTATATGCAGTGATAATGTTGGCAAAACTACCAATGGCGATGCATTTGTTGCTTGCAATGTCTGTGCATTCCCAGTGTGCAGAGCATGCTACGAGTATGAGAGGAAGGATGGAAATCAGTCCTGCCCCCAGTGCAAAACCAGATACAAGAGGCACAAAGGTCTGTTGTATTGTATGTGTATTATAAACTTTGATGCTGGATGCTGAGCAACGGTGTTTTTCCTTTCCCTTTCATTTCTAAGCCTGAATTCTGTTAATCTAGGTAGCCCTGCCATTCCCGGGGATGGAGAAGACGATGGCGATTTCAATTACTCTTCTGAAAATCAATCGAAACAGAAGACTGCAAAGCGAACGTTGGGCTGGCATATGAAATATGGACGAGGGGACGATAATGGGCCCCCAAATTATGACAAGGAGATCTCTCGTAACCATACCCATTTGCCCAACAATGGACAGGAGGTAAGTCAAAATGCGTATGTTATGATTTTTTGGTGGTGCTTTTAGTTTAAGCCCTATTTGTTTCCCACCACAACTAAACAGTGCACTTTATTCAATTCCAATCTAAGTGGCCAATCATTTACAAATCACAAATTCGATCCACATCTCAATTTCAACTATCAATCCATTTTCATACTCATAAACAGGAAAAAAAACTAATTAAAAACACACCAAAAAGATTTTTCGAGTCGGGTTTGGATATGAATTTAATCCAAATCTGACGATTCCGAACGCATGGAGGAGAGCGGTGTGGAGGAGGTTCGATGGTGACATGGTCCGCATGGAGGAGGGCTGAAAAAATGGTACAGTGGTGGCGAGTGGCATGGAGGAAGCTAAAAGTAAGGAGACCAAATCTTCTGTCCAATTTTACTCTGTCTCATAAAATCTCAGCCATTTATTTTGCAGACCCCACGTAGGTCCCATACGGGACTCACATAAATAAACAGTTGAGATTTATTGGACACAATAAGACACCATAATATTAGACAAGAGATCTGAACTCAAAAGTCAGAGTGGTAGTTCTGTTGTTGTTAAAGGGTAGGAATTTTTTTATAATATCTGCTAACAAGTTCCTATAGTTTTTAAAAATTATGGTAATCACTAGTATTTTAAATACCGACTGATATCATGCAAAAATTTCAATATTGGCTAGTACTGTTAACACTGATATCATTTTAATTTTTAGCCGGTACCGACTGATATGAAAGGATATTCAAATTATTGCTATCAACTAAATATGTATTATTTAATTATTAAATATATTAACTATTGATAAGAGTTATGAATAATTTAATTTAATATTATATTTAATTAATTAAAATTAATTATTAATAAGATTTATGAATAATTTAATTTACTTAATAATTTAATTTCTGTAATTAAATTTAATAATTATTGATACAAATTAAATTTCACATATTTTTAAAATATATAAATTTTAAATAAAATTTGATTTAATTTAAATATATTTAATTAAAAATCGTTTATCTTTAAGTTATAAAACTGGAAAAAAAAACAACGAACAGAAAAAGAGAAGGCCTTAATTTCCAGCTACTTCTAAACTGTAGGCCTCTGGAGAGTTGTCTGCTGCATCTCCTAGTGTTGGTGGTGGGAAGCACGTCCATTCTCTACCCCATGCAACTGTTGTCAATCAATCACGTAAACCTCCCTTCCTCATGTGATCAGTATTGTGTCAATGACTTATGTGGTATTGATTCTAAGCCTCTGTAATATTGATTTTTGTAGCTAATGTGAAGGTTGTGGACCCACCAAAGGAGTTTGGTTCATCAGGATTAGGAAACGTTGCATGGAAAGAGAGAGTTGATGGGTGGAAAAGGAAGCAAGAGAAGAATGTTGAGCCAATGAGCAATGGACAACCTCCTTCAGAAAGAGGTGTTGGGGATATTGAAGCCAGCACAGATGTGCTTGTGGATGATTCTTTACTGTGAGCTCTGTTCTATGTGTAGCTTGTTAATACTCTGTGGATGTAATTGAGCTTGTTTTGCTTTCATTGCCAGTTCACATTCTTACGTTGTCCTCTTGAAGCACTGTCGCACTAAATGCAATACCTGACATTATCTTCCTGGAGCCTATACTGATGTATATAGGGCCCTTTGGTTTATTAGGAACGATGAAGCTCGACAACCTCTCTCAAGGAAGGTTTCCATTCCATCCTCTAGGATTAATCCATACAGGATGGTCATCATTCTGCGGCTTGTTATCCTTGGCTTTTTCTTGTACTACCGAATAACAAATCCTGTTCGTAATGCATATGCCCTGTGGTTAGTTTCAGTAATCTGTGAGATTTGGTTTGCTATATCCTGGGTATTGGACCAGTTCCCCAAGTGGTTTCCTGTAAACCGTGAAACGTATCTTGATAGGCTTGCTTTAAGGTTCGTAACTTTCTCTGTGGTTTTTGACGATTCGTATATTCAGAGCTCTAATTACATCTTTTCTTGAGGAACAGATATGACCACGAAGGAGAGCCATCACAGTTAGCTGCTGTTGACATTTTTGTCAGTACTGTGGATCCTTGGAAGGAGCCACCACTTTTAACAGCAAACACTGTTCTTTCTATTCTTGCAGTTGACTACCCAGTTGACAATGTCTCCTGCTATGTATCTGATGATGGTGCTGCAATGTTGACATTTGAAGCTTTGGCCGAGACTGCAGAGTTTGCGAGGAAGTGGGTACCTTTCTCCAAGAAATATAACATTGAGCCACGGGCTCCAGAGTGGTATTTTACACAGAAGATTGACTACTTGAAGGATAAAATGGAAACCTCATTTGTCAAAGATCGTCGAGCTATGAAGGTATGAATTTGACATACTTGACTCCACCTGTTATTTTCACTTAGTTGGAGTTTTCCTAGAATGTAATTCTTCTCCTTCTGTTGTAGAGAGAGTATGAAGAATTCAAAGTTCGTGTTAATGGGCTTGTCACAAAGGCACAAAAGGTTCCTGAAGAAGGATGGGTTATGCAAGATGGTACTCCATGGCCAGGAAATAACACCAGAGATCATCCAGGAATGATTCAGGTAACAAAAAATTTTGCTATTGGCTATCTTCTGTGTGATCCTAATTATAGTACATGTCTCCACAAGCCCCAAAAGGTTATGCAGCACTGTGTCATGGTGCATATTAAAGTTTTTTGTTTACAGATTGTGTTCTTATGTGTGATATCCACCTCATTGCTGTTTGCAGTTTTTCATACTTTTGGCTGCACGCTTGTTTTTACTTGATTCTGAAATATGTTCTTGTGAGCAGTAAGATCATGTTCCTGAGGCCATTATCATATGCTTTCAGGTTTTCTTGGGCCAAAATGGAGGTCTTGATGCCGAGGGTAATGAGTTGCCTCGATTGGTTTATGTTTCTCGCGAAAAACGTCCAGGCTTCCAACACCACAGGAAAGCTGGTGCTATGAATGCACTTGTAAGTATTCAACAATAGTTTTTGTTATTTGATCTTATTAATGTCTGATCTCATAAAGAAGGCAACTTTTGCAGGTTAGAATGTCTGCTGTCCTTACTAATGGGCCATTCTTGTTAAATCTTGATTGTGATCACTATATAAATAATAGCAAGGCTCTGAGAGAAGCTATGTGCTTTCTGATGGATCCCAATCTTGGCATACAAGTCTGTTATGTTCAGTTTCCCCAGAGATTTGATGGTATTGACAGGAATGATCGATATGCCAACTGCAATACCGTTTTCTTTGATGTGAGTCCACTATTGTGAATTTGAAATGGATTTCCTTTTCCTGATTATTATTGAGCTTCTCTGTGTTTCTATTGCAAATGAGTTGACCATTGATGTCAGGTTGAACCTAATCATACAAGGAATAGAAATTCATTTAGCATTGATGTTAACTTCTCTTTATCTTGCCAAATTCAGATAAATTTGAGAGGTTTAGACGGCATTCAAGGTCCTGTTTATGTGGGAACTGGATGTGTCTTCAACAGAACAGCCTTGTATGGCTATGAACCTCCTCTAAAGCCCAAACATAAAAAGCCAGGGGTTCTATCATCGATTTGTGGCGGGTCAAGGAAGAAGCGTTCCAAATCAAGTAAGAAGAGCTCGGAGAAGAAGAAATCAGGAAAACATGCAGATCCCACCATACCAATGTTTAACCTTGAAGATATCGAAGAGGGTGTAGAAGGTTCAAACTTTCTATATCTGTTCTCTTTGTTCAGTTCAAATTACTAATCTTTTAGGTCTGACTTGTTCCTTTACACATTAATGTAGGTGCTGGATTTGATGATGAGAAGTCATTGCTTATGTCCCAGACGAGTCTGGAGAAGAGGTTTGGTCAGTCTTCCGTTTTTGTTGCCTCTACACTTATGGAGAACGGTGGTGTTCCTGAATCTGCAACACCTGAAATTCTTCTTAAAGAGGCCATCCATGTTATAAGCTGCGGATACGAAGACAAAACAGATTGGGGAAGTGAGGTATGTATATACTTTTTCAATGATTAATTTTCTGCTGGACTACCTGTGTGTCATAATTGCAACTGAAGCAGCTATACTAGTTATTGATGACAAATCAGTTGGTTTTGTAGCATCCGAACAATTATCATCCACATTTATACTTGATTCTTCTTGATTAAGTTTGCCTCTGGCATTAGTTATTGATCTATCTATTTCTGCTTGGATCTTCATTGATGTCTCTTGTTCTCCACAGATCGGATGGATATATGGTTCTGTAACAGAAGATATTGTTACTGGATTCAAAATGCATGCACGTGGTTGGCGATCAATTTATTGCATGCCTAAGCGGCCAGCCTTCAAGGGGTCTGCCCCAATTAATCTTTCCGATCGACTGAACCAAGTGCTTCGATGGGCTTTGGGTTCCGTGGAAATTCTGTTTACTCGGCATTGTCCAATTTGGTACGGATATGGTGGTCGATTGAAATGCCTTGAGAGGTTTGCATATGTGAACGCTACCATCTATCCAATCACTTCCATCCCTCTTCTGATGTATTGTACACTTCCAGCTGTCTGTCTACTTACAAACAAGTTCATTATTCCACAGGTACCTTATCCTTTCTTTCTAAGTTCTAACCTGTAAATGCATTTAGGATTTACCTCTTTGGATGCTCTTTTTGATCCGAAAATTTCTCCTATTGCCATGTTTATGGTCTGAACTGAAAGTTGTTTCTACCATTCTTGTGGCAGATTAGTAACATAGCAAGTTTATGGTTAATATCCCTCTTTCTTTCCATCTTTGCCACTGGTATCCTGGAGATGAGATGGAGTGGTGTTGGAATTGATGAGTGGTGGAGAAACGAGCAGTTTTGGGTTATCGGTGGCGTCTCAGCCCATCTTTTTGCTGTATTCCAAGGCCTGCTCAAGGTACTTGCAGGCATTGAAACCAACTTCACCGTTACTTCCAAGGCATCCGACGAAAAAGGAGATTTTGCTGAGCTTTATCTGTTCAAATGGTCTGCTCTTCTCATCCCTCCAACAACTCTGCTCATCATCAACATGGTTGGTGTTGTTGCTGGAGTATCTTATGCCATCCACAGTGGTTACCGGTCATGGGGTCCTCTATTTGGCAAACTTTTGTTTGCATTTTGGGTCATTATCCATCTATCCCCTTTCCTCAAAGGTCTGATGGGTCGACAGAACAGAACACCCACCATTGTTGTAGTATGGTCTATTCTTCTTGCTTCTATCTTTTCTTTGTTGTGGGTTCGGATTGATCCTTTCACTATCAGAGTCACCGGTCCGGACATTGAAGAGTGTGGGATCAACTGCTAAACATTGGAGACTGATAAGTTCTCAGTTTGGTTACTTTCTTAAAACCAATGCGTTTATAACAAAGAAGAAATTTGTCACTCCAGTGTGACACCAAACTGAAGTTAACATCCTTTTCCGATCAGGCGCAGTCAACTATTTCATTCGTCGACTAGTCAATCACAGACATATTTTAGATAATGGTCATGTAGTAGATATATCGAGTTATTACTGAAAACTCAGGAGATATTATTACAGCAAAGGATGAAACAAAACAAATTCTAGAGCTATAGTACACAAACTTGTCAACTTTCGTGGTAGAAACCGAAATTTAGTTGCATCTGTTAAATATGAAGGAATGTGACAATGAAAATGTCATAAGAATTTCCTATGTTCAGCCTCTCAGAAAACGCCAAGGTCCAGTTCCTGTTCCCATTCTGCAATTACAAAGTTTTTGTCATATAATTATGCAATTCTCACACAATGAACAGCTTTTTCTACAAGGTTTTGTTTACCTCCATACACCAGCAAACATTCGCAGTCCCATGAAAATGGTTAGAGCAACCCAAATTCCTATGAATCCACTTGTTTTAGACAGTAGGAATATAGCTGCAATACTCGCTCCGGCCACCAGAACCTGAAGGGCAACCTCCATTAGAAAGGAACGAGAAGGGTATGTAAGGATTATGCCAGGAGGAGAGGTAACTATAAACTGACCATTGAGTAAGCAGAATAGGTAAAATCAGATGCTCCAAAGTTCACGCCATCAAAGACAAAAGCTATGGAGTTGATGGGTTGTGTAGCTGCTACAAACTGATTGTGGACACAATCAAAACTCAATCCAACTTAATACAGGATCAATGCTAAAACTGAAACACCAAACTTTTCAGGTAGAAAGATGATAAGTTACCGGGATTCCTAGGCCTATGATGTTAAGAACATTCGTGTCTTTTGAGAAAATTACATCACCAAAATGCAGACCGAGCCCAACAACCAAAGCTAACCCTAGACCAAGAACAAAACTCATCTGCAGAGCAAAAGTTACATGGATTTTCAAGCTCTGGTAAAAAGAATCATTTGAAAAACAACAATCCAGGAATCTTTGGCATACCTGTAGTACCCGAGTTGCAGCAATTGTTGCTTTTTGGTAGTCTTTCTCAGCAAACGCACCAGCAATAATTGCCTGTAAGAACAGGAAACTTGTTAATACATCATTAGCTTGAGGAAAATTTCGGATTGGTCTACCCAACGCATTTGTTTACCTGTCCTGCAACAGCTAAACCATCAGCAAGAAGTGAAGAAGTCAACCAGACTTGGAGGCAAACCTGGAAAGCAGCCATGGAAGTTGGACCCAACCTTGCAGCCCTTGAAGCTGCCAAGGTCACACATATTGTTGCTGCTATAACTCTTGCCAACAATACAAAACCTGATACCAAACCTAAAGTGTTAATAAAATTAAGCTCTATATTGATTATTTCAAGTTTAAATTTAGATGTAGCTTACCATTCTTCAGAAATCGATTGAACTGCAAATGTTTTCGATTTGGAGGTAAGAGAACAACTTTTTTCATCAGTCTCCAACACAGGATCGCCAAAATCAAGTACCTAAATAGGCAGGGAAGGGTTACTAACTGGTCAGTGAATATGAATATGAAGAAATACAAAGCTGTAACAGAGTAAACTACAGTTTCCAGGGACGACCAGCTACACTTACTGAGAAACAACATGTGCTATGGCTGCACCACTCACACCCAACCTGAAGGAAAAGATGAATAATGGGTCCAGAACTATATTTGTCAAGTCTCCTGCTACTGTTACACGAAATATTTAATCAAAACTCAATGAAGTAATAGTCAGTTGAAGCTTGTTTTGGAGAAATAGTCAGTTGAAGCTGCTACATCTGAAGTTACATTGTAGAGTTTACTCATTTACCTGTGGCGTATAAGGGCGTTTTTGTGTCTTTGAACCCTCGAAAGACACCTTGCATGGCCAGAGAAAGAAGAACAGCAGGTGAACCTAATGATCTTAACGTCAGGTACTTCTTTGCTGGGTTTAACATTGGTGAGTCCTGTCAAAAGTACGAAAACATCAAATTCTCAATCAATTACTCTCAAGTGGTGCAGGCTGATGCTTATGTACAATCAGGAGAGTAAATGGATTTAATTACTAAATCTTTCTAATCAATTTCTTATTTAATAAGATTACGAAGATTGGAACTTGAAAGCTTGATTATTATATCCTTCTCATTTGAACTTTCTGTTCACCTTAACCTCAACTGGAAGTGACATTAGTGATAATATTCTGAAAAGAAGAAGAAGAACGTCAATGGAATTAACTGCATTTCAGGAAAAACAGTGAAGAAGCTCACCGATTTCACTCCCATAATATGTAGAAGAGGTTTTGCTGCAAATATCAGCACTATAGTTTGCATGAGACCAAGCACAGCACCAACAATCAGAGCTGTTGATGCTGAAGGGATATGTCTCCTTTCCTTGTGTAATTGCTTCATCTCATCTTTCTCAGACTTGCATGTAGTTGACTTGGAATCTGATGAAGAAAACAAAACATTCAGTTAGTGTCAGATACTCTTGATGAAATTACGATTGAATCTGATATGATTAGAGAAATAAGACACCATTTTCAGCTTCTGGGTATGGATCTTTCTTTTCATTTGTGTCTGTAGAAGAACCTTTTTCCATGTTTTCAAGCTTGACATCTTCAGGTCGCAGCTCTCTCTTCGTTTCAATGGTTTTGGCTGAACCATTCTCGGGTGTCTCACTGCTAATTCTCTGAACAGTATCTTCCTCCGCAACAAAAGATGTTGTTACACTGACCAATGGGAAGATGGTCACTTTTGATGCTTGGTTGAATATTGCAATGGAAACTCCTACGGCAGCTATTTCGACTGGTCCTGTTATGAAGAAAATGACAAACCTTCTTCAGTTTCAACAAGTTACATGTGTGAATACGATGATCAAAGGGTAATAACATTAAATATTTCGAAACTCATGGAAGAAGAAAACAAACCAAGATGTCCAATGAAGGCTGTATCAATCAAGGAAGCTATGGGGTCAGCTGCCAGAGCCATTGCTGCCGGTACTGCAATCCTCAGGACCTCCAGACCAAGCTCATCCATCTTAACAACAAGTCTGCATTATTCCCAGTAGTTAACGTTGTCTTCTCCGCATGTTTTAAGACCAATTTTGGGTTTAGGACACAGAATTTGCTTACCTTACATCACTAAAGAAAACAGAGAGTGGTATCTTCCACTTCCTGTCAGCTTTTTGCAATGAATCATCCTCAGCCATCTTTCCAAGTTATTTTTCAGGAAAAAGTTCTAATGCAGCTGGTTCTGTCAGGTTTGCGATGACTCTCCAAAAAATGTTTCAGTTCTGATCAACATAAACTCTTTTATGTAAAAACGACTCTTACCGGTACATGCATATCTATGCATGAGCAGAGAAGATGATGATTACTAGAAAAGTGATTATCAGTTTAAGTTTTTGACAGATCTTAAACATATGATCTCAGTAGGTGCATCTTTAGATAGCCGGTTAAGTACAGACGCAACTAACGACAGAGTCTTGATAGTGAAAGCTTCTTGCATTGATTGATTGAGATACAGTTGAACCTCCGTCAGCTCCAGAGATTAAAAGTTAAAGAATCTGCCAATCCAAGTGTCTTTGAAAGGAATATAGATATATCCAAGAACTGATAGCAAATTCCAAGCATATCAGACAAATCAATCAAGTGAAGTTCCCAAACATTAAAATCCTCCAATAAACTGCTTTAGATCCTTGAGTTTTAGTGATTATGTTCCATGAAAGGTGAGACTCTTTTACCAAAGTCAAGATTATTATTATTGATATACCTTCCATGGAAGGAAGGTTCGACCTTCTGATTGAAAAGAGAAAACACGAAATTCTAAGCAAGATAATGCCAAACGATCAAAAGGCCATTGAAGAATTTATGAAGCAGAAGGAACCAATGAACAATGTTATCATAATAAATCATGACCACAGTAGAAAAAAAATCCTAAGATAAAACCTAAACCACTTCATTCCTTTGTCCCGTTCAATAATTGAAACCCCATCGTCTCTGTTACTCATTAGTTACACATAACAAGAAGCTACACTGCTATCAGATACATTCATCAAAAGCAACTAACACACGTATGATATGCATGCATGTGGAGAATCCATTGATAATATTGACAGAAAAGAAAAAGGTAGGAACTAACAAAGAGTTGCAGAGAAACGAGGTCATCAATCTCAGGACTGCTCACACTGGTGTAGATACTGATAACTGCTAAGTAGTAACAACACACCCCAACTTGCCCTTTTAAACACAGCTTTCATCTCTAATAGCGAAACCTTTCTTCGTTAACTAATAGATAATAACGTATTACTTTGTTAGTGTGAATGTGAGGTGACAGAAGGAGATAGAGATAGAGATAGAGATAGGAAAAACTAAAAGCTTCATCCTCTCCTTCTCCACTCGAGAAGCTGACACCATTCGTATAGCTCAAACAAATTAAGATAAGCAATATTTCCTGTATTATAATGGAAACTAACTTGGTTAAACGATTTTTACGATGAGACCAACTTGCATTAATAAAAATTGACTGATTTCAGAAATTAAACAAGTCTTTAAGAATCAAGAAAAGCAATACGTTGCAAGAACCATCTTGCAAGCTGTATGCAATCTTTCTTCTGCTACAAATGTTAATTGGTCCTGAGAACAGAAAAATCTCTAGTCGGTGACGTGAGAAGCTTTTAGCAAATGGAAGCTACGTAGGATTCCAATCACAGCATGAGTTTTTAGACGACCTAACTTTTCTTAGCGCATAGATAAGTGCCTCTGGTGATCTTCTATATTATATTCTCAATGTTTAGTGCTTGTGTGTTTGATAATATAATGATTATGATCTAATTTATTATAATTATCGGTTATTTTGTTTGTAATTATATGTGAATTATTCATAATTACAGAAAATTTACAAATTAGATTTTAGTTTTTGCACTAATAAATAATAATTATACTACATTAATCCTATTTTGAATGCAAAAAATCTTATTATTGGATCATAAAAAAAGAAATCAAGTATTTAATTATTTTTTATTAGCGAATTGTAAAGAAAGATAGCTTATCATACAAATAAAATTAATATTGTATTTTTATGATTAAATTCACTGGTAAGACAAAATGCCAATGTTTTAATAATCGAATCGAATATCGAACCGATCAGGGAGAGATCTAGAAATTTTTTTAAGTGGGGGCAAAATTATAATAGGGATAAAATTTTGTTTTTAATGGAAGCAAAATTTTAATTGAAGTAAAATTTGTTTTTTTTATGAAGACAAAACTTACAAAATAATTTTGTTAAAGAAATCTATTAGAGGCAACAAGGGCACTTGCCCCCATTGTAGATCCGCCACTGGAACCGGTCAAAGGAAGGGCACTTGCCCCCATTGTAGATCCGCCACTGGAACCAGTCGAAGGAAAGGTTTAAGTTTTAGAAGTTCAACCGGTAGTGAACTGCTGTACAATTGGTATATAATAAATAAGAAGTAAAATTTATAAGAATAAGTAAAAATAAAATATTTTATTGAAATAAAAATACACTAATATCTATTATTATATAATGAATTAATAATAAATAAATATGAGTCTAATATAAATATTAAAATAACAATAAAAATCAAAATTG
>JANVCL010000004.1:166414-185239 GCA_026546855.1 Erythroxylum incrassatum | reverse complement strand
AGTAAACTAGTAAAGTATACAGTACAACTGTATAATATACTAATATGAACTATTTTGCAATTTTAAAAAATTTTAGGGGCTATTTTATAAATTTAAAAAGATTCGAAACGGTACCCGGTACTAATCGGTACTAGTACAGTTCTATTCTAGAACTCAATCCGGTACTGAGTCAGGTACGATATTCATAATATTGACCGTTATGGAAAATTTTATATAATGATTGTTTAGTTAATCAGCTGTTTGGAACAATTAAAGACCATACGCCCTTGAGCGTTTCTTATCGTGCATGGCCATTAGTTTTGTGCATAATGAACGATATGTTTATTCTCAAATACTTTTTTTTAGGAACGGAGGAACTTATAGTTGCTATCTTTTAGATACACGCTAGGCAAATCTTCAGATTAACGCAATAGCTTGCAAATCACGTTAATTGGGTATTCCACACTAAGTAAGTCCTGCACGACAAACTTAATCAAGAGAGTGTAGATAGTGGAGTCGAACACATAACTTTTTGGCCCTATGCCCTCTATTCTACCAACTCAACTACCTCCTAACGGGCTCATCTTCAAACACTCTTAAAGGCTTTCCAGATTCCATTTGTAAGGAATATTCATCAAAATTTAGGTCCAATATGATTTTTTTTAAAAAATTAAGTTTAAATTTGTAAATTTGGATTTAATTTAACTTAAAACTTGAAATTTTAATAAAAACATATTATTTTTAATTTTTAGTTTGAGTCTAATTCTCAAAAATTTTATAAAAAATTTAATCAAACTTAACCCAAATTAAATTAAATTTGAACTCGCGTCAAGATTCTTTGATTCGATTAGGATGGGTTAGGGTCAACCTCGCCGCAATATCACATTTAAATACTCGCAAATCCAAAAAAGTTATAGCTTATTACATAATTATTGTGACGTAATTTTGATGGAATTGGGTAATTATTAGTTTCTAATGATTATTATTGTTAAATGAAAATTTATTTAACATAAATTATATTACTATAAAATTTTATATTATTTTTCTCAAATAAATAAATGGTCAGTTGTTAGTATATTGATCCATTACTAATTCTTTTCCTTAACACTCATATTCATTACATACCATTTATGATACTATTACCTAACTACTTCAAATTCGTGTTCATATTTGAGACTTTCTTGTATTAGAAATGATTTCTCTATTAATTAAGAGTAAAACGGCATATTATTAGATCATTTTGTTTTTTAGTGAAACTTTCATTCAATATTGTTATTGAAGCCAAGACTTTCTTGTCAATAGCAAATTGGACATTACAAAAATACTAATAATAACATTTACGTTAATTTCTACTGAAACGTAGGATTTAAACATGTTTAAAAATATACAATCTTACTTTTAATTAATAGAGGGATTGTTTTCAATATATTCACATAAAAAATAAAATATTAAAAAAGTTGTTTTTAGGTTATATTTAATTGGGGGTTTATTAATGGAATAGAATATAATATAATATTATTCCATCGTTTGAGAGGAGAGTTTATAATGGAATGAGATAAAAGTGGAAGATTTCATATTACATCTCATTCCATCGTAAACAGTAAAAATAAAAAACTTCCGATTTGGAAGGTTGTAAAATGATAAACAACTTTATACTATATTACATTCTAAACCTTTCATCCAAACAACATTTCACTATAAACAATTGTGTCTCTCTCAAGAAATAATTTTCTAATATTATATCTATTCCATTATAAACCATTTCATTTTATTCCATTAAAAAACTTTAGGTTAAGCCAAAGTAAAATTCAGCCTAATTTCCAAGTGATACAGAAGAATTAACTTGAGCTTCAGGGGTAGCACTAAAAATGCACAATAAATTAGAGTCAAAGTTAAGTATGCGGTGTAAAAGAGATTAATTCTGGGTCTCAGTACTACATCATCGTTAAAGATCTTTTGAGTCTTTGAAGGAGTAACCATCGCGACGCTTTGGCCGAGTGGTTAAGGCGTGTGCCTGCTAAGTACATGGGGTTTCCCCGCGAGAGTTCGAATCTCTCAGGCGTCGTTTGTAATTTTTTTCTCCTGCCAGTTTCCAAGTTCTATCTTTTGAATATGTTCCACAAGAAATTTATAAAATACGTGTATATCGAAAATGGTATCATCAATCTTACTAACATATGATTACATAATGTTTATTACATTTTCCGATCATGAGAGTCTACACTTATTTTTGTTAATTGTTACAAACAAACTGACTAGTATTGATCCCTAGCTAGCCATTCAACTCTGCTATACTTGTTGCTAGCCTCCAATATATATGGGAAAAGAAGAAGAAGAAGAAGTATATCAACTATCAAGTAAGAAGTATGGAAGGTTTAATAGTCCAAAGGGTGGCTGGTTAGCTCGTTATTCAATGTTGAAATCAAGGAAAGGAAAGGAAGACATATTCTCCATGAAACCTTCCAAGTCCCAATGATTTGGAATCCCAAACAAGTCATCCTCCTCCTTAAAGCTCTGGTTATGAGTGTTATTAAAGCAAGTATTAGTGTTCAAGTGGTGGTTGTGATTACTTTTGGAGCTAATGCCATTATTGTTATGATTATGATTATTGATCTCTTCTTCAATACTTCTACTAATTCCTAGTGGAGGAAGACACAAGTCCCTTTCTAAACCAAACTTCTTGTTAGTCTCCAAAGCGCCGCAATCACCGGAAAAACCATCTCCTACTCCTACACCAACTTGCCCTAAACATGGCGGCCAATCAAGGAAACTGGTTGAACCCGTCACGTCATACTTGTAACCCATCACAGGGAACGAGTCGAACTGGTTGCTGTTGGTGACCATAGCTTGCATGGATGAGTCCATGCACATGGCAGTGAAGTCATGATCATGCATGTCCATGATACTACTTCTCATTGCGTCTGATGATTCACTGTCATTTGGGGAAGCCGTGGAAGCAGTGTTCTTCAATCTTTTCTTTAAGGTGGAATTCCAGAAATTCTTTATCTCGTTGTCTGTCCTCCCAGGAAGACGAGCCGCAATCTGAGACCACCTGTTCAGTTATGTTCCAGTCATGTTCGAACAAGTGTATGTTTCGGAGAATGCCATTGAAGAACTTTCCATAAAGTTTTAAGAATTACATCATTGAAGATTCAGTGAAGTGGTCTGTCAAAATTGTTTGGCAACTTGTAAAATGACTAAAATATCGAGGACTTGAAGCTCCAGGACAATGACATGATATGTCAAAAATCATAAAGGAATCGAAATGAATAACAGGCAATATTTGATCACATTGTAAGAACATACGTTGTCGGGGACATTCTCAGTTCCGAAATAATAATACCTGTTGCCGAGAATAGAGTGGAAATGGACGATAAGCTCTTCTTCTTGAAGGGAAAAAGCACCACGCTTGAGGTCAGGTCTCAAGTAATTAATCCACCGTAGACGGCAGCTCTTCCCACATCTCCGGAGACCGGCATTGCGTGCAATGTCAGTCCAACAACCTTGTCCATTTGTTAACATGTACTTTATGAGCTTTTCGTCTTCTTCTGGTGACCATAACCCTTTTCTAAGATTGGTTTTGTTAATGTTGCTCATTCCATCCTTGCCCATCAGATCCGGCTTCCTCATTGTATTGTTTTGATTTGGCCAACTAGAGATCTAAGAATAGAACCCTTTGGTTTGTTCTTTAAATGCTTTTGATGAATGGAGATCGAAATGCTTTGAACTGTGTATGTTTGTACTAGAGAAATAGTGAGAGAGAGGAGGCTTCATGAGAAGGTAAGAGGGATGATGATGGTGATGGTTGTGGGGTTTGCTTAGAATATGAAGATTGGTATGAATAAGGTTAGAGAACGAAAGCATTTTGTTTGTTGTTGGTCGATTGGTAGAGTGGAAAACGGATTGGAGGGGGACCTCATGATCCCTAAAGAAAAATGGTTCATTAATCTTCTTCTTCTTCTTGTCTTTGACTCTAACTTGTCTTTTTCGATGCATTTTTCTTCACTCTCAAGGTAATCATCATGTGTGTTTGAGACACCATTTTTGCTTCCACTTTACATAAACCTATGCCTCTCTATCTCTCTTGGTTATGCTTCAAAAACACGTGTGGTTCGAGAAGGACAAAGAGAGACACCATGAAGAACTTGTGACTATCTCTAACCTTTCACTAACTGTTCTGCATCTTCCACTCCCTCATAATCCTCTTTGGAAACAATGAACTGATCTGTTATAAGCTGTATTCATCGAATAATCACTCTGCTTAAGCATCGATGATCTAATTAATTACCTTGTTCTAGCCATAGTTTATTGTCCATTTCATGTGAAAACCTATCAGGTTACAGCAGGCAAAAATGGGTCAGCAAGATTAGTAAATCTTTTCTTGTTCATGTATCATCATCTTCACTATCAATTCATGACAATTCTCCATAATCTTGATATGTCAGGATTCACCATTAACAAGCTTATCCTCTGAAATATTAAAAACCATCAGGTTATAGTAGGCAAAAAGGGGTCAGGAAGATTAGTAAATCTGTTCTTGTTCACGTATCATCATCTTCACTACCAGTCGGGAACTCAGGATTCACCATTAACAAGCTTATCCTCTTAAACATTAATATCTTCTCGCAGTTTTGGTTTTCACAGACAATAACACAAGTATCTCATAGCTATATCTGAGGTAAATCACACGCAACAGACTTCATTTTCCTGTGAGCTGTCATCTTTATGTCTTTATCAGCAATTCGCTTTCCATACCTAACCTCTTCTTACATACCAAGTAGAGATGTTCGTGGTGTATTATCATGAACAAACACCCAAGTCGTAGTCCAATTAACGAGAAGGGTTTCTCATTTCTAGTCAGTTCTTGAGATATATAAGGATAAAGCAAAGTTGCCAAGTGATTGAATTAGTGACAGCAGCAAGTTTTAAGGGAAAAAAGTGAGTGCAAAACTCTCTAAGTTACTCAAATGATTCAAAAGTGTTCTTCTACAGCTGTTATGAAAAGGAAAACTCCATTTTTTGGTTTTCATGCTAAGCAACTTGTCCTACTTAGTAGCCAAGACAAGAAAGAAAGACCACGTAGGCGACAAACAAAGTTGTTAACTTCGTACCCAGAAAAACATATCTCTGTCTGTCACCTCTCCTGACAAGAACTTCAGATATTAAAATTACAAAACGTGAGAACCATGCAAAACAAGGAAACAGTTCATCATCATGTAAATTCCTTTCGATAAATTAACACACCCTTTTCATAAGAACTCAGTGTGTAAAAGTATTTCTTCTTTTTGTGGCATCAAATCAAAAAAAGAAAATCCTTATGGTCCCCTCTGGAAAGTGGAAAAAGAAAAGGTCAGTCCTTTGATCAGTGTTCCGGTCGAAGCCAAGATGTAGAGACACATGTAGGTAAGATCAAAAGCAAATACTATTAATTATATTGAAATTTTGGAGTATGAATCTAAGCCAATTTGAGCTTATGCTAGTTTTTTTTTAATAATTCTATTGAATTAAGAATTACCATTTATTATATTTTATTATTTCATTAATTGATTATACCACCATTGTTGCAACGTTGCTTATAACTTCAAAATAGCACCACATTAAAGTTTAAATTTTTTTGTATTATATTATTTAAAATAAGACAAAATTAATAAAGTATAATATAATAAGAAATTTTAATATATTTAATTCTTTTTAAATTATCCATAAAATGTGAAGTGTTTTTTTAATGTTTTTTAATAAATAAAAATGCAATGAGAAAATTACTGAAATCCGTAATTACCATATTATTATCCCCTCTCTGCCCACAAAAAAGAGTAATGAATGGCATCTCATTCAGGAACTCACAGAGTCAGGCCCAAAAATACCATCTTTTATGCCAAATATCAAGCTTTTCACTAATCACCATTACGAATTTCCTCATAAAATTCAATTTATTTTCATCTTTTGGCAGATCCTGAGTAAATATGAGCTTATGTAACTGATACTGTGATCAAATAACAGCTGGTTGGAAGAAAAAAGGTAAAATACAGTCTCAATTTCTGTATAAACAACCACAAAAACCAGTCAGGAAGATTGAGCTCCTTATCAGATTGTACTGAACAAACTTTTATTTGCAAATATGCATTCCCATCATATGAAACGACGGTGCATAAGTGAAAAAAACCAAGTTTTTTCTAGATCAGAAAAGGGAAGGCATTGTGTAGGCATTATGAAACCTAGAAATTAACAGGTTCACGCAAGAACCTCTCCATCTGCCGTGCTCTAGTCTTAATGGACATGTCAAACACCTTCTGCCCAAATTCTACCACCAGGCCACCAAGAATACTGGGATCAATCTGGGATAAATAAGAAGGGATAATGTTCAGTTCCATGTACAAGAAGGTAGATTTCTTCAATAACCGGCATTCACTTACAAGTGTAAAGAACTATATTTAAATAACAAGAATTCCTACCTTTTGCTCAAGTTTAACTTTTTTGCCTTGTCCAAGTATTTCCTGCAAGGTTTCCTTCAATTCTTTCTCCTCTGCTGGAGGCAGTGGCTGGTATGAAAGTTTAACAGTCAATTCAACAACAAAAAGACTAATGAAATATTTTACATTGAAATTTCAGCTATAAATTTATTATTTGGTCCCATAATTAGAAAATGTTTATTGCAATATCTTAATTCTCCAGAAATTATTCAAATGATAAAAAAACATAAAATCTTGCAAATCATGATGTTAGGCTATGAATTTTAGAATCTTCATCTGCTGATATGCCAAGTATAAATCATAGATTACCATAGAAATTGATGTGAAATTTAGAGTTTCCAGGTATACAATAAATGTCCAGACCAAAAGTTAAATGTTACTTACTTCAAGACAAATGATTATAATCGGTAGCAGTTTCGTTTGCAACATAGGCATAGGTAAATGCTTTAGTTGTTGATTCTTAATCAACTTTAGGCAAGGAATGGGTGTGAGAATTCCTCATAGACAAATAAAGTACCACGCTAAATGCTCAATTCTAGTCAGATTTTTTGAAATGTCATACACCATCAGTCATGTCATCGCACAAAGACAGAGAAAGGACAAGACGAAATATAAACACAAATATTCAATCAAGATATGCTGGTGATTTATCTTCCCATAAAACTTCCACACCCACAGAAGAAACTTACAATGACGGAAGTGACAATAGCTTTCACTTCTCCCCTGTCTGCCATAGTCAACTCCACAAATCTCTTTATTATAGTATCTACATTTCTCAACCTCCCATTCTCAGCCAACAGAACTAGTACCAAGGCAATAAAGAAATCTTCAGGATATAATCAACATGAGAAAGAAAAAAAGATTGTAGAACACTAATGGGGAGAGGAAGTGTATGCTATAAATCAATGGTTATAAGGAATCTCATAAAAAAAGACAAAGTGTATGAGCAAAGAGGGTGCTCAGCACTGATGGTTGACAAGGAGTCCCAAAACGGTATAAGCATATCTATTACCAGCCATAGAGGGTTGAAAATACCAAGATTCTATTATGCATTTATTAACTCTCCAATAATAATTATAGCTGGACTCGTATTATCAGGCATTTAGTCATCAATCCGGACGTGAATAGATATTGTAGAGCTAACTTTGTCACGGGAGGGCTAGGGGAGGGGATGCATTCTTCAGTATCATATGAAAAATTGTTAATCTTACGCAAGAAATGCTTGATGACATCTGAGAATTTGGCTTGGCCACAAATATCCTCAATTGCCTTGATTCTTGTATCTTTTGGCACTGACAAGTCCTTGATGAACAGGGAAAAAGTAGGACTTTTGTTTAAAGCCTCGACAAGGTCGACAAGTTCAGATTCAACCTTGTCCAATACATTGGCTCTTTTAGCGGCAAGGAACAGAGCAGAGGCATAGTTCCCAGAACCCCCGTACAAAGCAAGAGGCACCTAAAACAAGTTAATGTGAATAATATGTAGGTCTAAACGTAAAAATCTGAATTTGTTCGTCTTACTTTAATTTTGTCCTCCTTTTGCCCTGAAGCAGTGGCAAAATTTCTCGACGCCTGAAAGAATAAGAAGAAAAAATTAAGACTTCCAACAAACAAACCATGCTCTATCAGGTATAACCACAGGTAATCAATCATAAACGATTGCTCAAAAATGGACCTCGCTGATTTGATAGAACAAAACAAGATCGAGGAGGAAATAGGGTTTTTTAGTACCTGAGATGCAGGACAGAGAAGGTTGCGTTGAAGAGAATGGGACCTTTGCGCGGAAAGCGAATCGGATCTGACAATTTTAATGAGAAGAGGAAGCGCCAATCTGATACGAGCCGCCATTTGCGTTCTCTCTGAATCCCCCAAATCGACTGAGTTTGCTGTCGAAAACAGTCTTACCAAGTTGGTTGATGTGCGAAAGCTGAGCCTGAGAGAAGAGTATTTTGGAATTTGGGCTCAGGCCCAAATTATAACATACTGAGTAAAGCCCATAGGTTGTTTATTGGGCCTCAGTGATTACCCAATTAGAATGAACATTATCAAATTTAAAGAACCTGCAATTATTAGTTTCCACGTATTTATCTATATCTTATTATTCTTTAACATGTTTATCCGTTTGGGTAGCTCTAAACACAGAGTGATCTTGCTTTTCTGACTTGACAATGGAGGGAAGGTTATAGGCTAACAAACAGAGGCTCAAGAAGAGTATGAAACGATGTTATTGATTGGAACAGCCCGCGAGCAGTTCTTGATTGACTTTGGTAGTGAGCTGGAGGGAGTTAAGGTGGCTGTTAGTGAAAATTGCATCAGACAATTTTGGTCAACTTTTGATAAAATAATGTAAATTCAAGTCTAAATTATCAAGAAACGTCTGACTGACATCAAAAGCTAGCAATTGGGATTATAAAAAGGACAAAATTCAAATGGCTTAGGTACTTATAATACCAGAAACATGATTGACCTCCTGAAGAACAATAACAAACAGTACAGAATTGTAAGATATGCTCTGTTTGACTTTAAAGGTTAGTGGTCTGGATACCATTATCAAAAGATGTTCATAAAAGTCCACAAGTTCTGTTGTACGGATGGAACCAATCTACGCCGCAATTTTAGGCAGTGGAGGAGTCATTGCAATCCAATTGAAGTTCAAAAATCAAGAACAGGTTCTCTGTATTACTAGAAGGGAAGAAAAGAAAGGAAGAAAAGCAGCAAAACCCTGTTTTTGTTTACCAAATATGAAATGATTCTCTGTTTCTGCTTAATTAGTTTAGTGATAAATCTTCGATCAATCATTAGAGATAAGGGAATATAATAACTAAATAAGGCAAATTTCGTATGAAAAAACTGTAGCCAATCGTTGTGTTTCCACCAACTACTCAGACTGTAATGGTTTCGAACCTAAAAACGACTACTTTTCGAAGCCAAATTTGTTTTTTTTTAAACCACTAAAGTCTATAAATTCTTTAGACTTCCAGAACTTGCCGACTTTGATATCTCTCCCTTATACTTGGCTAACAAAAATGCTAATAAACCATTTTATAATCTCACCTTGCTCTGTATTTTGTAGACCACCTGTAGGCTGAAACACCTTCTACACTTATCTCTGTCTCTTTCACTCCATCTCGCTGGCACAAATCAAGATTTTGATCTGACCCAGAATTCCTTCGTCTGTGCCTTATCTGTTTTCTAACAAGTTCTTTTTCTCGTGGGTTGTGGTTTGTTTGTTTGGATGATGTTGCAGCTGTTCTTTACGGTGGCTTTCTCTGCAGTTCCTTTGACTCTCTATGTTCCTCCTCTTCGAAGCTTGAATCTTTTTGTGGGAACTATGGAAGATCTGTTCAGAGAGTCAAGAGCTTATACTAGTAGACTCTATCCACGAGCAAGGCTTGTGTGGTCTAGGCTTTTGGATATCATGCTCTGCAATTTAAGGTTGGATTAGATGGATCTTTTGGTGTACATTCTTCTAACCCTTTTGTTTTTCTTTTGTTGAGATGTTTTGTTGCTCGGGGTGTTTCTTTTTATCTATGCGGGATTTGTGTTTCGTGGATATGACTCGAGTTCTGTAACGATGATGTTTGGGTGAAATAAAGGATGATTTTGCTCGTTCGACACCCTCCTTTCTTATGCTTAATTTGAGAATTTAGAGATCTATGATACGTTATATGGTCGTCGACGAAGAAGCTTGATTTAGAACTTTTTTTGTGTCTTTTGAGTCCAAAGACTCTGTCTTTCGAGTTCCTTTCTTGACTATGGACTGTGTAGTTGATCAGCTGAATTACAAAAGCTCAGAACAGAGCACGGGAAAGTAGTAATCTTTGAGTATCCTTACAGCTTTTCTTTGTGCAAAAACATTTGTTTCCAAGAAATTGGCTAGTGGCTACAACTATGTAGTACGGCTAGGCCGGCCTTCTTGTCTGAACTAAGCGAACGGCAATGGATGACATAAGATTTGGGCCGTATGTACAACATAGCAATATAAAGAACCATATAGGCACAAATTGTTTCAGACATAAGGACAAGGAAGTTTCAATTTTTTTCTTTTTTTGTCTAATTTTGGTAGGAGATATGAAAATGGGTAAAGTATATGCTATATAAAGTTTGGCATTTGCTTCATTTTCTTATCCTAAAGTTGTTTGTACATTACCAATAATGAAAAAGGAAAGGTTAAGTTGAGACACTCCTAAAAGGGTTTTGATACAATCATACAATATACAGCACTAGTGCAATGTTTATCATCATTGTTTTGGCCACTAGTTAAATGGATTGGAATATATGATTGTTTTGGTCACTCCTCTTACTTTGATTTCTGATAACTGCTTATTGACATGTCTTGATGACAGTTTTTTATTACTACATAGCAAAAGAATAGAAAGAATCAAGTGATGAAACACAGAACAACTACTGGAAAATGAAATGAAAAGATTGAAAGAATATGGAAGGAAAAAATTGGATGTAGTGCTTCTTCAAGCTAGCTAGATAATGTGCAGGGCTTTAGAAACCAGAATACATCCATTCCTTTTGTTTCTCTTCCATCTACAATGGGAAAGTTTTCGACTTTGTTCTCAGTTTCCTCCTTCCTTGCCATTTCCTTATTCTGCTTCACTTCTTGAAGAATTCCCCTATCCTGCAAGTAAATCAGTCTCTTCCGTTAAGCTAACGTGTTTAGGAACAACTGATTTGAAATTCTTCCTTTTTGATTTGCTATTGCTAGATTAAGTCTGAGATTTCCTGTGTTGTAGAATGTGGGAGTAAGAACATGTGAAGAAAACATGTAACCAGTTAATTCCTGGCGTACCATGAGTCTGGATTTCGAAGCCTTTAAGGGTGTGGTGGTGGTGATGGTGGTTTTGGTGGCTGTGCGAGTTGTAGAAAAGCATTGAGGAGACGGAGGATTAGTCCGAATTTGCAGCAAGCGCTCCTCTGCTTTGTTCTTAACATTTGCCAAGTTCAGGGAGACGGGTATGTTCTCAGCTTCATCAACTCTTCTGCCATTAAGTAGAAGGGAAATTTTAGCGACTCAGGCATCTAACAAAGAGTTTCTCCAATTGGCTTTGGATACCAATACAGGTACTTACTGCTGTCATATGATCAGTAATTTTATACAGCATCAAATATAGGACAAGTTGAACTTCATAGTGCAACAAGTGCAGAAGCAGATTTGCACATGAATGAAGAATAACATAAGATGGGTATCCAGTTCAATTCGACCTCGTAACTCGTGAAGGCCGACCCAATTGTTTGTGTGAATACTAAAGACATGATATGGAGGATTCAAGGAAGTCTGTGAACTTACCTGATCCTCCTTTGCTTCTCCTTGATCCTTCCTTTGTCAATTCTGTCACATTCCTGTCGACTCACTTCAAGCAACGGTTCTCTCTCTTTCTCCTTCATCTCTGCTTCTTCCAATTCCATTTTATCTTCAGAATCTTTCCTGTCGCCGACTTCACTAGAAGGAGTATTCAGCTTCTCATCATTCTCTCTCTCCCTTGCTCTGGTTGCCATTTTCTTCAACTCATTGCAAAACTCCGCAATATGGCTTATTATGTCCTTCCCTGCAAACAAGTTCCTCGCTGATAATGTATTCTTTAGCCTTGGTGCCTCATTTGTTTCCAAACTCGAGATGTCATCAATTGGTTTCTTCCTTTCTGTGCTCGATTTGATCGATTCTTTCATGAACTTAGCTTGGTGGTTTGATAGTGTTGCGATGTTCGGATTCTGGTTCTCGGCGTCCTTGTTGCATTTGGTTTTATCATTTGATCCAAATGAAGACTGGATTTGCCCTCTTCTCTTCAACTTCGCATCCCTGTAACAGAATAAGATTTGCATTTCAGAATCTCCAGAATTTCATTCCATTAAAGAAAAATCCAATCTTTAACAGAACTCTATCTTTAAAGAAAACCCCATGACCGTTCTTCGACAATACCTTTGATTCCAGTCGCTGAGAAGGCTCTTGGTTTTCTCAGCTAAACTTGAAAACTGCAACACAGTAAGTCAGACAAAACAACACATAAGAGACTAAGAATCTTCAGAACAATTGGTTGGAAAACAAAAGAAAAACACAACCCATCTCTTAAAAGCGCCAAGAAACACAAAATTGAGTTAGTAATGAATAACGTGGGTGAGCGAGGTTAAGAACCTTTGAAGATGGCGGAGTTTTAAGAAAATCCTCGACCTTCTTTGGATGATTACAATCTGCACACCAAAGAACATTAACGAACAGAGAGTTTGAGAACCAAAGAAACAAGAAATGCGTCTTTGTAAGCATACCAGGTCTACAAAACCAGGATTCGTCATCAATGGAGGGTTCATCGTGGGCCAAAAGATCAACCCATTTGGGAGCATTGATATTCTCGTACAATCTGTCCTCAACGAATATGGATTCTACCCTCTTCCAGTCTATTTTCGCCGGTTCCATTGTTGAGGAAAGAGAGCTCAGTTTAGTAACAGAAAAGGACAAGATAAGAAGCCAGCCAACAGTTAGAGAAACGAAGAAGAAGTGTGAGAAGGGTTTTAGTTACAGAAGGGAAGAGGGTGGGGATCTGAGTCATCTGACCGTTGAGAAGGTGGGGTCGCTTACTATTTCGGACCGTTGGAGGGTGTAGTTATAATATATAGTAAATAGACCAAGTCAGTTAGTTTCGTAGGTTAATGTTATCGGGTTCTTCTATTATATTTACTTGTCCAATGCAATTGGTTTACAGCTGCACGTCTGGTCAGATTCATCGGTTCGGCCAATGTCTCACAAGTAAAATGTGACCTCATGCCAATCGTTTTTCTGATTTTTAATTTAAAAAATAAAAAAATTAGAGGTAAGTTTTAAAAATCTTAACTTTTTTTTTTTTGAAACGAAACTTTCCTTTAGAACTGGGCACTCCGCACTAGAGAAATCTTATACGACAGGCTCAATCGAGAGAGCATAAGTAAAAGGATTTAAACACAACGCCTTTTGACCGTATGCCTCTCACCACATCAACTCGACCACCTCCTAGGGGGCCTTAACTCCTACTCGATCAAATATAAACCCTACTTCTTAGTATTATTATTATATTTTACAAATAAATTACAACAATTTAATCAAATTAATCAAATTCAGACTCATGCATTTAAATATGATCAAACTTAAAAATTGAGTCTTAAAACCTCAAAGTCTACATAGTCAATTATAAACCCTGCTTCTTGGCATTATTATGTTTGCATTATTAAGTTTTACAAATAGATTTGGTAGACTAGTTGCATCAGAATTATTTGATAATGACATTGAATCTCTCTTTTTTTTTTGATGATATAAAAAAAATAATAGTAAAAGCAATAATGAGAAATAAGTATTAATGAAGAAAGGAAAAGGGTATCCAGAATATGGTAAACTTTTAGATACAGGAAAGGGAACATTATACAAAATAGTACAACCTTGATATTCATGTTCTCTAGCTATGGTATAGAGGTTGTTCTACTATAAGAAGAAAAGTTTAAAGAGGAGGAGGTATATCACCTTAGTTCTTGACTAAAACCCCTATCATTACAGACAAAAGAATTAAACCACATCAAGAAGAAGCCAATGGATTCCCTTCTTAATTCCTGGATTCCTCACCAAATACCTCGTTGTTGCATACAGGACATACCTGAAGAAACAAGGTTAGGGAGAAAGGGAAATACTAGAAAGATGTTATAGGACAGTTTTGAATGTTTTATCAGAGCATTCATCGTACCTTGTTGATGCCAAGCCATTTGGTGATGCATTCAGAATGGTAAACATGCTTGCAAGGTAGCTTAATTTGCTTTTCCCCTCTTTTGTACCTCATCTGACAGATCACGCATCTGTTTCACAAACAGTAAGATAGTTTTTGAGCAGGTTATGGTAAAGTTCGAAGAAAGGGAAAGGATCTGTGACAATGAGGAGTGGGGAATATTGGAGTAAGAATCACACAGTAAGGAGATTTCATGACTGCCAAACACATAAATCAGTTGTGGATATAAGAGCAGGCAGTAACAGTTCTCCAGAGAACGACTGATTGAAGCTAAAGATAAGAGAAAAGAAAACAGATAGATTTGATGAGAAGAACAAATGTGATTGATTTACCTTTCACCGGATCTTTTCCTGGAGAAGAAGCTTCTGAACTTGCGTTTTGAGGTCGGAAGCATATTGATTAGTTCCTGTGAAAGGCCTCTACTCTGAGTACCAACTGTTTCACCTAAATCTAGTAATTCCTGTGGCGCAGAAGTGCATGTATTAATATTTGATATTACAAAGATTCATTACTCTCAACCCCAAACATAATCCATAAGCTTATGTTAGTGCAACTTTAAGAGCCAACATCACCATTTTCTTCAAGTGGAGATGAAATTTTCAATCAGAATAGCCATGACATTTGTAGCACCACAAATAACGTGGTAAAAGCACAAGCTTCGACAACATACTTTAAGAGAAAAGCTTGATGAATATCTTGTTTGAATAAATGTGAACACAAAATGCTAACCCCCCGTTTTAGGTCAGCTTAATTCTTAGACCCACTCAAACTGTGCATCCACTCCAAATCTTTGTATAAGCAGATGAATGTCAAGTTCTACCATGAATGTGAATGCAGTAACTTTTTAACAAATAGCATAAAACGAACCTCGTAAGTCATGTTATCTGGATCAATATCATCTTGCCACGGATCCTGATCCTGAAAAAGCAGAAAAGGGAACATTAATGTTTAATTAGACATAGAGACTAATACAGTGCATATCCTAACTCTAACCTCTAAAATTAGCAATGCACTCACTACTGCAAGTAAAAGGTAGTAAATGGAGAAGATAATTCTTAAATATGTCTTTCCATGAACGGAGCAGAATACTAAGTTACATCTCACTAAGGATGTTATCAGAATTGTATAGGAATATAGTCATGTCATAATTGCCAATTTAGCACAAGTATGCATTAAGACCACATCAGTGAAAGATCGACATACCTGAGGGTTGTTACTATCTGGATGGCTTGCAATACCTGCATGAGAAAAATAAGATTTAAAAGAACAGCAAAATAAATAATCACCTAAGTAGATGCTCCCAAAGATTCCAAACATTTATGTTTAACTGAATAAAGGGTTCAAGGCCCCATACTATTCATCATAAATAGGTTTTAAACCTGAATAAGTCAGAAATGAATGGTACATAATGCACACCCGTATCTCCTTCAGATTGTGTTTCTGTTGTGGTGGGTTCTTCAGTATTCACAATAGAAGGTGAAGGGTATTCCCATGCTCTTCCTGCAATGTCCATCCGCGGCATAATATCACTTGCCTCATATGTACCAAAATTGGCAGTGCTACCTGGAGCAGAAAATCCAAATTTGTATGCATTCAAGTTCAGCGACCAGTAACCATTCTCCTGAACAAGCTCCTGAAGAAAAACCATCACAGTAAACAGGAAGATAAACATGAGGATGTGACAAATGCCATTTCATGAGTGAATAAAACAAGATATAAAGCTGTTAAGACACACATAGGTATACAATACTGATAAAATGAGAACATATCCTTTAAATGTATGGCAGGAGCGTAATTAGTCGCATCAGTTACTGCCATTTAAAATTGAACGACCAGATAGGAGCTTTTACCGCTCCAGATATAATTTTTTTTCCTTTTCTTTCCCCTTCGTGAGCATAATTAGATGAGAACTTGCACCTGATCATGCAAAGGTCCAGTATGAGCGTAATGTCCAGGCATGTGCGTTAATCCCTCAAAGAAGTCCATGAAGCTTTCAGTAACAGAGTAAGGAAAGCCAGTGTTTATGTAATGCACTTCCATTTGTCTGTTACCGTTCATTTCGAACCCTAATTGAGTTCAGTTCAAACAAAATGAACCTGCAAATAAACACCATTTAACATCAGTAACATGCCCACAACAAGAATTAGTGTTGCTGCTCATTAACCAGTAAAAAGAGTGGAAGTTAGAAACAGAAAAGCAAAGTCATTTCTTACAAAGTTGAGAGCTTTCGGCTTTAGATAACACAGCAGCCGCAAGCCAAATTCAACCTTCCTGCAAAACGATGGACGGTTATAAGCATAACATCTGCACATTTAATTCGAGGAAACTTAAAATGGTCTACTTTAGGGCAGAGAAGCAGAGACATCGGCACAGCATTAAAGATATATAATTGGCAAATATTGAACAAACACCTCCATTTGGATACAAACAAAACGTGAGAGAGAGAGTGAAAGGGAGTTGTTGAAAAAATATCGTAAATAAGAGAAGAAATGGAGTAGCCAAACTAAACCACAAGGAGCCAAAAGGGCCGCAGCTAAATCCTTGGACACTTGCAGTAGAAGAAGTTAAAATTGTTTTATTTTAGTTTCCGGTTTCCTTCATTTTCCTCAGTTTTCTAGGCAACCAAACAGAGAGAACAGACTTGTCTTTCTCAACCAAATCTGTACCTCATTCAGCAAATTCTCTCATCAACTCGACTTGAGAACTTCCATAAAACAGCTAGCCAACAAAAACCAACCGTAAAACTAGTTAACAATTAGCATAACTAACCAAGGACAAAACAAGAAAAGAGAGGAAGATTCAAAGGAGAGAATGAATAGCAGACATTGAGAGGAAAAAGATAGATAGAGGGAGGGAAGGAAGAAGAAGAAACAGAGCTCAATCTCTGTCTTTGTGTGCTCAAAAAGAGAAAAAAAGAGAGAGGATGTGAGAGCGAAAGCGAAAGCAGTGTTTTTATTCTCTCCCTCTTGTCTCTGTAATCCATTTACTTTTTCTCCCAAAACTAAAACAGAGACAAGGAACACCATCTTGTTTGACTCTTCAATGCCACTATTGCCCCTCCTCCCATGTCCGTACATGGTTGCGTGACAGTTACGAGAATAGTGATCATATCGTAATTTCCCACCGACTTCTTCTGTTGGTTTAACCGAAAGACCCACACTCCTGTCTGTGGTATATATTAATCATATACACAATATAGTTGTATTTATTTTATATTTAAATTATTATTAAATATTTATTAATTTTATGTTAAGATAGAAAAAGAAATAAACTGAGATTGGGATGTTTAATGAGAACTGAAGAAATACTTTTTACCGTACAGCTGCACTCTGATCCCTACAAAACGGTGCAACCAAATCAGGCAGCCAACCAACAACAAAGTTCTGTAAGAAGAGATAATGTTATTTAATGACAAGAAAAAGAAAAGGCTTTTACAAAGGACAGAGACAGCTGCTGGTGTGTCTTCTTTGAGAACATCAAATTTTCTCAACAAACTAACTGTGGGTACAAAACTGACACGATTTTAGGACCCCAACCCACCATGACCAACCAGTGAAGGAGACTCTGCATGGTTAGCACAACAAACACGCCCCAATCTCATCTCAAGAAAGCAAAGCTGATTCCTTGGCAGAATCTGAACAAACCCTTTTTGGTTGTTAAGATCCAGAAACCCAGGTTCTTTGGTCTTGAAATGGTCATCATCAATTAAAGAGAAGGACTTTAGGCTCATTTGGTAAAAGCTAATTGACCCAAATCAGTTGGCTGACCTTATGAAAAACTATTAAACTTATTTTAATATGAGCTGATTGGGTTGGTTGATTCAACTCAATTAATTGATTTTTTAGAAACTCCTCCACAGGAGCGTTTAGGGTAATCAGCTGATAGCTTTTTAGTTTAATGTTGATTTTGCCCTCACTTTACTCTTTACTCTTGACCGTCTCATTTGTCATTTTCTCTAGAATCTTATTCCTTTCCTTTGCTCTTTTCTTGCATCTCTCATGTCATAGCCCAGATTACTCTCTCATAGATATTGTCTGCTTTAGGTTGTCCCTTGGATCAACCCCCTCATGATTTTACTCTTTCCACACTTAAAAAGACACGTCTTATGGGGAGAGGTATTCATACCCTTATAAGACATACTTCGTTCTTCTCTTTAACTGATGTGGGATCTCACACTCTCCACCCCCCAACCTAGCTAGCACAACGGTTCGGGTACTAGCTTTGATACCATTTGTAAATTACCATACCATTGTGTCCTTAAACACTAAGAAGACAGGAAACCAAGTTAGGTGGATGAATGAAGACCGTTAAATTAGAGCATGATTGACAGTTAAGATGGGCTCGTTAAGCTCGTCCGAGCTATAGAGGATCGTTGTCAACCACCTTTTGTGGCTGATATGGTCAATTGGTTGTCTGACAGACTATTTTGGTGATCTGAGTTGTTACAAATGGTATCAGAGTCGGTACTCAGATCGTTGTGCTAGTTAGGCTGTGTAGTGTTCGAGCCACTTTGGGACCCACGGCACTACCAGTCAGTTAGGATCTCCGGAACTATGGCCCGGGCGGTCCTATCAGTCTGTGGTATCCCCGGAACTATGGCCCGAGCGATACCCACTCAATGCGGTA
>JANVCL010000004.1:135975-166314 GCA_026546855.1 Erythroxylum incrassatum | reverse complement strand
GTAAACTAAGTATTACTCTATCAGTGTTAATCCAAAAAATAAGTACACCTAAATCCCTAAGTAATGTTATATATATATATATATATTATGCTATAACATTGTTGTGAAAATTGACCGAATTAGAGCAGGTTTGCAGCTAAATGGAATTAAAGGAATAGTAATAAAGAAATAAACAAAAAAAATTTTACGTGAAAAACCTCCAAACAAATCAAGGTAAAAACCACGAGTAAGAAGAAGAAAGTTCACTATAAAAAATTTAAGAGTTATGACCTCTCTTTGTTTTTGCGAGATCCCATAATGATTGGAGAGGAGAATAAAGTACATCTTATAAGGGTACGAATACCTCTTCTCCATAGACACGTTTTCCCAGTTGTAGGAAAAGTAAAATTGTGAGGGCCTTAGCCCGATGGGCAACTCAAAGTGGACAATATTTATGGACAGGTGGTTTGGGCTGCTACAAATGGTATCAGAGTCGATTCCCGACCCATTGTGCCAGTGAGGACGTTGGGCCTAAAGGGGTGGTTTGTGAGATCCCACATCAGTTGGAGAAGAGAACGAAGTATGCCTTATAAGGGTACATGTACCTCTTCCCTATAGATGCATTTTTCAGGGTGCAGGAGGAGCAAAATTGTGAGGGCCTTGGCCCGATAGGCAACTAAAGCGGACAATATCTATGGGTGGGTGGTCTAGGTTGTTACTTACAAGGAGAAACACTAACACTCTCAATAAATAAGATAAACACTCTCTAAATTGTGAAGATTAAACTAAAGAAGAGAAGATTTGGGATGATTCAAAAATCAATTTGGGAAGGCCTATTTGTAGCCCTCCTAGACGTGTATAGTCAGCTACAGACAATGGCTGGCTTCGTTTTTCTTCTTATTTTTTCATTTACATGTGGACATGCAAAGCCTTCCTTTGTCGACTTTGGGAAGTCAGCAACAACAATCTCTTACTTAAAGATTTGATTGAAAGTCAATCAGATCTTGACACCATTCTTTCTTCCTCGCCATTTCCATATTACTCATGCCTCCATCAGGCCGCAAGAGGATCAACTCCAAAGTTTGATCCCTCATAACACAATGTAACATTTGAGGCCCCTTTAATGTCTTCAAAGACCCTCTTTATAGCATTCTAATGCCCTCTACCATGATTTGCCATATATAGACTAACTGCTCCCACTCAAGGGCGGAGCCACAGTGGGGGCAAGTGGGGGCACTTTCCCCCACTGCATCAGAAAAGTTTTTAATTTAAAATTATTAATTTTAATTTTAATTTTATAAAAATAAAATAAAATTTTGCCCCTATTTATTTAATTGATGACAAAAAATAAAAAGTACAAATATATTCAGATACTAAATAAAAATAAAATTTGAGCCCATCTATTTTTATTAAGATGATTATTATTTGGGCCCATGATTTTTTTTAAATAAAAGCCTACAAATAAAGAGATAAAATCTACATATTTGATTGACTTTTTTTATTCAAAATTTCTACCCTTTTGACTTTTTTTATTCAAAATTTCTACCCTTTTGACTTCTTTCCCTAACTGTACAAGAACTACCGCATGCCCTCTATATGCAGTCACGCAGACAGCAGACAGTAGACACAGAGTCCTTGCATAGTTGCACGTAGTTGGCAGATGCAGAGTCCTTACACAGTTGCACCCAGTCGGCAGACACAGATGCAGAGTCTCTGGCTTTAAAGATTAAAGATGATTTACTGATTTACATGATTACATCTAATAGTTTATTATTTATTTTTTTTGAATGGGACATCTAATAGTTTATAAACGAGAGTCTTTGGCTATAATGATTAAAGGTGATTTACTGATTTACATCTAATAGTTTATTATTTATTTATTTTAAATGGGACATCTAATAGTTTATAAACATTGTTTTTTGGCATCTAATAGTTTATAAAGGTGATTGAAATTTAATTGTTTATAAACAAAGTCATGCATCGGGACAAGTGAGACAACTTTTTTCTAGTAGATAGCTTCCAATTATTATTTATAAAAGAGCACTTGAGAATTTCTACTTGATGAAAGGCCTCACCTATCCTGAATTTAAATGTGAAGGTAAAAGTCTAATATTAGAAGATACATAATTATAAATCATTCCACATATAAAAATAATATTTTCCACTAATTATTTTCTTATTTACATATGTGTAAAGTGTTTTTAAATAGTTTTAATTAGTTAATTTTTTGTGAATAGATAATATTTTTGTTTATTTTGTATTCAATTTGTCCCTAATTACTTAACTTTGATTTCAGTTATGGACAAATTTCTCAAAAGACCTATTACAGATAAGGATTCTAGCTCCAACCCTTTAAAGCATCCTCATTTAGAAGTCAATTTAGATGACCTTCAGTCTGATCCAGGATTGCAGAAAATTTTTTAGATTATCATCCTAATGACCGTGATAGAATACGAAGAGCTTATTTGCAAAAAGGTCCATGTCAACCTTTTGAACATGATTTTCCACAAAGAATGTTGTATACCCTTTAATGTTTTTACTTGTGAGATTAGCTTTGATTTTGCCTATTGCTACTGCATCGGTGGAAAGAACATTTTTTGCAATGAAAATAGTGAAAAATCGCTTGCGCAATCGAATGAAAAATTCTTAGATGAATGATTATTTGATCACATATATTGAGAAAGATATCTTCAATAGTTTTGACAATGAAAAAATTTTACAGGGATCTCAAAATATAAGGAGTCGTAGGGAACCTATGTTATATGTGAAAAGTTCAAAACAATAATGTAATTTTTTGTTTATCAAATATACAAATATTTGTATCTTTTTCAGTAATATAAGAATACTTTAAATATTTTGCCCCACTCAAAATAAATTATGGATTCGTCCCTAATCATCATCATCGTTATTATCATTATTATACGTTCTATGCTTTTTATTAGAGTTATAAACTTAATTTTTGTAGAATTAAATATCTAAAATCTAAATTCTTATAAGTATATTCAACGAAATATTAATATATATAATTTTTATACTCTTATAATTTGTTTTAAAGTTATATCCTTGTAAGTCATTTTACACATAAACAATTAATACTAAACAACTAATTTTACCAAATATCTCTAACAAATAACTAATACAATTTATTAATCAAATTAGATATAATCAATTATTAGCTACCAACTCATTGTGAAACAAGCCTCAAAGGTGGTGGGGATGGAGAGACTGAATGGGTACGGCATCAAATCCCAAAGTAATATGTGATTCTAAAACATAATAAAGCCATTCAATTGAAGCAAAAAAAGTGACGATAGAGACCTAGCCGACATTTACATGGGCTGGAGGACTAAGTACCCGGTACAAGCAGAAAGGGGTCAACTTTTGTACGAGTGAAGAAAGGAATAGGAAAAAGGAACTCTAGTAATGATTAGCAATAAGGATGAAGAAAAAGCCATTAGCACAAGCAAACACCCGTTTAAAGGTTTCCAGGAAGCCATGACATTTACCAATATTACTGTAATAGCAGTTTCAAAAACCAAGTTACAAAAGACTGAAGATTTAAACAATGACTTAAAAATTACCGATTGATAGGTGGTTTTTAAGTCTTGATCAATGCTCGTTTCCATATGATATCCCATCTCAAAGTAAAAGGATTAAGTTCAAAGGAAAACTTCCCCCAAAAGAATCAAATTAAAATTTCTGGATGTGTCCATGTTTTTAAGAACAATGTTAATGGTCTTCAATTTCATCAACATAAGACACTTTGTGTGAAATTTGCAATAGACTTACAGGTTTATTCAAAGAAGAAAGTTAGATCACATACAGGTCCAATTGAAATTTTATTCTAAAATCAATTGGCAATAAATGGAGTAGCTCATTAAATTTATATGTTAATCTTTTTTCTCCTCTTTTTTTAATATGAGACACTTATATGTAGGTATTCTAAACACTTACTCTCAAGTGTAACTAGGATTGAGCATTCAAATAGACAACCAAAAAATTAATAATCCAGACCAAACCTATTATAATATTATGTAAAATTTGCAATGAATCTACGGTTTCTATAAAAAGAAAAGTTAAACAACACATAAATTCAAGTAAGGTTCCAACTATTGGGTCTATATGTTATTCTTCTCAACGTCTCTAGTTCTACACTAATTTAATTGCAGAAACTACACCAAAAGTTGATGTCACTTTAAGTTTCCGAAAAAGAATCGAACACCACAATTGTCTAGTACCTTCCCCCGTTGCAAGGCAGCCCTTGGGATTCCAAGCCGATGATACAAAATTAAAGCGTGCTGAACTAGACCACTGGCCGTATCCTATTCTAGCTCCTTGCCTATTGCTTTTGTTCCTACTTCCATATGCAGATAGCAAGCATCAGCCTCATGAATCATAATCCCATCATCAGATTTTGGGGACAAAGCTCTTTTGTGTTTTTATGGAAGTTAGTGTCATTGTCGTTGTACTTGGAAACCTTAATTTTTCTTCCTCTCACATTCTGTCTTTCCCCGTCCTTTGTTCCAGGAAGGTAAAAAGCGTTTGTTGGCATTCACTAAAAGAGGAGCAACTCATTAGGTAAGTTTGCTACCTTTTGATCTTCTCTTCATGTTTAAACATAAGTTCTCAGAAGTAAGTTCTCTTGCTTTACTGACTGCTACCGATGTTCAATGTCTTAATCTATTTGTGAGTGTTGGCATTGCCTTGTATGAAGCATCCAGGCAGTTGAACTGTTAACAGATGGATACCCAATCTCAAACAGTTGTCAATGGCAAACAAGCAATCATAACTGAACATATTTTTGCTTGATTTCATGGTACAATCATGACTGAACATATTTTTGCTTGATTTCATGGTATCTCTGTCCTCTCGACTCGAGTTTCTTCTTCACTGTAGGAATATAATTAAACCATTTGTAAAATGACATGTGGAGTAGGCGTCACTCCATTCATCATTGCAAGACTCAAACAAATGTTTTTGAGCTTGACAATTGTAAAATGATATGTGAAGCTTAGAGATTTCGTGCCAGCAGGCTTTTGGTATCGGATTTCAGAACTCTTACAGAGGGAATCTGGGTCCATTAGCTTGCAGTCTTTTGGTATCTGATTTCAGAACACTAAGACAGGAATTGGGTCCATTAGCTTTGATCAGACCCAACGAGCCAGCCTAAACTAGTTCCTGAGACAGGCTTTTATGTCTGACAAAACTCAAAACTATATAGGAACTCGGATCACTGATATGCATAATAAAAAAAAGGCATGTCTGTCCAAGTATAAATGGATTCTGAATCCATCCGATCCGACACTTAAATAGTGTTTTTATACCACAAAAAAGTGTATTAATTCAACTAATTTTGTTTTTCTTTAAGCATTGTCACATGACTAAGTTTGAATGATGTTTTCAAAACAAGACACAATCGCCATGTTCTCTCGATCATGCATCAACCGCACCTATGTTAAATTACTTTGCTTATTAACTCATATCTATGTTTTCCCAACCTTATCTAGTGTTTGTCTGTTCCCATGTGTGGATTATTATGTGATAGTTATTACAGTTCGTCGACTCTCGCTAAAGACGAGGCTGTGGGGAATACTTTCATTTGATTCATATATCCATCATTGCCACCTTTTATCACATGACACACACATGCAATTGTTGCTCATGGTGGGTCGCCTAGCCTGCTTTTCTCACTTTTACCCACTAAATACACTACTTTTTCCGACTATCTACCTATATATTTCTTTAGTGTTTACATTCCTACTTTGTATTTAGATTGCACTTTAATTATTAGATACCAACTGAAGATCTGCTTAATTATATCTTGCTTGACAATATAAATGGAATCATAATCACTTGGATTTCAATGATGCTACCAAATATAATCATCTTAGATTTCAACAACCCCACCTCAGGTCAGGAATCACTTCCTGCCTTTTTCAGATAATGTAAACCCTGAATCCTATGTGTATATATATATGTTTTTTACTTTTACAAGACAGCACTCACATGGTCAGTTTTAAGGCATATATTATATAATCATACCCATACTCGAAGTCTCAGCACTCCAAACGCACCCCTCCCCTCCCTTTTTTCATCAACAAACAGAGATGGAATTAGAAACCAAAGAGATGAGTATTATTACCTCATTACTCCTCTTTATCTCTGTTATTTCCTTGGACTTTGTCCACTCCTGCCCGCCTTCCGACATCGCAGCATTAACGGCTTTCAAATCTTCACTCAAGGACCCTTACTTGGGAGTGTTGAACTCCTGGACTGGCACCGACTGTTCGAAGTGGTACGGCGTCAGCTGTGACCCAACCACAGGCCGTGTCGCGGAAATCAACCTGCGGGGAGAGTCGGAGGACCCCATCTTCCAAAAAGCTGGTCGCTCCGGTTACATGACCGGTTCCATCAACCCGTCAATCTGCAAACTGGACAAGCTCACCACTCTTATCATCGCTGACTGGAAAGGCATCACCGGGGAGATCCCTGCATGCATAGTCTCTCTCGACTCACTCCGCTTCCTGGATCTCGTTGGCAACCAAATATCTGGTTCTATTCCTTACGACATCGGAAATCTCCAGAGTCTCGCTGTTCTAAACCTCGCCGAGAATAAAATCTCTGGAGTTATTCCTGCTTCTATAACCAAGTTGGTCAATCTGAAGCACTTAGACTTTAGCAACAACAGACTCGCCGGTCAGCTGCCCGCGGACTTTGGTAGCCTAAAAATGCTGAGTCGTGCATTGCTAAGTCGAAACCAACTCAGTGGCTCAATCCCGAACTCCATATCCAGAATGTACCGTCTTGCTGACTTGGATTTGAGCAAGAATCAGATTTCCGGTTCCATCCCTTCCTGGATAGGGAACATGCCGGTTCTTGCAACTCTTAATCTGGACAGTAACATGATTTCCGGTGAGGTACCGGGGTCTGTGTTGAGTAGCAAGGGTTTAGGCATACTCAACCTGAGCAGAAATGCTCTTGAGGGTAATATTCCCGACGTTTTCGGATCCAAAACTTATCTTATGACTCTTGATCTGTCTTACAACAACTTCAAGGGTAACATACCAGCTTCATTGTCGGCCGCAGCGTATATCGGGCATTTGGACTTGAGCCACAACCACCTCTGTGGCTCAATTCCGGTGGGATCGCCGTTCGATCATCTTGAAGCTTCGTCCTTCAGTTTCAACGACTGTCTTTGCGGCAACCCTCTCAGGACTTGCTGATGATTTGGTAACCAATGAAATACCTATTTATTGGATTATTAAAAGTGTAAGCTTTCCGCAATTTGATTAATGCAAATTGTTATCTTCGCTTCCAAAAGCTTTTGTTATGCTGAGATTAAAAAAAAAAGGAAAAAGACTTAAGACATGGACAAAAGTGAATGTTGTTGCATGCACGTGAAGAACAGCATAAGCTTGAGACAGATTCTCACGTTCGTAGAAATGGGTGAGAACGATGGGTGGAGATAACATACAGTAATATTACTATAAATCAATGGATTCTGTATCAATGTTGTAATTTAGACTTAGATAATGCGTGTATGGTTAACCAACCTCTTTGAGTCGGAAACCTTTCCACATGCAAGACTTTGAATGACCCCCTTCGAAAGAATAGGAAAAACTAAAAAAAAAAAATGGAGATGTGTGTTCATAGTAAAAAACTGAAACCCCACTCCAGCTTAATCCAATGCAATGCAGGACCGACAGGTGATAAATTTAGAAAATTGCAAAAAGCACTTTAGGCTGTTGAATCGACATTGGACAACTGTAAGGAAAGACAAGAAAACAGCCAACACGTGACCAACGAAACCAGCATCGTTTACTTTAGTCTTGTTAAATGCTACAAAGGGTTCCTCTGGATCTCCAAGAATAAAAATGAATAATAGTTTACTAGGTAATAACATAAGGAACTTGTTCGTCTTGGTCCCATGCAGAGTTTGATGAGCAATGAATAGCCAATACCCGATCAGAATTCATTTTAATTTTTGCAGTTTTTGCACAAGAACAGATCAAAAGTAATTACCTGAAGCAGGCTGGTAAACAATAAATGTGTTGTCATCCTTCTAACTGACATCTACACGTAGTCCCAACTGCTACTTTGCCTAGAAACTGGTCCTGCAGTACTTGTTGAACTGAAAAAGGAATAGAAGAAGTACACGGTCAATGACCACCCTCGAAGATAGCCATAACAGAGATTATGAATGTCTGATTCCGCACTGATTCTTTTTGTTCCTATGAAAATGTCCGCACTCACTACTCTGCCCAAGCTGCTGCTTTCATTGTGCTACTTGATAGTATTTGAATCAATCCAAGCTATTAGTAACAATTCACATCATTTCATCCTCAGACTATTAATTCATAGTAAAATCATTGATCTGCCATTAATTGATCTCCAGTTACAGGCTATTTTATGATTTTGGTTCACACCGAGCTATAGAATCATCCGAGTTGTTTAAATAGCGAAGCCAATATGTCTGTCAACAAAAGATCACACCTCGGATTCAAACCCAATATTCCAAAACCCTTCAGGAGTCATTGGAGCGATGCACTTATGGCGTTGCCCAGAAACACCACCATGATGCTTACAGTTATGTCTATTACCATCATAATCCCTGCCTCCATTTTTAGGAAGAACTGCATTATATAATTTCTTACACTGCTTGCATTCAACTCCTTATAAAGATTGCCGCTTAGCTTTCTTTCTAACTCCGTCAACATATTTGAAAACTCTGTTGACAGTATATAGGCCTGGTGCATGTCGGTCTTCTCTGCTACGCACAACATTAACTTTCTGTGTTTCTTCATCTGAATCGTCAGGACCCACTACTTCTTTGGTAATCTCGTTCAAGTTTCTTTTGAAGCTCTCAAGCGGAGTGTCCATAAAATCATCATGAAGGTCATTCCCACCTTTGCCTTGGAAGGGCCTGATATCTATCCATGAAGATGCAGCTCGCTTTACACCAATTATTGGGCCAGATTTCGTATCAGGATGACATTTTCTAGCAACAAAACCAGAAGGGGGAAAGTTGAGTTCTGATTCTGGAATGGATCTCTTGCTTGTAAGCCTCTTACCGGGCAGTGCCAGACCCTCTCCTTGTTCCGCCAGCCGGCCTATTGGAATAGCAGCCTTTATAACCACTTTATCCACCATGCCATTACTCAAGGCACTCTCAATCTTCAGTTTCTCGGCCTCACAAGCAGCTGCAGCCGTAAATAATTCTTTGTCCTCCCGGTCTAGCACATGCATTGCAGATCGGTTAAAACCACGGACAACAACAGATGCAATTTCTAACAGCAGGGCACTAGAATAGTTTCATCAGGATCTTTAAAGCTACATATATAACACATAACAAAACAATAACCAGAATTAGACAGACATAAGGGGATGTTGAGCAAATTTTACCTTTCTAGCATAACTGTTATTATGTCATTATCAATTTCAATAGTATAATTTTTCTGTAATATACGAATTAAACATAGTACTAAAAGATGCCGTACAATTTGAAGTTGTTGAATTTTGCCGATGGTTCAGTGAAAGACTTCCATCCTCACATTGGCCTTGCTCAACTACATTATCCCTCGTATTACCGAACTTTGCGCACAAGAAGTTGTACCGACACTTCAGCTTTCTGTAAGCCTCAATTACATCACTTCTCTGCTTTATCTCAGCCTGCAGCTTTTCATAAGAGTCTTCTTCTGCCCCAGTCACCTTATCTTTGTTCCTGGAGTTACTCTGCCGGTCGTTTAACAGCTTCGTTAAATCATGGACTCTGTCCATGAGCAGATTCCTATCATTCTCAGACTCCTCCAACTGTTGCTTTTGCTTCGATAGCTTCAAAGCATTTTCCTCAATTTCTTGAACTAATTGGGCTTGCAAAGCTTTTTCCTCGTCAATCTCTTCATTCTTCTTCTTAAGCTCAGCTTGGAGTTTGTGGACATTCTCCTCCGCGCATTCCAATTTCTTCACAAGTTCTTCATTCTGTTTTACACGTTCAATTAACTTGGCTTCAAAATCAGCTATGTGTGAAATTACCTGACTCAGATGTTTGACTAAACATCGACCTTTTCCCTGTTTCTCAGCCATTGTTTCTCTCTCTCGTCTCAGCGATTGTTGGAGCTCTTTAATTTCTCTTTCCAGACGTTCCAATTTGGCGAGTAGCCTCTTCTCAGAATCTTCCTCTTCCTCTCTCCAAAGTTTTTCCTTATCCACTATCAAACAATCTTCCGTTTGAACCATATTCTGGGAGGTATTGTTCATCAAGTTGAAGCCAACTTCAACTTCTTTAGAATTGTTAACTAGCTCGTCAATTCTGATTTCTGGACTTCTCGTCTAGCTACCCCCAGACGGAGTTCTCCTTCTCAAAGACTCGATTCATCTGCAGTTGAAGCTTGCCGATGTTGAATAAACAATACTAAGTAAATGCGATCATCAGTATACACGCGACACCAGAATCAAAATCAACTGAAAAAAACACTCGTGCCAATTTCCACATGTTACGAATGGCAAAACAGTTCGAAACAACTTGAATACCGCAATCTCTACGGATTGTAGACTTTGTCAAGAAAATTTAGAAACAATAATTCACAAGCGATGGAAGAAATAATCTCACCTCCTCACAGGGTAGCTCGAGATCACAATTCTGCCTCTGATTCAACGTCTCCGGCTTCTCTCTCTCTCGTTCTTGAGAGGCACTGGGCAGAGGTCCAAGCCTCCAGCGTAAGATGACGAAGCGCGGAGCTAAGCGGGGATTCGGCTGACAAAAGATGAGAAGTTTGGAGGGCAAGATTGGCGTATCAAGAGAATAGGGTTTTTGTTAGTGAAGTTTTCAAAAAAAATCAGTTGATTATTTGATTGTTAATTAAAAAATAATTTTTTTCAAAGTATAAAATAAAAAATATTTTATTGATTTTAATTATATTTTATTTTGTGATAAAAATTATTTATGCATATAAATATTAGTTAAAATATATTAAACAATATTCAAAGTAGAATATATTAATTATTATATAATTTTAAATTATATCAAAATATATCAAAATTTAATCTTTTATATGGATTATAACATAAATAAAATTAATATTGAAAATAAATATTAAAACATATAAAAAAGTTAAATAATATTATATAGATCCCAGAATAAATGTGAAGATAAGTTTGTGTATATTGTAAAAAATTATGTATAAAACAAAAGGATAAAAGAGACAAAAAAAAACTGGTTCATTAATTAATATAAAAAAATTCACCTAAAAATACTTTTTTTTTAGTTTTAGATTTGAGCTTTTAAAAAATTATATTTTAACTAAAAAAATTATATCTTTTAAAAAAATAATTTTTTATTTTACGGTCAAACAATTATTTAAAAATAAAAGTTTTTACTGTCACACTAAAATAGTAAAAGACAGTTATCTATAACTTTATGAAATTAAAATTTTATTTTATAATTTTAAAAATAATATTCGACAAATAACAATAAGATAAAAAATAATAGTTATAAGCTTTTATTTAATAATTAACAAAATTAATTCAAATCAATTAAACTTTTAATTATAATTACAATGGAACCTTTTTCTAATTTTTTAATTTTAAAATTCAAGTTCAATCTAACTCAATATTATAACAATAAGTTCATTTAGAATTATAAAATTAATTTTAATAGAATTAAAAATAACAAATGTTATCTCAACAAATTAAATTTAAATTAATAAAATTAAGATTTCTTTTAAAATTCAATATCAATCTAATTAAAAATGACAATAGATCAAGTTAAACGGGACCAAGCCCACAGTCACCTAGGCCCAAAAATGGTAGAATTGTCGTTTTTAAATTATAAGCCCGACAGGGTCTTAACCTCGAATTACCACAAGCTGGACAGTTGCAAACAAGAAATTGAGAGGAATTAAATTGCAAAATGTCTACAATACTAGTCCAAACAATCACCAAAATCACAGGCTTAATCAAACACGTAAACCAAAACTGGCGCTAACAACTAGTGACTTCAAACTTCCTCATCAATGACCTTGGTGCCCAACCCCTTCAATCCTTCCGGAGGAATCTCTGCAACAGTAACGAGTGAGTAGAATTCCTCCTTTGCATCTTCCTCGTCGTTCCTCTTCCGGGCGATGCGAACACGAACCCTCCTTGGTACACTTCTGATACCACGGCTCCACACCTGCTTGTTTAGCTTCACATCCACTCTAACATCAGTGGTTCCCATAGCCTTCTGAGCAAACTTCCTGATTTCCTTTATAGCCTTTGGAGCCTTCTTCTTGAAGGTGCTTCATTCAAACATTCAAGTCAAGAAACAGACAAGTCATTTGAGTAGCCAAAAGCAGTCTATCAATGACTAGACAATACGAAGGGAACTATAAATCAAACACTTGGCCCATTGAAGTATTCACCCAATTGTACATAGCAATAACAATGGTTACAGCAACCAACACGAACTCTAAAGCTGCAACTTTAAGTTCTCTTTGTTTTGCCATACAAATTCAGATAAACTAGACATATTAACTCAATCCTCAAACCACGCAGATCGCTAAGAACGTCGACAAATCAAAGCACAAAATGACATGAATTCAGGATCAAAGCTCCTCTATAAGTCATAAACAACAACAACTGGATTAACTCAGATAAGAGTAAAATTCAACAAGGAACTTGAACAAAGGTGCAACGAATAGCAACCGCTGCTAAGAAACATTGTTGGAACACAAAACAGCTAGCAAATGAACACACAAATCAAGAATCCATATGTGATCTTATCAGATACAAAACCCGTGTTCTTTTTAATAAGCAAAAGAAACAGGCAATTGAAGTAATATGGAATCAGATCCAAAAGCATCTGCCTCGATATCTGCTAGTATCGATGAACAACGGAAGACGTGTAGATAAAAAAGAGAGACGGAAATAGATGTACCATCCATGGAGGCGTTTATGTAGGTTAATAGTGTATTCTCTGGTAACAACCTCCTCCTTCCTCCCTTTACCCGCCTTCTCCACCATTGTTGCACTTCTTTGGCTGCTGATGCTGGTAAAGAAAACCTAGGTTTTATGACTACATTTATATATATACACGCACAATAACAGTCTCTAACCCTTAAAATTACGGAACGCCCTCAGTTTTATGAAAATCTGCATAAATACTATTGGGCTTACAGAAATCTGAATTGGGCCATTTCAGAATTGGGCTTTGTCCGGTTACTGGTAAGAGTTTTTCTCTGATAGTGAAATGCTGTGGGAGACACGCGCTCGCGGCTAACCCCACACCCTTCAGCTTTCTCTGATAGTGAAAGAGTAGTTTCTCTGATAGAATTTCTAGGGTTCTTTCTGAAAGAAAAAGAGGAAGAAGAGCTGCGATTTGCTTTCAGATTGATATGGTAAGTGATTCCTGCCTAAAATTGCCTCCTTATGTGTTATTGATTGAATGTCTGCTAAGGTACCTGATGTTAGGGTTTCGTTTTTCCTTTTTTTTTTTTCCTTTTCACATTTTAGTCAGGAAGGAAAGAAACGGTGTTAGATTTAGCAAGGTTCGTGGATAAAGGCGTCCAAGTTAAACTCACTGGTGGTAGGCAAGGTTTGTGTTTCTGATTAATTTCCATTTTCTGCTGTTCAGTTGTTCTTGAACAATGCTCTACTTGTCAAAACTTGCTAGTTTATCGTATCTAAACCTTTGTTTCTGCTTCTAACTATGTGTACATCTGACAGAAGTTTGTTTATTTTGATGCAAAAGTATTAAACATTTCTCTTAATATTGATTTCTGGCATGTTCTTTTTGGTTCAGTGACGGGAACTCTTAAAGGATATGATCAATTGCTAAACCTTGTTCTGGATGAAGCTGTTGAATTTTTGAGAGGTAATTACTTTGTGGGATTCTGGTGACATTGCAAGCGATGTTCTTTCATCTATTGGTTGCCAATTGCCATATTACTCGACATATAACTTGCATTTGTAGGATATGAATACTTTCCAGATGAGCTGAAAATTTATAGTGAACGTGCACGTATTTCTACCTATAAAAGATATCATGACTATTTTTGTAGTCCACAACTTGTTATGTGAGCAAGGATATATATAGGAGAGGACAGGAGATGTAATTCATTTCGCAGACCTAATTAAATTTGGTGTTGATGGTGTTCGATGACGTATGTTACAGAACATTCTTGATTGTATTTGTTTTACCAACAATGGGCGACACGCTTATAGCTTTTGTTTTACTTGGATTTGTGGTGAGTTTAACCTGGAATTTGTTTGAATTTTATCCAGTTTCTGTATATCTATCAAGTAGTGCTGCATTGCTGAAATACTTTAAAACATCTCGTGATCTGGCCTGAGTTTAAAAATATGCTACTTATGCTGTTCTTTGATTGTACAATCGCGGTCATTATACTGATTCAGTTAGTTGATTGTATTTAGAGTTGATTTTCACTTGTGTGCAGATCCTGATGATCCAATGAAGACCACTGATCAAACCAGACGCCTTGGCTTAATAGTATGTTTTAATTATTCTCACCAACATTCACTGATAACCTTTTTAATTGATTATATGCTTCCGTATACATGCAGGTGTGTAGAGGAACTGCTGTAATGCTTGTTTCACCAACTGATGGTACAGAAGAGATTGCTAACCCTTTCACCAAGACGGACGGATCTTAGTTATGCACCATACGTAACTCTCGATCGTATGCTTTTCTGGTTATCCGTTTCAATTATAAGTTAGACAACTGACTTGTCTCGATACATCAAACCTGTAAGATCTTAATCTGATGTCTTTCTTAGAGCTTTTTCTGTTATGTCAGTATGGATGACTGCTAAATTCGTGGTAATTATCGCCATTTCTGTAGCTAAATATAGAATTGCTTTCAAACAACCAACCATAGAAACGATTTGGTAATTCGGTTTCCTCTTGAAGCAATATCTTAATTGCATTTGCAGAAAGCATAGGTTGATCGTACTCATTTACCATTGTCATGCTTTATTTTGCACTGTCAATTTCTTTCCTTTTTTTTTTGACATGTTAGAAACTAAACATTTGGTTACTGAACGATGGAGTTTGTGTGTTCAAATATTGATAAAACTGTATAATTTCATTTGCATGACGATAAAGTTGTCATATAGGCTTGAAAATTAACTTCCGATTTTGCCTCAGTGAACCTTGTCCGATTTGATCGGTTTTTCATACCAAGTTCAAACTCTGGGCTGTTTGTCCCGAAGCTTGAGACCTGAAAGTTTAAAAAAACAAATGTCATTTTCACATTTTTAAATAAATAAAAAACCATACAGGGCTAAAGTTCAATAGGCTTGTCCACCTCAAGATCGGTTGCATTGGAGTCCTGTGCCTCAGACTCGATTGAGTTTTTGGTCCGATTCAGACTCAGTTTGAACTCAAGACTGTTCATTGCTATACGTAAACTTGTCTGTCTAATTTGGTTTTCTGAGCTGATCAGCACTCCGAATTTGTATTTCTTAAATTGCAAATTTTGACTTTTCAATTATAAAATATCACAAATGTTTATTATTGTTACACTTTTAGTACAAGTGCGGTGCATGCTGCTAGTGTTTATGATTGTTCACTTGGAATCATAAAAAGTCTCAAAGACGATAAGATATAAAATAGAAAGTGACATGGATTTATATTACATTGTGTTCCGTCCAACGTAACTAGTCAGAATATGAGGTGGCGCCAATTTTTCCTTACCACCATCTCCTACGCGCCACCTCGACGAGACGGAGGAGATGACTCCTAACCGGTCTTATCATGTCTCATCCGACATCTCCACTCTGCAGCCGCTCGTGAGATTTGTAGCAACAGAAAGAACAGGGTTGTAGTTGAGTGATTTGACATAAAACTCATGAACTCGTTTTCAAATTTACATTCAACTGCCATCGGCGTAGCAAGCAAGCATCATATTCTTCTTCCTAAGGACATCCAAACACGCACACACCAAAGTAATAATATCAAATAGTAATAATAGTAACAATAATCTTTGATTTTTTAGGAATAAAGAAACAAAAAACTATTTGATTTGTTCCAACAGGAAGGAAATTGATCTTGATCTTCAATTTGTCTGGTTGATGATGATTCATAGATCTCTTTTCTCTCCTCCAAACAATCGTCTTCTACACCTCTGTTAAAAGAGAGAAAGAGAACGATGAGATCGAGAGCATCGATCCACCTCGTGAAACTTCTAGAATAATTTTTCGGTTTTCTTTTGCTTCAAACTTTGACGATCTTGGCAGCTTTGACGACGGGATTCTCCCTCGCGATGGCTTCGCGGCCTGCAGCCTTGTAATCGTAACTACAGTCGTGCCGGTCAGAGTACCTGTGTTCCCAGCAGAAGAGTTCCCCACACCGACATCGGAATCCGGTCAACCCGACCTTTCTATGACATCCAGAGCAGCGATTCACCTCCCTCTTCGCCGTCTCATCTCCCGTCGCCTTCTCCGGAGGAGGCGGATCTTTCACCAGCGAGCGAGTCAAGCTAGATCTCAGCGATGAGAATTTCAAGATTCCGCTAGTCGTCGTCGTCGTTGTATTAGAGGCGTTGGAGGTACTAGTGGTAGCACTGAAACACTTTTGACACATATTGTTCAAGGCAGGATTCCCCATAACCCCGCAGTTGTTTATGCACAAGGTTAAGGTTTCCGGCACCTTGAACTCGGTCTCTTCTTTCTCCGTCTTCTGCGCCATTAACAAGAGCTTTTAGTTGTAACGAAACGTTTCTGTTTTCTAATCTAGAAAGGTTGAGGAAGATGAAGAAAAGGCAGGAGGAGGTTGAGGTTTGTGGGTTATGGTGGTGGTGAAGGATGATATGTAATGGGAGGGGATTGAGAGGTCGGTAATGACGATGGAATATGGGCCTCATAGAGACGCGTATCCAACATTATTTTCTTGTTTTGGCTAACTTTTCTTAATTCCCATTCTTGCCCTTTCCCTTCCCTTTTTATTACCAGAGAAATATCACCCCTGTTAGTAAAATTATTCAATGCGGTTTGCTTTATTTTATGGATTGATGGGACCGCCGCTTCCACCCCTTAATGATTTAATTAAATAGATAATAATTTAACTTTTTTTTTGTTCAAATTCAGCTAAAATAACATTTATGTAACAACATCATTTTAATAGTTAGTTAGACTGATTTTAGATCATTATAATTATATATGGCTAGAGCTCGCATGGGTAGCTCAATTGGTCCTCAGAAAGATTGTTAAGTGCAAAGATCTCAGGTTTGAGCTCTAGTCGTAGCAGTGTGAGAGTTTCATCCAATATAGTAACTCTTTGCACGTATTGAACACTAGGCCGCTTTCCTGAGAAGCTGAGTAAGATTAAACTATGATTTCTCCTCTCACAACTCTATCGAATCGGAGTGCGGAATGCTTGGAGTAGACGATTCCATCTTTTGAGTGCAAAAATATAACTAAACATTTAAACTTAAACAAAATTTAGAACTCAATTAACTTAATTTTCAATACATTGATTTAAATCTGGTCTGACTTTTTTCAAAAATTAGTTAAACCAACTTATAATCGTTTGAATCTAACTAGATAAATCTTCTTAAATTCAAATTCAATTTAAAATTTAATAAAATATTTATTCGGGTCAAACCGGTCGATTTGTCAACATTGTTGTCACAAAATAACATAAGGCGATCAAAAGAAGGAAAATCTTAGATAGCTTAGCATTGAAGCGATCTTGACCCCATTATCAAGGTGTCTTCCGTATATTTTGCTAATCATCTCCTAGCATTCAACAATTAAGTATACAACCTTTTGGGATAATAGTAATTGCGATTCTAACCTAATTTTGCAAGACATTGGCTGATTGAAATTTGACAACTTCTTAACGTAAAGCTGCTGCGATGAGGTCAGACCTTTTTTTAATATTTATAAAATTAAAGAGGGGCAATTGTGGAATTTGACAACATCAATCAAAGTGCCCCACTTGCAGGTAACGGTGACTAGGAAGCTACGGGGCCGCCCAAGTCTGACCTCCCTCCCAGGCTCCCCTCTCTTCCTCGGTCTGCTCCTTATAGCCTTTCACTCTCACGCCGTCGCCGTGGAAAACACGTGTGCCACATACTATTAAAGTCCCGTCAGCTGACGCATGCACGCGCCTCCACAACCTTCCTTCCGTTTTTTTTAATTGTGGAACCTGACGAATGCAAACGCGTAAGATGTGATTAGGGGCCGGGTTGATTCGGTCTAATAAAACAACATATTGAAATTTATTCGTGTAAACCCTCCTAATTCTAGCACGTTTTCAATATTCAATAATTTGTATTTTTATGTCACTAAGAAACGCTCATTCAATTAATTAAAGGTATTACTAAAATTTAGAAAATTTTAGTTTTGAGGGTTTGGTCAAAATTCAATTAGTAGTTAAAGTTTGATATGAGAAATGATAAAAGTCAAAATCAGTACATCCACCTTCAAATTTTTCAAAATTATCTAAATAACTCTTATCTTGTAGTAGATTCGACACATTTTTCTTCTTATTCACTTCAAAACTTAAGCCCGGAAACACAATCCTCACGCTAAGTTATAGGTTTAGTGGTGTTTAAGTAATTTCATTTCTTATTTAATTCAATTCATTCGGTCGAAACATGCATAATATATAATATTTTAGACTTGACCTTTTTTATTTTGTCGAAATAAAATAGGATTTTTTAACTTAATTACTTATAAAATATTAAGAACGAACTTGATTGTTGTAATAATTTGTATTTTTATAAATTAAAAGCCAATTTTTGAATTTGTATTTTAATTATATATAAATTTTAAAATTTTATATTTTTAAAATCTTCAAAACATTCAAAATTTTAAGGACTAGAATAAGTTTAATTAATTATTTAAATAAATAAAGAGTTTAAGAAAAATAAAATAAAAATACATACCCAATTAAAATAAATGACATATGATTATTTTTATTTTATAATAATAAATTTTTTACTCTTTATTTTTTAAATACACTCCAAAATAATTATGTATTTTTAATATTTACATTTGAGTGATAAATATAAAAAATTGTTGCGATGAAAAGTATCCAAGTCCAAGTAGAAGGCCAAATTGGAATCCATGTCAGCAGCTATCCATTATCGCCTACTTGCAGAACTGTACGCGGCTAATAAACGCTAACAAAAAGGTTTGGACGGTCGTGGGGGGGTCCGCCCGATCTATGCGGCTTCAACCAACGGTCCTGATTCTTTCTCTGGAAACCCATCGCTTTATCGGAAAGTATAGTTCGCCATATCTCTCACACCCACACGTGATATGCCACCACTGGCCAGATCCGCAGACCGATGTCAACATCCTCAGACGATGTGGGCCAGCGATTTCGGTCCTTCCCACCTTCCTGCAACTTGGTGTCTGTTTCTTCGAGAAATGGCAATTCTGGTTTGACCCGAAGTTTAAGATCATATATTTCGAAGATCTAGATTATATTTAATTTAGTTTATTTTTAAATTAATTTTGAATTTAAAATATCATTTTGAATCAACAAATTCAAACTATATTTTTTTTTCAATCCGATCCAATTTATCATCGTACATGTATATGAATTTTAGATAAACTTCAATTTGGTCCATTACTATACTTAAATTATCCTTTTTCCCTCTTTGCTTCTTTCTCTAACTCATTCATTAAGTATGAACTTGTAATCCAACTCTAGTTATAAAGAGTAACAACGATTACAACAACACAAAAATCAATAAAAATTATGTTGACATATAAGGTTTGAAGAGGTCTAATAGTACGTATTCTTACTCTTATATGGTAGAAATATTATTTTCGATAAACGAATATATAATGTGAATTGATAACAATACAAAATATTGATAAATATTTATAACTAAACATATAAAATTATGTAACACAATACTTATAAAACATGGTGATAAAAATGGTGATGTTTATAAATAGGAATTAGATAAGCACATGAAAAGTAAAATTTCAATTTATAACAATTTATAATATTTATGTATATTGCAATGAATTGGTACTTACATTTTTTGGGGGGAAAATTATGGGTAATATCATACTAGATCAAAAGTTATTACATCGGAAATGAAATCAAGGGAAACAAAACCCCAAAAGCGAGAACCAAAAATAAAATCAGATGTATTGCTAACATATGGGCAACTTGATTCACTAACCTCTTAACATGAGAAACAACTATAGGTCTAAACTGATCTAAAAAGCTTTTAATATCGGAAACCAAACCACCAAGATAAGAACCATTTTGTTTTTCACGAATAGTTGCAACCAATTCCAGGCAGTCTGATTCAATTACAATCCGTCTGTCAGCAACAACTCCCTTCAACCAACTAAGCGCCTCCCACAAACAAACTGCCTCTACAACAACTGATTTTCAACCGCACCACTATTGCACATACCACCACCTAAGCAACAGGCCAGATGATCGAGGAGTATCCATTATGCACCTGCTGCACTGGAAGCATGTTGAAACATAGAATCAACATTTAATTTCAGAGTACCTTCAGTAGGCAGCTCCCATTTCATTGGAGACGACTCTGCCGTCGAGAATACACCAACTTTCCTTGCCACGACTACTGCCTTCCACTTTGAAACAAGACAGTCATATACTGTGCAGATTTTGCCAGTTGAGGGACGTCGCTAGTGCCAAATAAATTCGTTTCTGGATCATCAAATCTCTCACATAATCGCTACAACGCGCTGCTGTTGCTCCATAATCAAAAGCGACATAACATCTTGCAACCACTATTGGAGAGACTACACATGAAAACTAATCGGCAATTTGCTCCAAGACCATACGGCCCTGGCAGAGACACAATCAAATAATATATGGCAAATTGTTTAGACTTGCTGGTGACATAAAGGACAAACCACATCAATGTCAACACGCCAATATCTCAACCTTTCTTTCACCGGCAAAAAACCACGAAGGCAATGCCATAAAAAGTTGAGAATCTTCTTTGGTAAATCTAACTTCCATAACCAGCGCCATGGTAGAGTAAATAAGGAGTGATTAAACATGAATTCTTCACATCAGCAACCTATAACCACATTTATCAGTATAGAGGCTACTTTTATCTGGTAACCAAGTCCAAACGTCATCACGAGCATGTCTTAAACAAGGGATTTTCTTAACAGCAGCCATTTGGACAATAACAGATCAAGCTTCGCCGAGACCCACTGCCATCCATTCTCGCTATGAAGATCAGTAATAGTGAGTTTCTCCCTACCTGCAGTATTTGCCTAATGAATTTGAAACCCAGGGAGAAAGGTAATCCATGGGTCATCGAAAAGTGAGATCGTCGTTCCATATCCAACTCTGTATAAGGTACCTTCTTTGAGGATGTCTTGTGCTTTAAGGAAACTCCGCCACATACAACTCGGGTTCGATCCACCTGTTGCTTCTAGGAAACTATATTGAGGAAAGTTACGAGCCTTATAAATTCTTGTCACCAATGAAAGAGGTCTACTGAGCAACCTCCACCCCTGTTTTGCCACCAGTGCTAAATTGAAGTCCTGCAGCCACTGAAATCCTAAGCCGCCTTGTTGCTTCGGCTGAGAATATTTTCCCAAGAGGACCAACGAATAGTTGTTCCTTGTGAATCTGAATGTTGCCACCGAAACCTATTCATTAGCTTCTCTATTTGATTAAGTGCACCGATGGACAGAAGAAACAGTTACATTAAGTAATTCAGAATAGCTTGTATGTCGGTTTTAGCAAGATTTATTTCCTTGCTCTGCTTAAAAGCTTACGTCACCATCCTTGTAATCGTCTCCAAACCTTATCAACGACAAATTGAAACACCATCTTTTTTTATTTGCCAATAACAATTGGAAGTCCCGAGTATTTGGAGAAACTCGAAACTTCTCAGATTGGTAACAATAGTCGAATTTCATCTTTCACCACTTGGGGAGTATTGCGAGTAAAAACCATCTCTGACTTAGCTAAGTTCACAAGTTGGCTTGAAGCCATCTGATACATATCCAGGCAGGACTTAATCACTTCTGCTTCCTTTAAAGTCGCTTTAAAGAAATATAAAACATCATCAGCAAAAAACAAATAACTGATTGGAGGAGCACTTTTTGCAATTTTGCAGCCATGCAGCTGACTTATCTCCTGAAAAAAATTGAACATTACCGTTAGAGCCTCATAACACAAAATAAAAAGATAGGGGGACAAGGGGTCGCCTTGTCGTAACCCCTTGAGGAACAATAGGCCCAAAAATTCTGCCATCGTGATAGAAAGTGTAAGTGACTGCTGTAACTGTTCGCAAGATTTTCTCCACCCAATCAGAACAGTAACCCAGTTTAAGCATCATATTCTCCAAAAAACTCCACTCAATATGGTCATACGCCTTACTCATGTTTGTTTTCAGAGCAACAAAAGCATCCTTCCCCCTAGTTCGCCCCTTGAGCCAATGCATTGTTTCAAACACCAACATTGTATTGTCCGTGATTAATCTTCCACCTACAAAGGTCCTTTGATTTTTAGATACAGTCAGTGTCAAAGTGTCTTTCATTCTATTTGCCAAAGCCTTACAATCTATTTTGTCAATGACGTTACATAAAGAGATTGACTGCAAATCAGAAACATTCTTTGGAGCAGAGTGTTTAAGGATGAGCACAACATTAGTTTTATTCAAACTAGGCAATGCCGCACTACCATTCAAAACATCCAAACAGGTAGTAGCAATATCATTACCAACTATATCCCAAAATTTTTGATAAAAAGCTGGGTTAAAACCATCAGGTATCGGTGCCTTATCGGAGTGCATACTAAAAAGAGTTGTTCAAACATCAGCCTCTATAAAAGGTAGTTTTAGGAATTGATTATGCTCATCAATTAATTTCGGATGTACACAACTCAATACAAAATCCATATCCCCCTGGTCGGAAGCAAATAGTTGATGAAAATAAGAACAGATTAACTCCTCGAGTCCTTCATCCCATGTACACCATTCACCATCAATAGGTACAATAATAAGTCGACATTTATCGGTTATAAAAATGATTTCATTTTGTCTATTTATAATTAAGGATGACAATAGGCTAGTTTATGAGTCTAAATTTAGGTGTTTTTAATAGGTTAGTTAATGTGTCACACTCAGCCCAAATTGATTCGAGGTCTAATTTTTTAAGTAAAATGATATCATGTTGTTTAGAAGAGTTTAGCCCAGGAAAAAATTGACAGAGCTGACTCATTATCTTCCTCATTTATAATATAAGAAAATTAATAACATGTTGGAAATATCTCTTGGTTTAAATACTAAAAAAGGTTAGAGTAAAAAAAAAAGGGAGGGAATGAAAAGTGGTTATTGGGCTAAGTGGACATTGGACTTTGCTCTGAGTTGGGTTCGATAAAATGGTGTTGGCCCAATTTTGGGTTTGGGTCGAATAGTAATCTTCCTTTTTTTGTTTTGGGAGTTAGATATAAAATTGGTTTTACCATTCCTAACTCTGGAAGAAGGGGTTTTCTTCCATGAATCCCCAAAATCACCCAATTCTCAATCCCTATCCTTTTATGACAAATCTAAGCTAAGCTGCTTCTATAATCGGCTCTCAACCCAAACCCCAGGGTTAGAGAATCGAGAGTAGAGATGGGGAGCGTGGAGGAGAGAACATTTAAGGTGAATTTCAGTGCAGAGGGAGTTGCTCAGTTAAGAGATAGAGTGATGGATAAGCTCAAGGAGTTCATGGGCGATTACACTGATCATACTCTTGTGGTTCGTATCTTGCTCATTCGTATCGCTACTTTTTGTTTGAAGAAACCTACATTATAAATGCTGTTGTGGTGAACATTGTCTGGATTCTTTCTTTTTTTTTGTTTATATAAATTAAACAATATTGTTCACCCACTGTTTGGCATGAATGCACTTGTCTGGCTAGCGGGATATCATTATCGTGGAATTTTATTATATGCAAATTTGCATCAGTACGGACGAGTCGTGACTCTATTCGCACCCTTATATGGTTGTTGAGGCATGGCTGAACCCAAAGATGAGCGTATTCCAATTTTCCTTGAGAAAAATACTGTATCTCTTTGTTGATTAAGGATATATTTGCTGATTGTTCATGCTGTACCTAATAATTGCTTAAGGGGTTCTTCCGATGGAAAAGAATGCAATGTTCTCTTGTTTCCGTTATTTACTTTCTTGTACGGGTTTTGTTATTTGGGGTTTGTTTAGGAAGTGATGTATTGACATTATGCATTTATTCTTTTATGAGATTTGGCAACTAAAATTTTTTAACCTCTCATTTGAATTGCAAGGAATATGTGATAGTGTTGCTGAGAAACGGCAGGCGTAAAGATGAGGCAAAGAATGAATTAGATGTTTTCTTGGGAGACGATAGCGAATCTTTTGTGTCTTGGTAATTTGCTTCTTAATTTGACTGCTGAGAAGTTTTGCTTTTAGGGATCAGTGGCCATGTTTGGTTTAATATCATCTGCAAGGTTCTTATGTGCTGTTTATCGTTCAAACAGGCTGTGGGATCACCTTGCTTCTAATTTGGACGAATATGTCCACCCTCTGGAGTCTAATCGAGATGAAACACTTAAAACAAAAGCCACTGTGGAAGATCAGTCTGGGAAAAGTGAATCTCAAAGTATGGATTTCAAATTGGAAAAAGGGAAGTCAGATACTTTATCCAGAAAGCGGCACAAAAAAGACTGGAAAGGATTGTTGAGAGATAGAAATGAGCAGGAGCCTCTTTGGAAACATGATTTTGACAATAGCCATACGGAGGAAAAAAGTCGCCAAAAGGTTAATCAAACTGAAAGATCTGCATCTCCTCCACCTACAGAACATAGGAAAAGGAGGCGGCATGAGGAGCGACAGCATATTAAGGTAACTCTTTAAGTCTTAACATTGTAGAGGACCATGTTCTTTCCTGCTAACTACTCCATGTTATGATATGGCAGCTTTAGGCATTTCGAATTCTGAAATATACTGTGGTACATCTACTCGTTCTTTGTGCTACCATTAGATGTAACTGCATGTCCTGGCTGTAGCTAACCAAACAATGTATGTGTGCAAAGTACTTCACATTACAATTGCTATCTGAATTTTTCTGCAGAGGGAGGAAGTGTCTCAAGCAACTATCAATGCTCCCCGACGACTACTTCAGTTTGCAGTACGAGATGCTGTAGGAACTTTGAAATCATCTGGTTCAGCAAAAAAGTCTCCAGTAAAGCGTCTTCGATCTGTGGTGTCCACTTCTGCTGATGAATCATCATTGGTGGATCATCCTAGGAGAATTTCATCTATTGCAAGAGTTCCAAATGCATTGGCTACTGTCACTAAAGCAGTGCAAGAGGCTGCTGAAGATGTTATGAAATCCAAACCCAAAGGAAGTGTGTTTGAGCGACTTGGCCATACTGCAGATGTTTTAGAGAACTTTGAGCTAGTTGATGGATTAAGAGAGGGCTCTATTGATGATGAAGAGTATGAAGAATTGCATGAAATTCCAGAAGATACCTTTTCAAATTATTCTCAAAGAGTTGATTATGTAGGGAATGTGGGGGAAAAAAATATTAGAGGAAGTGGAACTAGTTTAACTTCTGATTCATTTTCAGATAATGAAGGCTATGATGATGACAATGCTATAGGCCATAGGCTTACAAACATTTCACAAATGGTTGCATATGGCGGAAACATGAATGAGAATTCGGTTATGCTGCATCATGGTGCAAATAAGAAACTTGCTGACGGTTTGCAAGTTTCTCAAAATAAGAATCAGAGTCAGCTACGCTTGGCTGTAAGCACCTCTGGGAAATTAGTAAACATTTCTGCGGACGTAAATTCTTGGAGACAGCCTCGTTATATGGAATCGAGGCGGGTTGCAGGTTTGGATAATCAAAATTCTTCCCTTGGTGCTGAAGCAGAACTTGGGAAATCTGGGACACGACTTCTGAAGGGAAATAACGATCCTGTAATGATCCGTAATGGAAATGTAAGATGGTGTTGTTTGTTTTGAGCTTCATTCATTTTGTTACTTGCTCTTGCCACCTTTTTTCATATTTAAGACTAAATTTTGATGATATGGCATTAATGATTGTCAGGTAAAAATTGCCACTGGAACTGAGGCAGAATCCCAAAAGATCCTACCATCTGTGCCAGGTGCATATTGCTTTTTTGTTTTTTTGGTCTTCAATGCTACGAGGAAGAGAGAAAAGTTTTGTCATCTAGTTTGTGTTGATTTCATTTTGAGCTTTTAGATGGCATGATACTTTGATTTCTTTCCCCAGTCTCTTCCTGTTCTAATCTTGCTATTAAAGTTGAGCAGATTGATAATATGTTTTTTATGTTGCGCATGTGATCTTATCAGGTTCTTTTACTGCTGGTCGGCCCTTGGAGGATGCTGACTCACGAACTATTTTTGTTAGCAATGTAATTACCTTCACTCATGGACTAGTCGTTTTGAAAAGATTATCCCTTTCTCTGATGATTTTCCCCTTGTCCTATATGCAGGTCAATTTTGCTGCTACCAAGGATGGCCTCTCTCGGCATTTCAATAAATTTGGAGAAGTGCTCAAGGTGGTTATTGTTACTGATGCAGCAACAGGACAACCAAAAGGGTGAAGCATCTTATATTCTTTTCTTTTCTTTCCTTGTTTCCATTCTTTTCCCGTCGATCATCTTGTATGACTAAGTGGTAACCTTGATGCAGGTCAGCTTATGTGGAGTTCACGCGCAGAGAGGCAGCTGATAATGCATTATCTCTTGATGGCACCTCCTTTATGTCAAGAATTCTAAAGGTATCTTTAGATGCTAAATGACCGAATTATATCTCAATGGCGCCTCAACTTTGAGGGCCTTTCTTCATATAATTCAAGATGCACATATCAAAAATAGTGTCCTTTCTGTGGGTTAAAAAATGACAATTTAGTGGACACTTTGTGGATCTTACATGTACTTTGGTTTCTTTCCTTTACATATGACATGGCCACATGGATTATGATATGACCATCATTTTCCTTTTGTAGATTGTGAAGAGAAGCTCAACAAATCAAGAAGCTACCCCTCCGATGACATGGCCTCGTGTTGCCCGTGGCTCGCCATTTGTAGCAGCTAGGTTCGGTAGAGTTCCTTTCCGTAGGGGCATGTCTGTTCAGTTTAGACCTCGCCTTCCCCTGAAACCTGGAGCCCGAAGTTTGCAGTGGAAGCGAGATGCCCAACCCACCACTGCCGGTAGTGGTAGTTCGGGTTCTGTGAATAATATTATTTCCCCTACTACACGCAGTCTTACCTATGTCCGAACAGAGCCTAAGCCAGATATGAATTCGGGTACTGCATAATTCAACAAACGTTTTCTCTTTTCTTTTGCTCTAAATCTCTCCAGTTAGTCATTGCCCCGGAATGTCTGAATCTTGACATCAGATGCTTCTCGTCCTAGACAACATAGGATCCAGCATATTTTGAAAATTGGTGGTGGTGGATGGAGACATGATTAGCAAAAGCAGGCTTTTTTCTTTTGGAAATATTTGGGTTTTGTAGGGTATGCAGAAAAGAATAGTTGTTCGACCCTCGAGGCTGGTATATACACACTAGATCAAATTATGTGCGTAAGATGGACGAGATGATGGTATTCCATTTTGATTTAATGCTTTTAGGGATTGTTTACTTTAGCCTATATATATATATATATATTTGACAACCTTCGACCGTTAGTTTCTACACTTAATACAATGGTTTTTTAAGGCTTACTATGAGATTAGAAATCTTGGGTTGTATTTGTTGGATGTAAGTACTCTGTTTCAAGTTCTTCGTGCCAAAGAAGCTATTGAGATGGAATACAAAGAAGAGAGGGGGCTATCGATCCGCGTATTTGAAGTCCCATTTTTCGTTGAAGGCTGGATTTTGTATATCATAAAAGAGTAACCCAAAATTGTATCCTATTCAATATGTTAAAGGGTATCCGTTATTAATTAAGATATGAAAAAAAAGGATAATAAAAGTAAATAGTGTTTATTTGTTAAGATATTTTTAATGTAACAATTTTTAATTTAGTAATTAGTTTTGAAAACTTGTATAAATTAGATTTAAAAGCTATTTTTGCTTGTGTTGAGTATCAACAATTAAATGTCAATTATATGTGATTTAAAAATTAAAATATTAAAAAATTGTGCACTTTTAAATTTGTTATTTTATTTGAAAATAAAACTAAAAATTCATTTTATATGGTATTTGTTTATTTATAAGTCAAGAAAGAACTTTATTAATAGTTTATTTTAAGTCAATAAATAATAACTGAAATATAACAGAGAAATAGTTTCGCGTAGGAAGGAGAATTATACCATAAGAATTAGATGATAAGTTTGAGAAGTGGGAAAGAAGTAGAAAGAGTCTGGCAGGAGGGTCCACTCAAATATTGACCGGTGCATTCCAGTTACCGCGGAATTATGGAGGGTTTATACCGGATTGACCCTCGCTTAAAATTTAAGGTACCGATAGATCAAGTTTGAAGTAGATTTCGTAACGGTGATCGATTTCCTCTCTTCCTTGAATCACTGAGTTAGAATTCTCAATCCTATAGTTCTAGGCGTAAATGATCAGTTCAATAAGAATTAGACTATTATTCATCGTTACACATATAAATAATAATAATAAATGCGCCGATTGACTTGTTAACTATAAAAGTCATGTTAATGTTAGAGTCACTCATTTTGATACATCACTTATAAGATATGACGTGATTCTTCTAGAGGCCTTATTAGGAATCCGTTTCTTTCGACTAGTTGTGTAATTTTTGGCTTAATTTCCCTTTATAAAAAAAGGAAGTAGAGAGAGTTAAATGAACTCCAAAAGAAGATATGATAATTTTCATAGCATTACGAAGTACAAACAGATGCATGAAACATAAAGGAACACCAAATGATGAATGAGTGTGTGTTGTGTTGCCTCTTTTGAAGCTCTTAATCTCAACTTTTTTTCGTTTCTTTTTTTTTTCGAATTTATTGGAAGTAGAGAGCAATGAATGATGCAAGAGAAGCCCCGAGCAGAGAACCAACGAGGTTGGAGGCAGAGGCACCGCTAGTGGGTGCGGGAGCAGGAGCTGGCTCTTGCGCCACCACTGCACTCACGGAGGCGGCGGCGAAGAGGACGGCGACAGCAACCTTCTTCTTCATCTCCATTTTTCTTTTTTCTTCTGAAAAGTATACAAACAACGAAGAATGCTTTTGGTTCAAATTCAAAGCGCTTCTTCGAGTCAGTTGAGTTTGGAGGCAGCCTGAGAAACAATGGAGGTGGTGAGGGGTATTTATAAGGTACGGCCACTCCTATTTTTAGTTGTTGTGTCTCGATTTGATTGGGTCTTTGGTTGGAGCGGTTCTTCCGTTTGATAAATAATTATTAAACAAAATGAAACGGACGGCTATAATTGGTTACAGTTCATCTATCACATGATAAAAAGCTAAATGACAGCTTCATCTTAATTTAGGACACCAACAAACTGTAACACCGTGTGTTTCTTAGTTGTCTTAATAATTATGGATTCCATTATAATTACATAATTAAATTACTAAACTATTTTTCACCACAAATATTTTAAATCTTGACATTTGTGACCTTTTTTATCAATTCAAAACAATATTTTAGAAAGTTAAGAAATTGGGAAATTAAATTTTAATTTTAATCAAGAATGTTACTCGTATTTATTAAATTAGTTCAATTTTTAATAATATTAAAAGTAGGTTATTTTTTTAAATTTAAGACATTTACAATGATGATAATAAGAAAAGATAGCATGAGCTTATACTATGGCACTCGAATCATAACTCCACGCTGAAACAAAAGTTCAGGTTACATTGGAATAGCAGTTCACCTGTTACTATTATCTTATGTCTATTATATCCTAAAAGCGTAATACAGATTAATTGAATGGATGGATAGATACTTATCGAATAAGGTAGATATAAGGTAACAGAAAAAGGTATCTAAACTCGTACATTAGGTATATATAAGACATGAATTCTACTTATTGCGAAGGATATACGGATTAGAGATGATAGCTCAATTTCGATCTAGCCTTGTTTGACTAGATATGAATTTTTACATTTCTTTTTAATTTTTCAAGTTCAAACTTGGGACATCTCAAACTAATATAAGTTATAAGAAAATATTTTAAATAAAATAACGCCATTTTATTTTTAGTTTTAATAAGTAAAATTTTGGTTAAAAATGGATTGAAAGACAACAATATCACTTGGTAAAAATAATTTGAGGAGGTCAAATAATACCTGTTTTACCTTCTTGTAATCTCTAAAATTTTTACTTCCAAGGTTTTGAACTCCTTTATCGGTAATTAATAAGAGTTCAATTTATTGTTGGTTAATATTTACGGTAACTAATTATGTTACCCATATGATTTAATAATAAG